>VZTB01010714.1:530612-703112 GCA_013397245.1 Thryothorus ludovicianus
AAAATTTTTATTTTAACTGATTTATCTCTTCATGTGTTCTTAAGCACTTATTAAAAAAAAAAAAATAGACCTAAGGCAGATCAAATAGAAGAGGATAGAAGGGATTCAGAAGGATCAAAGTGAGAAAAGGTTATTCCCAAAAGCCTTCTGAAATGGCAGTCTTCAAGTCTTCAGCACTGAACTGAAAGTACTCTACAGTTATTATCTATNATCTTTTGAAACAGCTTGGTTAAAAAATAGAATTACTTTTTATTGATCATCCCCTCCTAAAAATCCATTCTTTATTTTTTTTTTTAGTTTCTGGAGATATTCTTACTAATACATTCTATATGCATTAAAGATTTCTGCAAGTCAGTGAGCATCACTTTGCTTTACACATACACTTAATGACAATTTATTCAGAACTCTTAACATCTCTTCTTTTGGCTTATTCTAAATCTTCTGCTGTTCTTACCCATTCCTCATGTAACTCAGGCTTGAGTACTTGTACTGCAGCATTTCATTTACTTTTTTTCCATTTGTATGTTAGCTTACATTCTGGCTGTCAAAGTGTTACTGCACTGCTACCCAACATCACCTTAGAGTCATGGCTTAAATTGAGTTGAAACTTCCCCAAACTAGATACTCTCTCATTTAACTATTTTAAATTTGATTAATGCCCAATCACATATATTCTCCTGGTGATAAGTTTAGCTACAATTATATCACTTTCAGAGACAGCATTTGAGCCTCTGTTCCCCATAGCCCAAGAGAACTGGCTGTGCTAAGGAGGACCACCTTCTCTTTTACCTATTCAACTGGTATTATTTTGTATGGAAAATTGCTTAATACACCAAGATAGGAGTAAAGGAGAGAAAATGAGAGGTTGTATTTTATCAGTTAAGACATCATTTAGAGGGTGCAAATATTGTAATAAATAAACATAAGAGAAAAACCCACTTATCTGAGACTGCTATCTAGTTTAGTATCCTAAATATTTGGCTTACTGGACTTACCCAGGGGGTGATTTCAGGTCTATGATCTGAATCACACAGATCTGAGCAGATATTTGTCTAAACTTTAAAAAAATTTCCTTGTGTGTTCCACTTCACTAGATTAAGGCTCAGCAGACATTAGTATCTATATTGTGTGTTACTTTGGTTCTATTACCACTGCAGTGATGACTTATATTTTCAACTTTGGACATAACCTTTAGGGGATTTTTATATTAAAGCAGTCAGTAAACTATGAATCTCCTCCAAATAGCTATGTCTGTACTGAGTGTGTTTATTTTTCCCTTTCCTTTTTTCCATTTAATAAGGCATGGCACTTGAAAAGGGTACATTAGTTATGATATTTTAGGATCAAAGGCCTTACTCAGCCATCTCCAGTGAAACAAAATATTAATTGAAGGGGCCCTCTAGCAAAACAATAGTAATATACCTTTCAAATCTGCAGAGGGGGTGGCTACCTTTGATATTCAAAAGTTTCATAGGAATGTTGACTTTTTCCTCTCTTTTCACATTCATAATCAAAGAGTCCATAAAGCTTCAGCTTTGATTAACCTCTCTCTTCTAGGCAGTACCATATGCATTGGCAAACTCTGGCCTGGATTTCTAATAATTTGAAGCTGCACAATTCACTGACTCATTAATGCTGGGGACTGTTCATAGCACACTAATAAAAGAAGATTCCCCAGCTTCCAGAAACATCAAATTTTGACAAGATGCAAGGCAAATGTGAGATGTCTCCATATCTCCTACCCTGCAAAAGGGCTTAAGTGCTCTGTCACCACTCCCAGTGACAGTCTCTGGATATTTTGGCACTATTGTAGCATGAGTTGTGGTTTACAGATACTACTGAGCACAGCTGGTGGGATTCAATCTGCAGCCATTTGAGATGCTGCAGGCTTTGCAAGATACCTGCACAAGGCTGGCAGAAATTGCACTGGAGCTGGTACAGCAGATCACTACCCTTCAGAAGACACAAAAGACAGACAGGAAAGATACCTGTGGCATCTCAAATGACAATACACACTCTGGCCTGGACAACTGAACCATACCCTGTAAGCCAAGGTAGGAATTCACAAAATTCCAAAGTGTACTGACTCAGTGTAACTTCTTTTCAGTCCTGTTTTAAGGGTATGTTCTGATTTAATAGACTCATTTCAATGTGTTTTGAATGATGTATGAAGTGATAAATCCAAATCACCAGAGACATGGATATTTTTTCTATCATTATGATGTTCTATGCAGTTAATTTCCCTACTTGTTGCTGCCAACCACCATGCCCCAATCCCCTCCCTGGAATTTAAAAAAATAATATTTCAAAGTATTGATGAGCTGTTTATCTTCAATTATTCTACTCTTCATCTTTGCAGGGTATCGACTGCCTTGATCTGGAAATCTTCTCTTTCCTGTAGCTGGAATAAAGAGTATAAACATATTTGCCTATACAACTTCCCTTACTACAGATTTTGGTTAAATATACAGTCAAATGCAACTTATCATGTAAAGAGATAGGAGTAGAAATACAGTTCTGAAATAAAAATATTTGAAGGGTTTTTTCAGTATCTTTAGTTCATGCAAACAGTACAAAATATTAACAGCAGCAATTAGTTGGGTAGATCTGGCAACTACCCCAGACAAGGTGTAAGTGGAGTACAAAGATGGGTTGAATTTCTTTCCAAAGTTTCTCCCAGCACTGTTTTCTTCAGGTCAAATAAATTACATAAACCAATGTGGAAGACTTCACATTTGTCAAATAGTATCTTTGCTTTACAGTAATTGCAAATATTTGCAATCTTTAGAGGAAAGAATAACAGCACTGTTAATAACTACTGATTGTCATTCAGGATCTGGAAACACGTTTGGATTGAAACCCTGACTTAAAAGAGATCAAGATATCACCTCCAATTCTTTCATATTCACTTATGCACTTGGACCTCAAGAGGATGACTTTGACACTAATACTTCAAAGTTACTTTAAAAATTCAGGCTAGTAGTATTTGCACGTATCTGTCCTGCTACACATCCAAATTTAATTTTTCTCTTCTGTCTTCAGATAATTATTGTCATCTTGCCTTATCTGTTTTGATTTGAAATGTGCATTAGTCATAGTACTTTAACAAAAACAGGTCATCTGGCTTGATGATTAATGCTTCTCATTTTCAATAAAAGCACTAAGAATAAATAAATCCTCATCAGACTAATTAGTAAGAATGCCCTTGATCCAGCCACAAGTGTTGGTGAGGATCTGTCATGAGTTCACAAAACTGCTATGTCTGATCTTTTTAGTTACTTCTTTTGATATCTGGACATTCAATGGAGACCACAGACACAGAAATCACTGGCTAGGGAGTATCAGGATTTTTTCCCGTATAGTTAATTTCAATGCACTGAGTTCATCACAGTTTTTGTTGAGGAAAATTGCCCATATGCAACTGATTATATGGCAATGTAACAAATACTGACCAAGGAAGAAAAATAGCCAAATATAAAATATTTTACTTAACAAATTGAGCCAGAAAGCAATAAAGAGAAGATCATAATCTTCTTACAAAGATCTGTATTTTGCCATATAGTGAAAAATAAATAAAGACACAGTGGTCAATTTATTTCTGGTTTTACTTGAAGAAGGACTATATTGTGCTTTAATAACTTTTCTGAAGTTTGAGTTAATCTTTCCTTTTATTTACTTTAGTTTTGCTGTCATTATCACTGCAGTACTATTATTCCTATTTCAAAATTATAATTTACCAATTAGTCAGTCATAGTTCTGTATAGCCTTTCATTGTTAACATACAATAAAAACAATGAAAGATTTGCTTGAAGACAGAGAAACCAATCCATATTTATCAGTGTCTGCTTACTTCTTCAGGTCACTTCAAGGCTCGATGCACCACTATTTAAGTCAATGTAAACATTTCAGGAAATGGTAATGAGCACAAATCTGCACTAAACAGTTCTAGATTTTATTGTCATGAGCTGTCTGTTTAAATTTTAATTTTTTTTCCCAATTACAAAGTTTTGCCCATAATTGAGATACTAGCATTTCTGAGAAGTAGCGCAGGATTAATTCTTGAGAACAGCAATCTTATTCTACCATTGATTAACAACATTCCACAGAGCAAAATCTGGTGAGATTTTTTTTTTTACTCTTCAATATTTAATGGTTTTACTAAGCTTCATGATCAGCACTAAGGCATGTCTTCTGCCCTGGAATCTACACTCCTCAAATTCTAAAATCCACATTTTCACACATCATCTTATTTGCAGCTGTGGAAATTTTTCTATGTGCCCAAAATGCTTTATGATTTACCAGTTGTACACTGTGGGATGGAATCACGAAATATTTTGGGTTGGAAGGGACTTCAAAGATCATCTAGTTCCAAAGTCCCTGCCATGGACAGGGACACCTTCCACTAGACCAAGNGTTTAAAGTCATTACCTCTTGTCCTGACACTGTAAAGCCTTGGAAAAAAATCCCTCTCCAGCTCTATTGGGGCTGCCTATAGGAATTAGAAGGTGCTCACAGATCTCCACAGAGAGTCTTCTCCAGGGTGAACAGTAGGACTATTGTTTTTACTGCAAATGAACCATTTATCTATATTTGCCTTACTCTAGTCAGAAGACTGAAACCTTCTTCATTTTCCTTTCTCTCTGTTAAGGCCCAGTCTACCCCTGGAATTTCAGAGATGAAATTCCAATTCCTGAAACCTAGATAGGTAGATAGAATTATATTAGAATCTTTTTCACTGAAACAAACCTCCTATATCCTCCCACATGAAATGCATAATTTCCACTTGTTGCTTGTGACTTGGCTGTTTCTAGTATCAGCAGAAATACTGGCAGTGGCACAAGAGCACCAAGACATGTGAACCTCCAGGGGTTTCTCTGCCCTCCTTGCTGCTTTTCCCCTCACAGCTATAAGGCTGAATAGCACTTGCAGATTGCGCCAGGCATTCCTGACACTCACAAATATATCTTTTCTGGTTTTGAATTCAGTAGATTTCCTACGAAAAACAATGTAAAGTGATTTTGGCAGCGTCAGCGAGGTGACTTCGGAGTAAAATTATTTTATCATTAGTTGACAATTCTAAACAGAGATGTATTTGAATAGGAAAGCAATAATGCTCCATCCTTTGACTTGCTGAAGCAGATCCTTTAAGATGCTGCTGTACTCTCAAAAGTAATGCTGAAAATAACAGCATTGTGGTTTCTATTCTCTTTCAAGGATTGTCATAACAAACAGAGGGGACAAGATGCTTCATCTAATGTCTCCTTCCAGAAGAGAAAGTCAAATCATACAGTGACATACATCCAACAGTTAAAGGTATTAAAGGTATAAAACCCCCTGTGTTTGCCATAGAGAAAAAATATTTGCTGATTCATAAAAAAAATAATCAGTTCATTTTCTTAAGAAGGTGTCAGCTCTGAAGAATTTATACCAGGCAGAATGTAATGTGACCAGTACCCCAATCCAACAAGGTACAGAATATATAAAAACCATAACGGTTTAATGGGTTGTATTTTCAAATAAAATTAACTATTCAAATCAAATAGACTTAAACATATGATCTTTTTAGAAATGTGATTTTAAAAGATGAAAATAAAAGCTAATAGTTTCAGTATAGCCGCCCTGAATATTTTTGTTGTTGTTTAACAATCTACAACTCTCTGAGCAGCTCCCTATAGAAGTAAGTTTTGTGGTTGATTATCTTTGATTAGGCACCTGTAATTATATTTTGAATCCACTGGAGAAAAGATTACAATTTTTCTACCTGGTCAACTGGTTCAAAGCTAAGATATGTATATAATATTTTTTTCAGGACCTAAATTTTACTGGGAACTGTTTACTGATATTTCCAGCATATAGCTCTGCCAGTAATGTTTCAATTACATAAATATATGTGTCCAGATATATTTATGAGATGATTTTTCTCCCTCTAAAATTGTTGCTTTGGTATTTGTTTTCAATTTTCATTCTCAGTCAGTAGTACATGATCCTTTGTAGAGGATGGGCATCACAAATTGTTAACAGTTTTGCCTCAATGCATTTGCTTTTTTATTTGTCATTCAGTACTGGCCTAGCAGACAAATTAGGCAAACCATCCTTTCTAATTAATCATTTAATCCCAAAAAGACCCCCAGTTTTACATGAGAATTGCATAATAGTTAAATAAATATATTTACCAACTTTTCTCAGTTAGTTTTCTAATCATAAATATTTGCAGCATATTCAGCACATCATTAATCTCTTAAGAACATTATTTGTTATATTTCCACAATGCGGTGTAAATAAAATGTCATTTATAGTAAAAAAAAAATCTACAATCATCAAATTCTCTGAGAACCTTTGTAGTCTATTCCTTGCACAGAAGGAATCCAGCGCTTGGGGTAAATTAAGAGGGTTGCTGATAACATTCAGGAAGTGTGCATGGGAAGTTACAAACCCAGATCTCCAGTCCACTGCCTAACAAATTTCTAATATCAAATGAATACTTTAATAATTAGGTGATTCTATAAACTGAACAAACAATATGCATCGCCCATCTTCCTCATTTTATGGAGAAGATACTGTCAGCCGTTTTCTAATGCCAGTCATGGCTTCATTCTCTCAATATATATAATTTGTATCTTTTGCATTTGAATTTTGAAGGTGTTTTGCTTTAGTCAACATTTTAATATATTATTTTATTGCCTCAAGAGAAATCAGAAACTAGAATTTTACCTTGGATTTTTGGACAAGACTTTTTTTTTAATATTGTTTAGTTCTAGAGACCAGATTTTCAAAAATCCATGTCCATTTTATTAATAAGCAGTTGAAAGAAAACAAATAGGCAAACCAAGGGTAATAATCAGCGTGGTTCCCACCTAATTTGAGCTGTGTTGATTTTCTAAGGAACTAATGTGTTAACTAGAATCCAGCCAAAAATACCCAGATCCACTGGACTTACTGAATTTCCCAAATAGAGCAGACCTTGGTCCTACAAGGCTTCTTTATTTCTGACATCCTTATGAGAAGTGCAATCAGCTTAGCAGGACCTGAAAACAACCAGTGCTTGGTCTGATAATTCAGCTGTTCAATCTCCTCTTATCTCCAATATCATTTTTTTGGAAGGCTGAAAAGATGAAGGCAAAGAAGAAAAAATTAGTCTAATAAGTGCTGAGGCACATTTTCACAAATAGTCTACTCTTATAGAACAGAAACTGCATAGAAAGAAGACTTAATTTTCTTATTTACTGATAGGAAATAAGATACTTATGAGGGGATACAAACTTCTGTTCCTCTCCACTAAGGAAAGAGACAAAGTTTTCATTTGCTCTTTCTATGCTATGGAATGTTTCTGCATACTTTCACTCCTTTGGATGAAGGATCAGACTTTTGTGCTTACAATTTCTCTGATAATGTGATGTAAAATGAAGTTTTGTCTTGTTTCCTCCAGACTAGTGGAGAGAAATGAATGGTCAAGAAATTAATAAGTAGGTTTTAATTTGCACTTTCATAAATATAATCTATTCTGTACATTTGTCTATTAAAGTAGCTAAACAGATAATCATTACATGCTTTCTGCATAAAACAATTGTACTTAAAAAACTCCCTGTGAAAATGAACTTTGTCCTTTTGCCCATCTTGAACTTTGATTTTTTTCCTTCATTAAGGTATTATTCCTTGTGACTAGCAGAATTTTCCAATTACTTATGATATTATCTCTGTTGGCTATTTGAACACTCAGTCATATTACTTTCAGTGGGAGCTATACAAATCCTGATGCATTCTTTAGGGTTTGAAACCATTATAGTCCAATCTTGATGAATATTTTCTGTCAATAAAAATCCAATTTAAGAAAAAGTATGCATTAATTGTCTACATAAATATGAACAGTAAGCTATGCCTAAAAAGGAAATTTATGCTATTATCGGATATTAAAAAATCCCCCTGACTTTCCATTTCATTGTTTTCAAATATATGACAACTAATTCTACTCTTGTCACCAGCTGATACCATGGACCTGCACATGGGCAAAAGAGTGACTGGGAAGGGGTGGCAATTTCATAATTCTCTGAATGCCAACTGTCCTGAAATTTCCATCTGGTAGAACAATGCACATTTCTGAGTATATGGATTTACACTCTTGTCTGGTAATGCCATTCTTATATTATTTTTGTCTAATCTTTGCCAAGATTTACACTTGGCAGAGTGTAATTGAACATTTATACACATGAAAAATAAACTACAACCATTACTTGCCCTTTTAACATTTGTCGTACATTATGGCATAATATCTCTTATATTCACCAAGTACATAAACAATCTCTTTGTGACAGAGTGCTGTAGATGAGATTGGTCAGGATTAGGGAAGGAAGTTGCCATTTTTGTCTGTTCCAGACTTTGCATACCAGTCCTAAGTGTAGAATATATTGACTGAAAGGTTCTGACATTTCATTTTCTATTATAGCAGCTGTCTCCTGTTTCCTAAATGACAGCAAATAAACATGACCAGTGCCCTCCAGATATTTAAAAGCTTCAAATTTTCTAATTGCCCTTTATATATTCCCCACATACTGTGCTTGCTATGGGGTCTCTAAAAAGTAAGATATGTCATTACATCAGCCATTAGAAAATCCTGTTATGTCTCCATGCCAGTGAGAATATTACTAAATCCCCAGATAGAATATCACTGTTCCCTGAGTTTCAGCATTCACCTCTCAAGGTTCTGTATGCCTTCATTATGCTTGAGTGGGAGATATGTAGCCCAGCAGGGTAAAGTTTAACAACATCATAGGATGGATGGGAGGCCTTGTAAAGTTAGGTCTGCACATTGAATTGACACTGTTCAATGGAAGGTGTCCTAAACCCACAAATGTTAATCTTATTATTCCATCAATATTTCACAAGATCTCTTTAGTTGATGTCTAAAACCCTTTTTTTCAATTAGGTTTCTGTATCCTCCACTAAAAAGTTCTATTTAAAATCTAGGAAATATTTTCCTTGTTTACCTAATGCAGATCTCCCTTTTCTAAATGTCTGCTGGTCACTTCTCACTTCACAATGGCGGAATCCAGAAGTATCATAAGAAATTGAGCTATTGAATCTTTCTGGATATTTAACATGTAATTTACATGCTTTCCCCCACTGATAAAAAGAATTTTTTCTAGAGAAGTACTCAAGTTATATGTCTCTGTTATCAAAAAGCAGCAAGTAATGTGTGCTCATGAAGCCCCAGTTGATGTGATGCATAGCCCAGTGGCCACTGCACCTGGAGCTGACAAGGCAGTACATTTGTCTCTGATCTTTAAACCATTTAGCACTTGCTTCCCTGGAGTGATTAATGCAGAACTGAAGATGATTCAGTGTTCCTTTTGATAAATGGTTCTTGAAAACCCAAGACATGCTCTGTCTGGAAGAATTCACAGCCATCTGCTGGGAAGCTAATGTATTCATCTCACACGTACAAATGGCTTTGTGGATGATATTTCACTGCTTTGCACTAATATGACTTTATTGGCATTGAAATCAACTTGCACCACTGCAAAAATGGAGTTATAATCTAGCCCATGGATTCCATTTATTGAAACAAACCCCTCAATTACCAGAGCAGGAAAATATGTGGGAAGAAGGAATTCCTATAATCTCTTCTTTTCCTTCTAATTTCTCCTTTACTAAAATTTGCATTTGTTTCACATTGAAGAAGAAACCCAAAAGATTATGTTTGTCTCTTTCTTTGGCTTCTCCCTCCTCTCTCCTCTCCTCCCCTCCCAATTTAATCCAAATCCTTTGGTTATTCCTAATTTCATGTATTATTTTGTAAATTAATATGAATAGGTTTTGAATGGGTTAGGAAATCCCTCACATATTTTCATCACTGGCACTGGGATAAATGTTTCTCAAGAATACATATTATTTTTGATTGCGTGTTGGTGATGAATATCATTTTCTTCAAGCTACAGAGATTGTACTATTTCACCAGCGTCATCTGTCTCTGAGACTTGCCTTCTATGCTCAAGAAAATGTATGGAAAAGGCTGAGGCTCACCCCTCTGAAGTGCCCCTGAAATGCTGGGTATCTCACCCTGAGAAAAATATCTTGTGATGCATTTAACTTACATTAACTGTCTTGAAGCCACAGGAAAGAGCCTATTGAACTTAAGGGTGCAGCTTTGGATTTGAAACTGATATGGAATCCAAATCTATTGCTTCAAGCCTTCACTTAGTAATAGTCACATGAATTATGAAGTTAACATTTAACAAAGCAAGTGATCAGTGCAGAAATCATACACTCCTTTTCTGATGCCTCATCATCTCAGATCCTTGGTTTACAGTCACAGCAATTCCAGTGAAGTCAGGGAACCCACCTGGGCTGTGGGAAGACACAGGTGTAATTGTAAATAACTCTACTAAGTGAAACAATGAATTTAACAATTGTAAACTGATTAACTTATAGCACAGCCAGGGGCATTTGTTTGGGCTTTTGGGTTTGTGAGTCCATAAACATCAATGGGCTTAACTCTTTTTTGCTTCAATGAAATTAATTTAGACTCGGAGTCAATGGGGGATTTTGCCCCTCTGTTTAGAAATCCAACAGTTTTTCCATAATCTCTTTGCAGTTTAGGTAAATACAGATTAATATCTAATTGATGTTGTTTACACATCTTTTTGTGGTTCTAATAAATCATAGTACCATTTTAATCATCAGTATTTCTGGATAATTTTTCAATTAATTCCCAGTAAGCAGAACTGAAGAATTCATGAAATAGCCTTTAGCCACACCCTAATTTCTTACTGTAGTCAAGTGTTCAGTAAAGAGCTAGGTCCTGTTTTCCATAGATGTCCTTCTAACAGCTTTACTCATATATCAATAAAATGTGTTTCCAAGCATAATATTCTCTTGGCATAATCATCTGTTCATTCAGAATTACCATCTGTGCCTTGCTGGAGACTTCATTCTTTTATGAAACTGGCAGTGATGACAAAGTTCATTTGAATTCCCAGGACATGCAGCCATCAAACAGTTTGAAATTCTCTTTTCCAAGCCAGTTTTCCATACTGATAAAACTTTTAAGAACAAATAATTCGTGGTTTTTTGTTGTTGCTGCTGTTGTTCCATGTTTCACGGAACACTGTCCCCCATCCTTCCTCTCCTCCCACCATCATTTTCCCTACCAGCTTCTTAGCTAAGGCTTGATGGATGAGACTCCCTGTGAAGGCCATCAGCACTTGTTTTTTAATCAGCAGTACAGATTGCTATTGACTTAAATGAAGCATATTTCCCACCCAAGGACTGAGCACATTGCCTTCAAGCAGATCATATTTAAAAATAACCTTAAAAAAGATCCTATATCATATAAGGCATGATAAAGAAAAAGAAAAAAAAAACTACAATCAAGTAACTTTTGAATGCAGAGGTAAGTATCTTAACCTTATCATATTTATGAGAGGGAAATGTTCATTTTTGCTTCCTTCTTATACTTTACAAGCACTGAATTCACTCCTAGAGCCCAGTAGCTTTTGTGCTTAGCAGCTAGAAGATCAAAAAAGCTCAGCTTTTCTTGATGTTGATTCTTTCCACTAGGTATTTTCAAAATTTCCAAGTTTCAATCACAGAATTCTGTAGCAGATGACATAGTAATATACTTTTCGGCTTATTTTAAAGGTATTTTTACAAGGAAGACAAATGCATGGTCTTGGCTATTGGTACTGTGCAGCACTTTCAATCACAAATGGAAGAACTAAAACCCCTGATTCCTCACTAGGAAATATAATAGATACCTAGTTCCTTAAATTATGTCTGAATCACGTTCTCTTTTTTTTCAGAGCTTTCAGTAACTAATTTGTACAAAGTTATCATGTTCTATTCCCTGCACATTTTAGAAACCTGACTTGGAATGTGAATGTTGAAGTTTTGAAGTACCCAAGTGGTCCTTCTCAATGTGGAGCTCTTTTGGCTAGCAGAAATAGTTACACAGGAGCCTAGAATCTGGAACTGGCGTCAGTCTTCCCCTAAAGGAGTCCATCCCTCTGCAGTGATTACAATTCCTGGTGTTTTGCTCAGAAGGATCTCAGTTCCAGGTCACTACAATGGACTGGTGCACTGTGACACAGGTAACACAACTTGTGAAGGGTTCTCTGGCCTGAAGAAATAGGCAAAAAGTGGGACAAGTTCATACTGTGAAGCTGAACTAGAAGTTCAGTTTCACTGTCTGTACTGGGTGCATACCAGGATAGTTCACTGTTGTCATTCAGTAGAAGTTACTTTCCATCCTGTTTCCCTTTGGTTGTGTGAGACATCCTCAGAAAGCTGTATTTCTTGATGGTGAGGTTCAAATTCCAGAAAATAACAGCATGAGCAGGGACATGATCTGGACATTTCAATTTGTCTCATATATAAAATAGTTTTCTAGAAGTACCTAGAATAAAACTGAATCACAAGCTGGTGTGCACTGTGAAATGCATAATGTCAGGGAGAGATGAGCCACCCACTGCTTCCCTCATGCCACAGAGCAGAGTCCTGTGCAGTGGACGTCTGTGTGCTGAAAGGATTATTAACTAATATCTCAAGGAACAGTCTTTTCATCACCTGAAGTTAGATGTGTTTTCCAGAAAAACGAAGATGTTTCAAAATATTAATAATTAAATTATTTAAAAAAATGTAAGCATAAATTTAACTATAGGCTTTTCAGAATGTGTTCCAGAAAGGTAACAGAGTTCCTGCCTTCCATTATCTTATGTGGAGGCTTTCTATAGCACTGTCACCTTCTTCAGATCCGAGAAGACAGCCAGCACCACCAGGATGCTGCGAGGGCTGGCTGCTGCTGCAGGCAAGCCAGGAGGGAATGCAGAGAGGCCACAGGGCTGGCAGGCACCCAGAGCTCAGCCAGAAGGGGCCAAGGTGCTCAGCAGCACATCGAGGTTGGACTGGGTCTGGAGACAGTGACCAGCCCAGCCACTGCCCAGCCCGTCTGCAGGGCTCAGACAGCACCAAAGCCAAGCCAGGAATGCCCAGCAGTGGGGCTGGATCAGAATGGGGACAAGCAGCTCCTCCAAGCCCCTGCTGCCAGCAAGGGGGCTGGCCTTGGGCTCAGGACCCACACTTTCACCCTCTAGCTGCATCCCTGGGAGGGCAGTCTGCTCAGGGCATTGGCAAGGTCTGAGGTAAACAGAAGCTGCAAGTTTTAGGTAAAAACTTTCATAATAACCAGCCAAAATAGCTGAAGTGTATTTAGAAAGAAATTTGCTAAGGTAGGGAGTACAACACGGCTTTTATTGATTCCCTCTCAGTCTCTAAATGCCAGTGATTAATTTACACCCTGAAGTGTCACTTTTTACCACAGTCATTAGTGGGAACATAGAAGATGTTCAACTCTCAGCAAAGCCAGTGATATAATCTGTGCTATCTGGCATTACTGTGAGGGAAAAAAAGTATGAATATTTGTAAAATGCCTAGTTTAATGACTTCTGTAATATCAGTAAAGGGTTCCATAGTTTTTCTAACATTACCAGGGGGCTTTTATTTTTTATCCCTGAAACCTCATCTCCCTGCTATACTGTACAGATCAGTTTAGTCATATCCTAGCTGTTAATACTCTTCCAGCTATGGATTTAGGGGAGTAGTAAATATGCATTTCCAAGATCTACCAAAGAAAAGAGAGGATTATTTTTCTGTATGTCAGATTTCTTGAATCAACAAAAACAGTCAGAAAAGCTCCCAGACTTGATTAGTCCACTGGTTTATCTAATGCAGAATCTTGTTCACAACTCACAGAAATCAAATAACAGTGTGTTTCTAAATTTTAAACCTATGCATCATAGTGTTCTACAAATTCACTTTATATGGCATAAATAGCCCAAAGTGATCTCAATAGCTTGAAAAATCTGGCCCATCTTATGGTCTTGCATAGCTTTGACTGTTTACTGGGGCATTTGCCAATTGACATCATAAAAGGCTGAAAAACACTTCAGAATTTTACTGCATTTTTCACCTGTAGCTTTGTGCTAAAGCCAGTGAAGTTTGGAACTTTTCCTGATCCATGCCCACAGCTCACAATGGCTAGTCAAAGATTTTGTAAGGCCTTCTGACTTGACTTTACAAAATACACTCCAAAAGTAGATCAAGATTTCTCAGTAATATAGACAGAACTGTACTGTTATCTAAAGAAAACTGCCAGAGTCAATCAAACTCTTAGTATGAGGAGAAAAAGGGGAGGAGGTAGAGCCAATGTTCTGCTGTGCTGAAAGGAATGCAAGACTTGAGCATGACAGGATGGTAATAACACCCCTGGTTAAGAACCTTTGTTCAGTAGATACATTAACTTTGGAAGTTAATACTTCAGCATCTATCCTGAACAGAGGAAAACTAAGCTCCAAAACTGGAAGAGGATTTTCAAAAATTGTGTGAAAATTACCAAAAGTGGTTTTGGCAGAAAAGCTCCATGAGAAGCATTGTTTAAAAACACTGAGCTGGCAGCCAAAAGACAACTTCCCAAAAACATGTAAGGAAAGGATCAGGTAGAACAACTGATAACTTATCCTACAGCTTTCTTACAGATAAAATAAGGTTTTGAAGATTTAGTGCATCCAGTGCAATAGAATCTTCCTTGTCTCCTTAACTTCCTTTATTTATTATTTTTTTTCCTAGTAGTGAAGAAGCTTTGCAGGTACAGAGCCCATGATGCCTTTACTAATATAATTGATCTCTTTAGGTTCATACCAAATGCTGCTGTTAGGCTTTTCTCCATATCTGTGGCACTATGTAGACTGAGATGAATTAGATCTTCCATCATAGACTGCTCATGTTCATAGTAAGTTGCATCAGACTCTGCAAACTCCAGAATTACTTGTTTTGCTCGGGAAAATTTATACAAACATTTGTCGACTAAATAGACCTTACCACAATAAATTCACAGTATATAGAACTGGTAGTACAGCTATCCCTTCTTTTAGCATAGGAATAATCTTAACCAAGACTATGCATAGAAGATACTCTTTTGATTCATAATGTTTGATGATCTTTAAAAAAAAGGAAAAAGAAGAAGCAGCAATAAAATCTTTCTGTCAGATTCCTTGTGGTATACAAGAACACACAGAGGATACAAAATCTGCAGTCACACGGTGACAGTGTTACCTTTCTCATTGCTGACAGTGGATTTCAATTCTGGGTTTATAGCTGGTGATGACAGACTCAACATATTAAAAACTTTATTGGTATTTTACACCACATAGCTGTGGTGAGGGAAATACCCACAATGCCACCTTGATGTGTCACTTGTGAAGTTTCATGAAAGCTGAAAAAAGGCAGAAACTTGCTTTTCATGCAATGACCTCATAACTTTAGATACTTTTTTTTTCAGAAATGTAGAGCAAACCAGTATGTTAAATACACAATTAAGCTAAAATGAAATTAAGACTTTTTCTTGTGCTTAGAGGACACATAGTCCTGATTGTCATTGCTGTGATCTGAGCACTGCTCAGCCAAATGCAAACAGGCAGACATAGTCACATTAGTGAAAGAATGTCAGCATAACCAACAGCTTGTTTGTTTCTGCTTGCACCAATCTGCCAGCAATGCTGGAGCCAGTGCATTGTACCAGATTATTCACACTCAATTCAATTCCTTTAATCCACAGACCTTTGCTTCATGAAATATTCTTTTAATTTTGAAGCAGAGGAAATGTCTTACACTTCCTCATCCATGCAACAAGTTCTATATATTTATATACATACTGCATACACATATATAGATATACATAAAGACAGGAACAAATGACGAGCTTTTTTCTTTCTTTCTTCATCACTTCAAGTATCAGGAAGGGTAAGATTGCCTAAATAACTTTTATTCACAGCAAGTGATATAATTAAGTGATGCCACAGTTATTGGCTAGTAGGTGGACTGTGCATTGTTGACACTTGTTTATTTTCATGCATATTATTTTTGACAGCTTGAAAGGAAAATTATGCTTTAAATTTTTAAGGAAACATGATTCAGACAAAATCAGTGGCAAAGGGAAATTTTACTTGAAGAAATGTGGGTTTATTTCTTTGCTGTAGAAATGGCTGTTTTCCTTTTCTGCAAAAAAATATTTTATGATAATCACTATGAAAGGAAAATACATCTAGTTTGACTTTAAAGTTTCTTATCCCAAATGCTAAAATGTTAACAATAATTTTGGTTAGGAAATTTGCTGTGAGTAAAGCCACAGACAGAGGCTGTGGCTTTATTTTTCATATGAATTTTCAATGGTGTCATATCAAAGATGTGGTAACTGGGTAAACTAACGCTCAGGATTACATAAAAATTATTTCTTGCAAGATATTTGCCATCCATTCTAACATTGTCAGTCATCTTCAGCAAGAATGAATGAATTCTAAGTTTTAAAGTCAAAACCTAGTGATAGCAGGGGAGTTCTGCTTAGAACTTATCAGGAATAGACTTTGAGTGTATATTGGGTGTACCAGGTCTGGTAATAGCTCATTTCCCTATGTGAGCAGAGGATAAGAAGTCTCAATACATTTTTATACCTGAAGCATGAAAATACTTATTTTTAAGACCTAAATTATAAACTTCTAAAAGAAATAAAAGGAAAATTTTCCTGAAAGATTAATTGTTATGACTGAAGGTTTGTACTAGCAAAGTAGCTGACACCCTCCACTCAAAAAATCAAGAAAATATGAATGTTTATTTTTCTCTTTTTAACCTGATGGATATGGTATAATTTCAGCAAGATTTTCTTAAATTAATGAAGTCTAGTGGAGACATCTGACTGGGAAGCACTCCATGTACATGTTAATGAATATGCTCAAGTGTGTTTTCTCTATGTGAATATTGTATTTCAAATCTGATTCCACATACTCAGAGCCATATGTTACAACACTTCACAAAATAATATCATATTTTACATTGTGATTTTACAGGCTTGCTTATTATTTAACCATCCTTAAGATCATAACTACTCCAAATTATTTAACTGCAAGCATAAGCTAATGGGAGGATTTCTTCACCAGGCTGCTGAACATCACATTGTGCTGCCATTGCTTCTCATCCAGCCACATCTGTGATCTATCTTTCTGTATCCTTAACTAATAGGATTTTTAGTTCTTAAAGCAATTCTTTCACCGTGAGAATGGACACAGTAATTTTTAAGAGGGTGAAAATCCTTTTTTTAGGAATTACCCCCCCCCAATTTAATTTTGATCTTTTCTTAACTCCCGAGATGCCTGGGAAAAGCAGGACAAGACATTTGGTGCAGGTGAATGACAGAGCTCAGGGAGGGCAGGAGCATGCGTCCTCTCTCCCTGCAGAGCTCCTCTCTGCTCTCTCCACTTGGGTTTCTGAGCCACATCTCAAAGACACAGAGTGCCCATTGACTACATGGAAATCAATACCATACAAGATGGCACTTGATTAGGTTATAAATTGAGATGAATTAGGGCTTTCTGTCTGTTTTGAAGGGACAGTCCCTGCTGCCAAGGCATGGCTTGTGGTAAGCCTTGCAGGAGGAGCCTACAGGGAGCTTGGGGAGATCCTCAAGCTTCCACAGATAAAAATTTAAGTTTTCCAACTCCACCATTGTAACTCATGCACAGAAGAGGAGAAAATAAATAGTAGATTAGTAGCTGATAACTAACATTAAGGGGCATTCATAGGTTCAATTAGTTACAGGTAGTTTAGAAGAAAGTACATGTAAATTTTCTTGCAGGTGAGAATTTCTGCCTCTGACCCCATGTACAAGTTCAAGCTCAGCCAGGAAGGGTCTCTGAGTTTTAATCATTTGTAGGGTTTTAAGACATAGGGACACTCCCTTCGATGGTTGGAAGTGTGGTTGTCTAAGAAATTAATTCATGACTGGGTCTATGGAAACCTAATTTTTCTTTAAGAAGCACTAAGGACACTTCATGCATGGCACCTTGGTACTACTGTGCCAGAAGTAACTAACATTTACTATAATGTGTATATTTGTTGTATCTTTTCATGTATTAATGATTACGTGCTCAGAGAGAATACACATTAACACTGCAATATTTAGACAGTGTAAATTTTTCTTTGCTCTCCTCAACAACTAAATATTATTCTTATCAATATAGTGTTCAATGCTTTTTTGCATGACACAGCATCTTTCTGAATCTGCAGCTTAGAAAAGAATCCTGTTTGAAATCTTGCTGGCACGTGAAAACCTGCCATCTATGGAGAAATTGAGGGCATTTCAAGTGACTGATACACAATAGCAGTGACAGATTTGCAGTGATCTAAGCAAACTAGCATTAAATGAAAGTCTTAAACAAACTACACCAGGAAAAAAATGAAATCACAGGGAGTAGTTTGTAGGAGTTAGACTCTCTTGTGTATGATCTGCTAAATCATAAAACCAGGAGGATTTTTTAGAATGGATCTTCCAAAAGGTCATTTTTTTTTTGCATTCAGTATAAATTGACACAAAATTTCATTGAGTCCTACAGTGCATTAAGGAAGTGCATTGTGATTACCAGTGCTCTGCATCATACTGGCAGTATGAGAAACCAAGACAATCACAGATCAAGATTACAAAATTTTCCTCGAATTCAGAGCTGCATCCCAGTTATTTGCCAGATACTGACCTGGCAAATATAAGCAGCAGAAAAGGGGCTGCAGCAAACAAACATTCTTATGTGATTGTAGAAGCAGTTCTCTGAATCTACAGATGTGCATCACAAGTGAACACGTAAGAACTCTGCCTGAGATTCAAAACTTGTCTTCTTGGCTATGCAAGCCTAATTATTTCTTACTTAATATAAGAAAGAGAATTTGACCTTGTAACAGCCCATAGTGAGAACAAAAAGGGAGAAAAAATCAGCCATATGGGCAATTCAGGCTACCACTGAATTGTTTGCAGTAGTCTACATACAGCGCAATGCACTCTGAAATGTGGCATCAGCTAAAGCTGCACAATGTCTCTTGAGTGTAACTTTTGAGGGTATGTGGTATGGGGTTCTTATTTACTGCACTGTGTTTGTGTGGCAAGGTTTTAGTAGCTGGGGATTACAGGGTTGGTTTCTGAGAGAAGCTGCTAGAAGATTCCCTCGAATCCAAGAGGTCCAAGACACATGCCACTGGCAAAGGCTAAGTTCATGATCAGCAGTGGTAATGTCTCTGGAGTAATGTATTTAAAAAGGTGAAAAAAACCACCTGTGCATCCAACTGCAGCCTGAGAGGAGTGAAACTGTGAGAGAAACAGCTCTGCAGACACTGGTGTCAGTGAAGAAGTAGTGAGAAGAGGTGCTCCAGATGCCAGAGCAGAGATTTCCTGTACCCCGTGGTGAAGACAGGAGTGAGACAGGCTGTTCCCTGTCCATGCAGCCCATGGAGGTCCATGGTGGAGCAGATGAGTGTCTAAAGGAGGTTGTCACCCCATCAGAAGCTCAAGCTGGAGCAGGTTTGCTGGAAGGACTTGTGATCCTGTGAGGGAGCCACACTGCAGCTGTGTACTCCTGAAGAACTGCACTCCGTGGAAGGGACCCACTCTGGAGCAGCAGAACTGTAACCTGTGGGAAGGACTCACACTGGAGAAGTTTATGGAGGACTGTCTCCTGTGAGAGGGATCCCACTCTGGAGCAGTGTGAGAAGTCCTCTCCCTGAAGGGAAAGGTAGCCCCCACCCCCCATTCCCCTGCACCACAGGGGAGGAGAAGGCAGTAAAGACAATCAGGATAGGAAGAAGGCAGGGAGGTAAGATGTTTTTAAGATTTGGGATTTTTCTTCGTTACCCTACAGTGATTTTTTTCCAAAGTCAGGTCTGTTTTGCTGACAATGGTAACTGCTGAATGAGGTCTCCCTGTCCTTATCTCAACCCACAAGCCTTTTGTTATCTTTGTCTTCTGTCAAGTTGAGGAGTGATTGGATGGTTTTGGTGGGCATCTGGCATTCCGTCAGGGTCAACCCATCACATGCAGCAAATTTTACTAAGGTAACTACACTGATAGAAATATTGATTACACACCAGCTGATTTTAGCCATTTGAATTTATGTGCATGGTATCTTCTTCACAGTTGTGCAAATATTTATATGCTTAGTAGTGAAAAAACCCTTAAAAACTTTTCAAATAAGATGAGTCTGTCTTTAAACCTGGAGATGAAATGATGAGATACACAAGTCTGTGACTCATCATTGTTGTCCACCTTTATTGTCATCTCCACAGCTAGACCAATACCTTTTGAAAGCTGCTTATTTTCAAGGACTTACATAAGTGGAATGACCAGGGGTTTGCAGCACACTTATCTCTCTTAGAATAATTTTTCTATATTCTAGTACTGTAAAATTTTGATGTTCCTTCTATATCTCTTTTTCTTCTGACTATGCAGTGCATTTTGATATTTCTTGTAGATTTCTGATATCTTAATTTATTGTACATCCATTTGATTTGTTTCTCTACTTAATTCCCTCTCCTTCCTACAGGTGCTGAGAATGGAGTTTCATTTTGCTTTTGACAGACTACCTCTTAAGTGACAGAATATCAATGCTGGAGAAATTTTTAGGTTTGGCTTTTTAAATTTGTACTAAAGAGACTGATGTGCAGAACAACTGTGAATGCACTCTAAATAGATCCTACTTCCATTTTACTTCTACCTTAATAGATGTGAACTTTGTTACTATGTAGGAGTTCAGCTTCAGTTTTTCAAGAATATATTTTCATTGCTTTCATTCAATTTTCTTCAATATGTCTTGGTCCTCAGGCTGCATTTGATGTCGCAGATCCTGGGTTCTCTCAATTATTCGATCTTTTAATTTGCTCAGGACCTTATTTTGACAGCTCCAATTAAATGAGTAGTCCTTTATTCCATTATTATTCACTCACTTTGAAATCCATTGGCATCTTATAGGTCATCTTTAGTGCAAAGATAGCAATTTTTTTTTACCATATCTGCAGAAAAGTAATAATTTCTCCAGTTCTTTATGAAACAATGCATTTCAGGTTGCCTACTTGCCTACATATTGTAGCCATTGAACTGTATCCATACATTGTACATATTGAATAGCTTTCCACTCCAGAGCCCACTGATTCTCAAGAGCAATCACTAGCAAATTTACCTTGAGACAGGTTTTTTAAATGGTGGTGATATCTGTTTACTTTTCAAAAATTTATTTCTTCTCTCTTTTTGTCTGTTTTTTTCTTCATACTCATTTGCTTCTCGATTTCCCCCTTATTTTAATTTAATTTATTCTTTACTGTATTCAGCGAGTTGTGCAAGTCAACTTGTGAAAGTGAAACCCTGATTTATCTCACTGAATTTTAAAAGTCTGGGGTTCCCAATTTAGGAATTTATGATAAATTAGGAAAAACATTTAGTGATTCAGGATTTCTAAAATAAACCTTAAACATGATTATTCCTCTGTACTTACTATAAAACCCCTGAAATAGGTACTTCATTTATTGAGGTTGTAGGTGGACTGAATCTAAATGGTATTTCAAGCTTTTATGCCCCAGATGAATGACTGTGTTGGTGGTGAAATTATGTCAATTGATAATCATGTTTCTAATCTGGGTTTGCTTGACTTCAACTTCCAGCAACTGCATCTTGTTGCTCCTTTGGTAAAATAGAATGGAATTTTAAGCAAATTATCCAATCTCCAAATAAACTTCTTATCTGTCTTGAAAACCTCTTTTATTTCCCTACAGTTCTTTCTTCAGTGCTGACAGTTTAACAGACAGCAGCCTTCCAACAGTGCCACGTGCTGCAGGAATGCACAAAGGTACCCTCCCTGTCTTGGCTGTTTCATCTTCATGTGTCCAACAATTGCATTGGGTCTCTCAGGCATTGGGGGCTCAGATCCTTCTGAGCTCCTAAATCTTTTTCTCTCAAACACCACATCTTCTCATGCAAGATAATGCCCATGAGTTGTTTCTCATGAGTGCTTGATTTGTGCTTGGCTGTTCTCACCTGAGTGCTGTTGGCATGGGTGCAATGGGACCATAGAGCTCTGCAGAGCTGCCCTCCCCTCTGTAAAATTCTCTCAAATTATGACTCTTCAGCATTTCTGTTCTGTTCCATTTTAAGAAGACAAAATATTTTAATCCCAAGCTATACCTTGATTCTGTTTGGGCAAGTTATTTGTATAGAAGTGAACCTTAAGAAATGAACCCTCAATGGCTGTCAATGCCTCATCTTCAGAAAGCCATTCTCCAGAAATTCTACTTGAGTTTAGTAGCAATGGAAGAACCAATAAAAAGAGGAGTGTATATTATGTGAGAAAAACATTCTGTAATTATAGTAATCCTAATATCAGAATGCCTTCTTATGCCCAATATAATATTCAGGACAAACTAATGCATATAAATTTCTGATTTCAGTATTGTTCTATATCCCTGTTTACAGAACCAGGAAATCTGTTTAATGTTCAAGTAATTTTTTTTCTTTATAAATTATGCTGATCCAAATGTTACTTTCTAGCTACAGGGCTCTGATGCAGCTGGTGCTGTCTCACTTATACCAGTAAGTCTTTTTCCTGGACATTTCTGTCATCTGAAAACAGTATGTACTTTTAAAACAATATATTTATATCCTTTAAGTGATTCATTGAACAGCATACTTTTGTCTCCTGTTTTTCTGCTAAATTCAAATTGACGTTTGCTGCAGTGCAGAAATGAAAAACAAGTGCATTGTGCAATCCATATATTGTTTATACATGAATCAATACATCTAATAGAGATGTAAGCTCTATACTGCATGTGAACTTTCTGTCTGCCTTGTTCACAATTACAGAATATTAGAATTGAAGACACAGGTGTCTAACAGGCTAACAGTTTTCATGGGATTCATACAAAATTTTCAGGTCTGTAGTCATCGATCATCATAGTTTACCACAGTGCATGGAGTTTTATTTTTCCTTACAGGTGAAGCATGGTAGATATAAAAAGGTACTCACACAGTAACCTCCAAAAATCTTATCTGTATTACAGAGTGCACAGGTAAATATACAGTATTTGTGTTAATAATTTTCAGCAGCGTAAGTTCCCTGAAGCTCTTATCTCACATCAGCACCAGAACAAATGTGAGTACTGACCAAAGCCTGGGTACTCCCTTTTGCAGCTGACAACCCAGGGTTCAGCTGTCCAGGAGCAAGACCCACTTTGGTGAAGCTCAGTTTGGTAACTTTAAACTGATGTTTCAGAAGAAAATGTTCTCGAGCTGAAAGTGAATTCATAGCCTAAAGATGTGACGGAAATAAAAAGACACGGGTGCTTATTGAGCTAGTACTAGCAGGCCAGAAACTCAGGAAAAAGCAGAGTGAAGGAAAGGTATAAAATCATGAAGGAAAAAAAAGCAGAATCGAAAGTTTAGCTCAGATTTTCAAGATAAGCAATTCCAATGGGTGATGGAAGCCAACACTTCCCTGCTGACCTCTCCACCATCAATCACCAACAATTATTCTTCAGCTGCCTTTGTTTGTGTCTTCAAGAAATTGAATCTTAGCTTCATATTATTTTAGTCTTGCCTTTCTACTGTGTAAATTACTGCTATATACTCACAAACAGTTAATGAACTTTCTTTCAGAAGGTCTGCATATAGTAGAAGACACCCAAGCAAAATTGTTCAGGTATTGTGCCTGTTTTAAAGGTAGGAAACAACATATGTCTTAAGCCTATCTCTGTTGTGCTACATAGAGATATATACAGACACTGGTCTTTGCAGATTATTTCTCATTAGTAATTCAGCTATGTGAATTCTTTTACACTGATAGAAATAAGATGAGGTGATGAAAAGCAGTGATCCAGATGTCATTTAGATGCATCAATTCCAGCAAATTAATTTCCTACCTGTTCTCTCTAAGGCCCTTGAATAGATTTGAATGGATTTAAATAGTACCATGCTCTGAGAAGATTTTTAAAAAATGCTCATGTTAGAGAGGAAAGAATTCTTTGAACACAGTTTACCCAGTGGGATACTTTGTTAGTTTTATTGATAAATTCCAAAGGATTGTTATTGTCATCTCTACTGTTAACAAATTTAGAATTTGTGTCTGTGTATCTGTGTATGTGTGTGTATGTGTGTGTGCATTTAAAAAGGTAAAGGTAGCTGTGCTAGAAATCCTCACACTGCTTCAGTCATTTGTCACCCACAGAATGTATTCCTATGCACACTGAAGCCTATTACAATTTCCAGTGGGAAAAGGGAGTCTTTCAAACACTAACAGCCAAATACTGGATTATCACTTGTCTTCTCTTTGTAATTGTAACGTAATTGACATCCTACATTATATTTCCATTTCAAAGAAACAAGGAGTCCTATTCAGCAGCTGTGCAATCACTCTCCAATTACCATTCCCATTTAGTCTACACAGATACTCCTGGTGGCCCTGGTGGTTTTAGGTTTCACTTCTGCATTAGAATAAAACAGATTAATTTTAATGCTCAGTAATTATGCAAGTGAAAGACATTTTTAATGGCATAACAATTTTTCACATTAATTCCTGAAGTAATGATAGTCAATGCAGTGCAAACTGACCTATCAACATGGAAATCTAATAATAGAACTACTGTGATGATTAGTTTTGGGTTAGATCTAAGCCACTGCATATAGCAATTTAATGCATGCAGTATCACTTACCAGTTTTCTTAATATAGTTGTGGTCAACATATCTGTGAAAATAAAATATTCAATAACATTACATCTTTATCCAAAGGAGTAGGCCAAACTCTTCCACTACTGTTGTATCTACTTCTTCAGATAATAAATAGCTTTCCATCTGAAATTTGACAAATCAGTTGTTTGCTTTTCAGGCAGTTTTTCCTCCTAAAAATGTGTGCCCTGAAGGACATCATTAAAGGAATAGGAAGTCAAGTTCCTGAGTGAATTAGAATTGTGGAAATTTTAATTCTGTGTTAGAATACAATCTGAAGAGGGTGATTTTCATTGATTTGGAGAACAAATAATACAGTCTTGATGACTTAGAGAACTTAACAGAAATTATGACCCCTGCAGGCTGCAAAAGACTGTGAAGACCCCTACGCAGCTTATGTAGCCCAACTCTGAAGCACATAAAGTTTCCATTAATACTAGGACAGAGCCTGTGTGATCTAAAAGAAAAAAAACTAATAAAAATACAAAGTACAGAATTATTGAGAGACAAAATTTAGACTTAGAGAATACGATCTACTTAATAAAAGCCACTGCAGGTCTGATTTTTTCTGAGGTAATCTAAAATATTTATTATTACCTCAGAGCTAAGACACAGGGGAAAAATTCCCTTCTTTACAATTGTGAATGAAGAAAAAAAAGTGGCTCATTTATTTTGTCATTCAAGTATTGTATGTCCTTCATGTTAAACTCTTGCAATGGTTTAATGTAATATAACAGATAATTTATTTGTTATCTTTTATGGGATAGGTTTTAGATGTATTTATTGGTGCAATGAAATTTATTTTGTCTCCTTCATTTGTGAAGACACTTTAACAGGAAGGCCCCATTTTCATTTGCCCTGCATTTCTAACAGAAAGCCCTCTCTGGGAACTCATGCTAGGCAATCTAATGCAGTTTCAAAACCTGGCATAAACGACGGTGAATGTGTGAGGAGCAGAAAAAAAGAAAATGCTGCTTGAAATGAAATATCTCAGTAACAGAGAGTTAAGGGTTTAGATTTTCTTAAAAATATTAGTATTTCATGAGGCATATAAATTATATATTCTATATGCCATTTAAGGACTTCTCTGAGAAGTATCATGTCTGGGTATCAACATCTGTGCTGTTTTTGGATTTACTTTGATTGGACAGTGAAAAAGTGTCTATCCAGGTGTTTTGAAGATACTTTGAGCCTTAAGTCCTATTTTTGAACCTCTGTACAAGTAGTCTGTAATTTAGACCTATTTTCTATCATGTTTGCTAGGTGTACACTCAACAAGGTTGCCCCACTGAAGGATCACAGATTCCAGTTCTTAAGTTAGCTGTCACATGGACTGCACTGAAATGAAATTAAACGTTCATGAAATGAGCTTTATGAGTATGGGAACTTAAGGTTCCTATTTGTGTCTTAAGCTCACCAATGAAATAATGTATTTGTCTATTTACCAGACTTTTTTCTTTATAGATCCAGGATTCCACAGTTATGGAATCATTCATTTATTTATTTTACTTCCAAGTGAAGAAATATGATTAGTATTAATTCTGATGAATAATTTAAACATCTTTAAATATGTGAGTGCTATATACAAGCTTTTTGTGTTTGTGGATATGGAGCTTTCCAGTGTTGTGATTTAACCCCAACTGTTTACTAAGCCCCATACATTTACTTGCTCAATTTCCCTCCTCTCTCTGGTGGAGAATCAGAGGAGAAAATGTGGAAAAACTCATGGGTTGAGACAAGGACAATTTAACAGGTAAAGTCAAGCAGTGGAATTCATTCACCGTGCCCCATGGGCAGGCAGGTGCTCAGCCATCCTCAGGAAAGCACAGCTGCTCCCTATGGGTGCCTCGGGAAAACAAATGGCATCGGTGAGAACTTCCCCCACCCTCCTTCCTTCCTCCCAGCTTTATATGCTGGGATGACACCAGATAACCCTTTGGTCAGCTGGGGTCAGCTGTCCCAAATGTGTCCCCACTGGTGGGCAAGGGTGAGAAGCAGGAAAGGCCCAGCAATAACGAAAACATCCCTGAATGACCATCACTGTTTCCAACATAAGTTCAAAACAAACCCCCATAGCAGGTACTGTGGAGAAAATTAACTCTACCCCAGAGGAAACCAGCAGATGCAGTTTCACTATTTTTTTCTCTTATTGTAGCTAAAATAATTTAAATTGCATAAATACTACATTTCCCATAAAATATACTGGATACACAATGGGAATATATTTAAAAAACAACTACGGCTTGGCTTGTAAAAAGAATTAAAAATCTCTGCCCAGGCTGTTTCATCTGCATTTATTCTTTGAGTATTTTTGTGGACAGACTTACATGCCAGAGAAATAGTGATGAACAGATTGCTATCATATACAGTCATGCTAAAGAAAAACTGAAAAACCACTTGCTTAATTTAATCCTATAATGACCTTGATTTTGTTAATTTTGGACTGGATGTAATTGCTTCTGGGGAGTCACAGTACTATTTCCTTCCCTGTATTGGAAAGTCATGTTCCTAGATGAGTCAACTATGGGTTTACTACAGAATTAACTCACATTATCCTAAACTGGGTTAAAATAAATGGTTTTCTCACACACATTCCTAAAAAAAAAAAAAAATTAGAAAAGGAGAGAGACTGAGAAAAAAACAAAAAAAAAGAAAATGCATGTAAAGTACCCATTTACACTGCTGAATTGAATATAGTCTTTGAACCTGTAAGCAGGAAACACATTTATAACACTTCTTTGCTTGTTTAGTCTCTGAATTCGGTTCCTGTCATGGAGAAGAAGGTGATCTCTAAGATATTGTTACCCAGAGTCAGAAAAGGCCAGCTATTTCTTACTGTGATGAAATCTTCCCTCTAGCAAACAAGGGTTACCAGGTAATCCATACACCTCACTGAAAGGATTCTAGGAAGGTTTGAATTAGCATCTCAATTTCTCGATCTCTGTACCAAAGTCACAAAATCAAACTTTCTGAATTACACAGTGGTTCCGCCTGTTCATGTTTTCATTATCTATCAATAGCCTGTGCTCAGAGGTCAGATCAAAGCAAAGTAAGATTCTTTTTACAAATTTTGATAGCTATAAGAACAAACTAACTTGAAAGATAAGAACAAGAAAATATTGATAGGTAAAGGGAATAAAAATCTTCACCCTGTGGTCAAAATTGCTTTGTCATAGTGAATGGCATTCTTTATCTTGTATAACATCATACAAATATTGATGAGTGAGTAATCTTTTAAATTCTTAAGTGTGGTGAAGTGTTTCTGTTAATTTATATTAAAAATGTGTGTATGTTGTGCAAGCTTCTATTTTTTTGTCTTCTATGCATTAAGTTATTTTCAGAATTTATGCTGAATGGTAAAAAAAAACACTACATATTATGATTTTCATGTAGACAAGTACAGTTTAAGAACCAAGATATAATATTGTCTCCTTTATTATTCTAGTACCTGTTAATAGATTTTTTTCTTATAATATCACCTTTTTAGCTTGAAATATCTGATAAGTTTTAATTAAAAATTTTGTTTTGATCTCAGCCAACTCTGAGTAACAAACTATCCTAGTGAAAAATTTAATGAGCATATTCTTAGAAATTTGCCTGTGCAATGTATTTTTCTTTCTAATAATCAATTTTGCATCCTCTGCCTGAAAAGGATCAGCAATGACGTGATCTTTTTACTCCAATGACATCTAAAGCTAAGTACAATCGGGGATATCTTAGGTTTTCTGGAAAATGTACTCAGGAATCAAAAGAAAAACACTAAAATGTATCAAAATATGATCCATTTGAAATAATGAGTGATATATGTTCAGAGAATGGAACCAATTTGCTCATCTTAAAGTAAAATCAGTTTCACCATGTGGTTTTCTGACTGAATCATTCAACTCCTTCTATCACTCATAAATATATGTGTGGCTGATGTTCTACATTAGTAAGCCTCCCATTGTTTCACATTGTGGCATTTCTAAGATGAGCAAATTCTCACTAAGAAAAGATGTCTTTCCTTTTATCAGATCATTAGGAATAAAATCTTGATCACCTGGATCTTACTTGTTGCTGTCTCAAAGAATTTATGCAGTATTACAACCAAAGAAATTATGTTGCATAATTAAAATAAAACAGAGACTTCTATTAAGTAATCTTAGAGGTGGATTGAACTTTTTTTTTTTAGATAAAAAATATATTAAAAACTAGGAAAATTCCTTTTTCTTTTGCTTTTTTTAAATTCATCTAAATTGTCAACTAGTTGGTTTGGTGGAAGAAACTCTGATAGTGAGTTGGAATGGACAAGAGGTTGAGAATTTCACTTATAATACAATTTGGTTTATCTTAGATGGTCAGACATTGCAGCAAAATTCTGATTCTGCAGTAGGTCACTAGAAGACTGACATTTCCGTGAGTCATTGCAGAGGTGGATGACAAACCTTTAAAATAGGAAAGGAGGCATAACCCAAACTTTCTGAGTTGGGCTAGTTCCATTGGGAAGCTCTGCCATCTTGTGTTCAATGAGAAGATAAATCTGGTTTCCCCAGAGGACAAGAACTGTAGGGCTTTGTGAGTTCTTACCTTTTCTAAAAGAAGTGCAGGCATAAACTCATTGGACTGTAACTACAGTGTAAGGTAAACTAACTCTTAGGGTTAGTTTACCTCACACATGAGTTTGTGCTAATTTCTCAAACTCCAGATTGCCTGAACTGGACAAGACTAAAGCCTTTGTGAATAGGTAACACAGCCAACCACCTGAGCTTGTCTTCAGATTTACAGAATTATGGCACCACTTAGAGAGTTCACTTCTCTAGATTCCCTTTAACAAGTTAGGAGAAAAAGTGCTTCTTTACCTGCCAAAATGTTAGTCACAAATTCAATCAGATTATCACTTGTTTGTGCTAAAAAAATTGAGTCATGTCAGTCATTAATGGATTAGCTGAAAATGCTGTTAAGGTACAGACAGATATTGTGAGTGATGTCTTCTGGAGCCTGCAGAAAGAAAGCTTTAAAGTCCTGCTTCTGAAGAATCCTTCAGAAATCCTTCAGTCCTAGAAAGGGAAATTATGCCAAAGCATAGGACATTATGTAGCAAAAATAAAGAGACAATATTGAATTGCTAGAGATACAAGGCAGATGGGTTGCTTTTCCACAGGTGTATGAGATATGTCCGTAAATCATGAGTTTGCTGGTTTTGACAGTTTACTTCCATTTAGTTGTTTTATTTTAGGAAATTTTGCTTTATAAGTTTGAGAGCTGGAAAATTGCTTGAAGACTTGAAGAGGACACAGTAGGACCATTGGAATATATTTATTTTTAGTGTAAATTGTAATTGCTGTATCATTGTTCTTTGTATTCCTGTGTTTATTGGTATGTCTCAAGTTGGCTTTTTAATATGCTTGAGAAAATTATTGTTTTTGTGGCAGTTTCTGAATATTTTATAAATTTCCACATTGGCCAAGTTCATTGTCGATTACAGAGTTCAGGAAATTAATGTTGCTCAAGTAAGCACAATCGAAACAGCAGCTTGAAGGAGAGATCACAGTTACTGATTTTGTGGAGGGGACCAACTAAATTTTCAGACCCTCATTATCTGGATTATGTCGTAGCTGTACTCATGGCAAATAAAATTTACTAACTTGAAAATCACTGATAGTCTTCAATGACTATCGTTATAATTACAGATACTCCTTTGTACCTGGCAAGAGGAATTCCAGGGATTACTTTCATGCAAACAAATCACCTTCTGTAGATATTGATTAGTTTCTCCTTGTGGAGAGATGATGCTCTTCTCCTCTGTTCATTTGGATGCTTCTGCCCATGTTACTTTTCTAGGGAGGGTGACTTTCAGAACATTGGACATGGCACACGTGGAAGTGCAGGGTGCTGTGCTGTGTGCACAGGGAGTCCTGCCCTCTTTAAACTATGGTCTTGCAGATTGGAGCAGTAGTGGTTCTAGTTTAATGTTTATCAACAAATAAAATAATTCTGTTGCTGATTTTATCTTCAGAAACACACGAGTAACAATAGGCACATCTGTTTTCTAAGACTACATAGTGAAACCAAGCCATAGAGTTAATTTTCTGAGAACAAGCACATACTTCTGTTGAACTATGTTGAATGGAAACCTGAAACTCAGTCTTTTGTTTAGGTTTTATATTTATTCGAGAAACAAACACTATTCAGTTTTTTCTCCTGATGTAAACTAAAACAAAAATACCACAGGAATATAATCATGCATGGAAAAAAACAAGATGCACAAAAATTTTACTGTAAAGGAATTTAACTTAAGCAACAAATGAAGGTGAAACTACTTGGTTCTTGAATATCTGTCTATGTCTCCAATATCTAGCAGCTTTTTTTGCAGCTTTTTTACAAACTGGTACATTAATTGATCCAACCTGGCCTTTCAGTGTCAAAGAAGTGCATAACATTTTTCTGGTCTCATTTTGAAGCCTGAATTGAAGAAGTATGACTCATCAGTTTAACAAGCAAGAGATGGATAATGTGATATTTGTAATACCAATCTCATGCATTTTTGACTGTAAAATTAGAGTGCTTTAACCTCTCTAACCCTGTGAGCCATTTTGGCTTGAAGTGCAGATTAGGTTGTAGTCCCCAGTGTTTTATGCCCTAATTATCTGCTCACACTGCTGTTTCCTGGAATGTCTGCATTGCAGGTCCACATTTAAGTTTTCCTGGCTATAATGGTTCTGTATCACCTCTGTCACTGCTCTCTTTGAGAAGATGAGTCTGGATTCACTGAGAGTTACTGGAGCTTTGCAGCCATTTTTTTGATAAGCGACTTTATGCTTTCAAGATGTTACATAATTTTGACATCAGTCAATATGTTTTCAGTGTTTAAGCCTTATCTAGCATGTTACACAAAATTGTCATTTTCCAAATCCAGCAGACTTTCACTATGAAACCGACTTTCCTTTCTTTTGAAAATATTTCATGTCTGGATTACTGTTCTACCTGAATTAAATTATTCACCTTATTTCTGAAATTCACTTTTGTTTCCATGCCAGGAATCAAGATCAAGTAATAATTTCAAATTAAAGGAAACTAGTAATTAGTTCCTGGCACTCATACTCATTCCATACATATTTGCAAGCCAATATTTTATAGAAGTGAAACAACAGAATAAAATAGATAAAATGGTGTTATCTGCATAATGACTGTAAGAGTTTAAAGTATCATTTGTACATCACTGGAAAATTAAGAAATAAAGGATAATCTAATACTGAGCCACTGAAACTGGAAAAATGTTATTAGATTATCAATCTGACACAAAAACCTTATACCAGAACACAAAGTAATCTCCTGCATTCTTTACAGTGGCTGAAGAGGGCAGCAATATTTGCAGATTTTCAAGTGGGTGTGGAGGCAAAAATGCTACTTCAGAGAAGCAAATGGATGGTATAGGTTTTTTATTGCAATAAATACACAGGGAAATATACTGACATATGATCAGAATTTAAAGGCCAGTTTTCAGTTGTTTTCTCTACCCAGAAGCTTCCATTGGGATATTTCTGGTCAGGCTAATTAAAGACTTGAGTAGATAAGGTACTAAACTCTTGAAAACTTGGTTACTGTTTTCAAAAAACAGGGAGGTGAGCTTCTGATAATATGGATCATATAATGAGCTTCTTCTTCTCCTTGAATCTCAGTGTAATCCAAAACAAATAAGTCACTGATCTCAGTAATCTTTGAGTTAAAAGAGTTCACTTTTAATTTCTAGCTGACATTATTCTGAAACACATGACCTTGTTAAAAAGAAACAGAAAGAAAGATAAAAAAAAGGGTCAGTACACTGGTCCATTGGAAAGGCTATTAGAGGGATATGGTTTTCAGAGAAGTGACCAACAATTTTGCTCTTTTCCTGCAAATAAGTTTTTTTGGTTTTAGAGCATGGGTTCAGCAAGACAACTGTGTTTCATGAAAACACATATGACAATAAACATATGATTATGAGAAATAGGCTTTACTTAAGCCTTTGTGATTATTTTATCTATTGTATTTCATTCATTCATATACAGCTCTCATGCAAAGCTAATAACAAGCAGTCACTTGTTTTTCTTGACTAATGCTAAATCCATAACCATGCACAGGAGATATTATTGGATATATTTTAATGACATCACAAATTAAGTTGACCTAGTGCTACAAACATACCTTACCCAGCTCTAAGAAACAATTCAAAGCATTTCCATCCACAGACATTTCCATCCCAGACGTCTACTACCTGGCATTCTGGGATGTTTTGTGGTTTATAGGGTTTAAAGGTTAGAAAAGAGGCCTTCATCCTGACATTCTGCACAGACTGTAAAATTGCTGGAGCAAAAGGAATGATTTCTACAGCGAGAACCTCGAAGAAATGTAGTTAGAATAACAAAATTTCTCAGGCATTTTTAAGGTTTTAGAATTTGAATTAAGAATGTTACAGTGCTAGGAAGTAGAGGTTTGGCAAAAATTTTACATTTGGATTAATGCCATCATTAACCTTTCTTCTGATTTTATTTAAACTTCCATGTGTTGATGATTTGAGTTTTGTCATGAGTAAAAGAAAGGTTCTCCTAAGCTGAAACAACTTTTGTCTATAAAGCAAACATGCAAACATTTCTTTCTAAAAAGTTTTTCAACTTGTTCATCAAGTAAAAAGCTCCAGACTAAGTACAAATGTCACTAAAGATATATTTCAGTTTTAAATTATTATATTTTTGGCTATTTCCCAGGGAAGTAGCCAAATTTTCCTAATTTTTAAATGTAAATGTATTTTAGAGACTTCTTATCTTATTGGTTGATAATGTGAAACCAAATTATTATAAAACATACAAATTACTTCAGTGTACTGTTGACTGAAATATATGAGAAGCCATTCTACACAGTCTAAATGTAATCAGAAGTGTTACCAATCTACTCCTGCATCTACTACTCTAAGTGTTTCTGGAGCAGGGAATGTGATTTTTCATAGACATCAGAGATTGCTGTTTAATTATTCATCCTGAAATTTAATTTCATAGCTTGTAATCATTTAACTGTTTAAGATGGAATTTGTCACTGAAACAAGCCAAGAAGAATTGGAGAATTATTTAACACTGACTCATTTCTGTTTCAGCATGCTTAATAACTGGCTCATTTCATGAAAAATCTGTGCATGCCCCTGGAACAAGCCACATATGATATTGATTATTCTGATTCACCTAGAGTAGATGAATTTCCCCATTTATGAATGGATTTTTTTTTCCTGAGGTGCACCTTTCCTATTTTTTTATTTATATATCAGGGTGTCTCTTGTTAGTGAGACGAGGATAAATCTTCTCTGCTACCAGTTCCAGCCTACCAGGGTAGGTTTGCAATACCCTTGGTCAGGGAGGTCTTACCATGCAAACCAAAAGGTTTGTGACTTGAAACACAGGTTTCACAGTAAATGAAGTAATTATTTCTCTTTTTTTAAAGCTCCTATATATACACTTCAAAAATCAATACTAAATACATCACAGAAAGTTGTCTTCGTATGGACAGGTTTTTTTCTCCAGCATAGTCAGAGAAGTAGGAGCTAAAGCAGTATGAGCTGTCCTCACACTTAAAGTATGTCAGTATGTGGTGACAGCATAAACTAGAGGCAAGTAGCTGTTCTTTAAAGCATCTGTCTTGTCTCTCAAGATGGCTTACTAAATAGGATGGAGCTCTTTTTACAGAGATTTGCTAGGAAGCACAAGAGGTTGTGATGGAACAGATATTGTGATGCCACTATAGAAACAGAATCAAACTTTGCTTCCAAAAAGACTTTTATTAGCAGATGGCTTCTCCAGCCTGCATCTGGGGCTGGCTGCAGCAAGTGAAGGCTGGTATCACTGTAGCTGCTCATTGCCATTACTGTTGTTGTTGACTGAGCTGGTGCAGTGAATCCCATGGCAAGGGAGCGTGAACCCAAAGCAGGCACTACTTTCTCCACGGTATGCAAAACATTTGTTTGTTGCAGTAAACCTCTCATTAGGGGTAGAAATGAGACAAGACACAGACTCTCATTTAACAGCATGAAAAGGGTCCCAGTTTAATCTTCTTTATAGCTTAGCCATCCTGACTGACTACAGCAAGCTCCTACTGTAGGTTCCAATTGCAGACTGACTGCTGGTTATCTCCTGCTGGACTATGATTGCATGTGTTTGCAGTCTCTGAACACAGGCTTTCACCTAGCTTGACTATATCTGCAGGCCCCAACAGCAGGCTCTAACTCCATCACATCCAGACTGACCTCCCAGATCTTCTGCTAGCAGTGATGCTCTTCCTTGTTTTTCCCCTTTGTGTGTCTCTCAAGATCATTGCTTCTACCTCAGGGCCCCTCTTCTTCAAGGTGCCTCTGACCAGCCAACCCACCCCTTTTATCACACTTATCTTTATTAGTCACAGCTGTGACCCGTTAAGGGCAAAGCTGTTCCTCTTCTTTGGTAATTAGTACAGCTGTGACTTTATCAGGGGCGAGGTCACTTTTCATCCCTTCCTTCACACCTACATTATTCCTTCAGAAGACACTGACCCCAGGGTGAAGTACCCACAATGAGGTTTTGCACAAGTGCCCAGCCTGTGAGCAGCTAAGGAAGCTGAGCCCCCTCGGACCCATGTTATGGTACTGGGCACTCTCAGGTGTCCCACCCTTCTCTGCAGCTCCCTGACAAGTGTCTGTAGGGCAGTCATCCCCCCACATGTCTGCCGTGTCCACATGGCTGCACAGCCCTGCAAACCCCTCTTTGGTACTACAGGTTTTTGCACAGGGTTGTGAGAGGCAAAATCTGAAAACCAGGGAGCTCCCCAAAAGATGAGAGTCAAAGACATGAATTGTGTACTCTTCCTCTGTCCTCTTTCTTCTTCACTGAAGTAAGTATTCTTCCTTCAGTGCCTCTTTGCGTACCTTTCTTAATCATACACCTCTAAGAATGCAATGAATAGTCATCAGTTGTTCATGGACCCTTTCTCAGAGCACCTCAGAATTCCCCAGGATGCTGCAGCCTCTGTATGCATCTTAATTAAGCCAATTTCACAAATTAAAGGTAACTCAAACTTACCTGAAACTTCATTCAAAGTTATCAGAAATTATCACTGTAAAAAGTTGGAAATACACAATAAATTACAAAACATCTCATTTAAAAAAATCTGTGTGAAGCTCTCCTCCAAAATTAAAATGTCAGGAAGTTCATATATGCCTTGACTTTTGAATAATCCTATGTTTCTTAAATCTAGGCTGATCTTAAATGAGCAACTTACTTAAAAGTTAACGTTTAGATCTTACCTCTTCCTTTGTATAATTCCTACCAGATATTAATTTCCTGCCAATACAAAGTTATAATTCAATTAAAATTGAATACAAAAGCAAGCCTTGTTCAACCTGCTTAGTCTCAAGAAGAGAAGACTAAGAGGAGATCTCATTAATGCACATAAAAATCTCAAGGATGGGTGACAGGATGGTGTCAGATTCTTGGTGTCCAGAGACAGGACAGAGAGCAATGGCTGTAAACTAAAGCACAAGAAGTTTCATGTTTGCATGAAGAAGAAATTTACATTGAGGGTGGCAGAGCACTGGCACAGGCTGCCCAGGGTGGTGATGGAGTCTCCCTTTCTGAAGATATTCCAAACTCACCTGGACACATTCCTCTGTCACCTGCTCTAGGTGACCCACCTTGGCAGGGAGGCTGGACTGGATGACTGATTGTTCCCTTCCAACCCTGGCTATTCTATGGTTCTGTGCTGTGCTAAGAACCCTTATCTGAACTCGCTTGTAATATATGAAAACATTTAATTATGAGACAAAGAAACCTTTATGAGATAAAGAGATAAAACTTCCAGGGTGTTTTCTCTTGTGGCTAATTTCTTCATCTTCCTTTCCTAAATAAAAATTGCAATAAGATTTCTTTAATTAAATGCTGGAAGAGCACCCTCCAGATCTCTAAACCAGAGAGTTAAATGTACTCCTAAATGCAGATATTATTAAAAAATGATTGAACCCTTCAAATTTCTTCTTTTACATAACTGGAAGGTTAGAGCTTAAAATAGGTATGTACAACTGTGCAGTATTTCCTACACTGACTGAAGAAAGTAAAACTAAATGAGAAAACATAAAATATTAAATCTATTTAGGTCAATTTCTATGCATCTATTTTGTGAAAGAAAGGATGGATCTTTAAATTTAAATAGAATTTAAAATTTCATATTTGTTGAAATAATCACATCCTGTAACATAAATACTGCATTTAGTTTCAGAAGAGAGAAACAGGAATAATTATTTTCATACTATGTGCTGAAGCTAAATTTTGCATAAACACTAAGTTATTTTGCTTTGACACAAATATTTAAGAAAATAATAAAATGCACCATAAACTACTTGCCATTTTTGCTCATCTTATTTTAGTGGTTGATATTTGTTGCTTTATTTCTAATTTTCCTTGGTAAATCATTAGGATTTAACAGAAAACTTATCAGGAATAAACAACAAGAAGAAAGAGAAAAACAACACTATATTATTACTTGTCCAATTGATTTGTAAACTATTCTGTGTCTCCTCTTGCTATTCTTATGACATAACCTTCATGACAAGGTCATGAATATTCTGTATTTCCAGTGTTGATGTAAAGTTCACTGAGTCATAGATCAATTAGACCAAATGGATTCCTGTTGGTAGAAACCAGTGTATTCCAATTTAGAAGCTTATTTGAGAGAATTTGAGATAACAACCTGTCATCTCTTACTTTGAAATACAATAGTTAGTAGAGAAAGCAAAACAAATTAAAGATAAGCTGAAAAATTCTGACTAGTTCAGGATATTGTTCAATTGCATTTGTGTAATTACTTCCTTCTGGATGCACACACACACATTTCTTACAGAATTATTCTATTTGATTCATTCCCTATTTATATCACATTGATTAATCAATTATTTTCAGACTTATTTCATGCTAGAAACAGGTGGAGACTCCTTACAGAAGGCAGAAATCCTTCCTCAGTTTTGAAAACAATTTGCTTTTATATTTTTCCAGTATCTATAATAGCAGAAAGAATATCACATATAGTTTAGTTACAAAAATAACATGAAAATCAGAAGTTTTTGCACTGTTTTGGAAACTGTTTTTGTATTTTTGGTGGTTACTAGAACCATAGAATTACAGAATCATGGAATGTCTTTAGTTGGAAGGGACTCTAAATGTCATCTAGTTCCAACCACCTTGCCATGGGCAGAAATGTTACCCACGAGACCAGGCTGCTCAGAGCTCCATCCAGCTCAGACTTGGACACATCAGGGATGGGGCATACACAACTTCTCTGTTCCACCAACGTGTTCCAGTTCCTCATTACTCTCACAATAAAAAAACTTCTTCCTAATACCTAACCTAAACCTACACTCTTTCAGTTTGAAGCCATCCTCGCTTATTCTGTCACTACAGGCCCTTGTAAAAAGTGTCTCTTCATCTTCCTTGTGAGCTCTCCTCAGATACTAGAAGGCCTCAGTAAGGTCACCCCTAAAATTTCCAGGCTGAAAAATTCCAATTCTCCCACCCTTTTCTCATAGGACATGTTCTTAATCCGTCTAACTTTGTGTCCCTCCTCTGGATTCATTCCAACAGGTCAATGTGCTTCCTGTGCTAGGGACCCCAGACCTGGCTGAAGCACTGCAGGTGGGATCTCCAGGTGGGAGAAGAAAGTAGAGGAGCAGAATCACACTCACCCCCCCTTCCCCCATCCTGTTGTCAAACTTTCTTTTGATGCAGCCCAGGACACGTTTGGCTGTCTGGGCTGTGAGTACACATTGCTGGGTCATGTCCAACCTCTCATCCACCAGCACCCCCAAATCTCACTCAGCAGGGCTGCTCTCAATCTGTTCATCCCTCAGCCTGGATTGACACCAGGAGCTGCTTTAACCCACGTGCAATACCAGCACTTATTAAACCTCATGAAATTCCCATGGCCTTTTTCTCAATCTTGTCTGAATCCCTCTGGATGGATCCCACTCTTCAGGTTTGTCACTCACAGGTGTGTCAACTTGGTGTCTTCTGCAAATTTGATGAGGATGCACTCAATCCTTTTGTCTGTGTCCTCAATAAAGATATTATATAGCACTGGTCCCAGTAGGGACCCCTGAGGGCCAACAGCTGTCACTGATATCCATTGGGACTCCAAGCTGTTGACCACTGCCCTCTGGATGTGACTGCCCAACCAATGCCTTCTAACAGTGCACCCATCAAATCCCTTTTTCTCCTATTTAAAGAGCAGGATGTTGGGGGGGGGAGGGAGATTATGACAAAGGCTTTACAGAAATACAGCCCTTTTCTTGTCCACTGATACAATCACTACATCACAGAAAGTCACTGGGTTGGCCAGTCAAGGCTTGTCCCCAATGAAGTCATGCTGGCTGTCTCAAACCACCTCGCTGTTCTCCGTGTGCCTTAGCAGAGCTGTTAGGGGGATTTTTTCCATGATCATGGGGCTGACAGGTCAGTAGTTCCCGTGGTCCTCCTTTCTACACTTTTTAAAATAGGTTCAATGTTTCCCTTTTTCCAGTCACCTGGGATAATAGGTGATTAAAATTTCACTGTTTTCACCTGAACAATGGAAGTAAGAAACAGTTCCCCAGGAATGCATATCATATTAGGAGCATGAAATTGAATAAATGCATTGTCATATCAGCTTTTAAACAGTTCTGGTTTGCCTTGAATTGGTTTCTTAGAATGTTATACACAGAATTAAAATTTGCCATTAAATTTTTTGTTAATTTACTTACTTGGTAGTTGTTTGGACAACAAAGGAACTAGTACTGAAGAAAGTAAAATAAAGTTCAAAACCCTTGCATTTACTTAATCCCAAAAACAATGTTAATTAAATAATGTAATTTATCTCTTATAATACAGAAACAAAAGAATATACAGAGGCAACATACTTGAGTGTATGTAAAGAGTGCACATATCAACATATTTATATGTGCACAATTAGCCTGTGAAACTCTCTGCCACAGAACAGCTTTTGTTAAATTTTTTAAAGGAATAAATCAATATCTTAATAATTTATAAAACATCAGTTCCTAGCTACATTCAGCTATCACAGTGACTGTAACTTTATGCCCACTCTCCAAATTCACCTACACAGAGTATATCCTTAAGTCCATGAAAAAATTACTTTTCTAGTACAAAGAGGATATTTGTCCCTGCACACATCATTCTAGAGGTTTATCTCTGAAATAGCTGACAATGACTGCTGTCAAATTAAATAAATGTTTAGATCACTTGATATGGCAAATTCTTCACTGGCTAAAAAGCTATCTGTCAGAATTGTTATATTTCTTCATTTGTTCTTTCATATTATACACAATGAGAGTAAATTGCAGAGATAAATATAAACTTTTTAATGATGCAGCTTAGCATACAAGCCATATAGATGGCAGTACACTCAGCCATCTGAGCAGATGATGTCTATACAGTTCTTTGAGCACAGCCACACAATGGAACTTGAATTCCTGCTGGTTAGTGTTGTACTGCCTGGGCACAAATCTGTGCTCAGGGTCAAGAGCCTGGAGAAGCAGGAGTTCCCTTTGCTGCCCAGCCTGAGCTTAGCCTCAGATGCCCTTTATGCTGTGTGATAATATCATGCAAGTAACTTCAGGCAAACAAGTAAGCCAGGAGCTTCTTCTCACAAAACTTATTAACTTGTGCAGGAAGGAATGGCTTCCGTGACAGAAATATAGCAAAGGAAATGTACAGGTTTTGCACAGACTACATTGATCAACGAACAACGTTGAATATATGGAAATAAACAGAACCAGTGCAGCCTGCAAGTGCTTTTAATAAACTCTTCATGACCCTGAAATGCCAGTAATACAGAAATTGTAGAAAAATTATATAGAATGAATGGCCATAAGAGAATAAAATAATGAAAGAAATATTTAACTTTCACTTTATGTTTGTTGCCTTTTTTTTCCCAAGAAATTCCACTGCAGAATATTTTCATGCTGTATGTTATGTTTTCACTACCTGGAATCCTAGAATGCGTTGAAAGGAACTTTTAAAGTCATTTAACCCAATGCCCCTGCAAAGAGCTGGGACATCTTCAACTAGATTCAGGTGGTCAGAGACCCAACTCACCTGACCTGGAATATTCTCATACTCTACCATATCTCTGGGCAACCTGTGCCAGTGATTTACAAGCTTCATTGTGAAAAAAACACACTTGTTCCCTACAGCAAATCTAAACACTTCTTCAGTTTAAACCATTATGCCTTGTCCTGTCACAGCAGGTCCTGCTGTCTATCCCCATCTTTCTTAGGCTCCTTTTAAGAGTGAAAGGCCACAATAAGTTTCCTCCAGACCCTTTCCTTGTCCAAGAAGAACTCCAATTCTCTCAACCTTTCCTCACAGGTGAGCAGCCCTCAGACAGTCTTCATGGCTCTCCTTTGTACCCATTCAAACTGCTCTGTGCTATGTTGGGGCTCCCAGACCTGGTTGCAGCACTCTGAGTGGGCTCTCACCAGAGCAGAGCAGAGGGGCAGAAATCCCTCCCTGGCCCTGCTGCCCACACTGCCCTGGATGCAGCCCAGGTTACAGTTTGCTTTCTGGGCTGTGGTGCATACTGCTGGATCATGCCCAACCTCTCACCCACCAGCACCCCCAAATCCTTCTCAGCAGGGCTGCTCTAAATCTGATTATCCATCAGTCTGTAACAATGCTGGAGGTTGCCTCAGCCCAGGCGCAGCACCCTGCACTTGGCTTTGTTGGACCTGATGAGGTTACCATGGGCCCAATTCCTCAGCTTGTCCAGGTCCCTCTGGATGGTATCCCAACCATCAGGCATACTCCTGTACCAGAATCAGTTGACCTATCAGTGTATGGTCTCCAATGGCTTTCCATCCTTCACTGCCTTTGAAGGACATCCCCAGAAAGCCAACATAGAATAAAACATCCTGTATCAAACTCCAATTCCAGCTATTACTAGACATTTACCAGGCTTTGTTGGCAGAAGAAATTCTAAGAAAGGAGAATTGAAGATGAAAAAAAATAAGGAAAGAAATAATTTTTAGCTTTCTTCTTTTTTTTTTAGCTATCCTTCTCTTTGAATTAAGGCTCTTCTAAATTGTCAGGTACTGCAAGCCTTCAGGCTTTCATTCTCTATTATGTCCTGAGGTATTTCTGCCCACACAACTACAGCTGATGAATTAAAGATGGCTGCATCTCCCATCATACAGGTGCAATACTTAGTCTGGCAAAAAAATTCAACCCACTTGATAGTTTGGTTGAGTCTTCATATCTGAAGTGTTGAATCTAAATGATTCAGATTTCATTTTGTAAGACTCATTTTCTAGTCTCTCTTTTGAAAAGCTGAATATTTCAGGTTGTATTTCAGCAAACTGAGGCAGCATTTCCTTCCTGTTCTTGGAAGAAAAGAAAGTCGAATTACACAGTGGTTTTTTTGTTTTTTTTGATTTTTTCAGAAATGGACAATGCTGCTGTTAAAGGCAGTAACAGTTACTAGAACCAATTCCAATAACTTCAGGGAGTTTTTTTCCAAGTATGGTTTATAGTATGGCCTACAAAACATAGCTTGTTATTGGAAAGGGTGGCAAGGACATAGATTTTTCAAGGGCATTTTTAGCACAGACTATGTCAAACTTGCTGTTTCCCATTTGCTTTCATGTTTATAATCCAATAAGTGTTTTCATTGCTTCCAGTAGTTTAGTCTTTAATATAATTAGATGTACTCGTTAAGCTGTTTGATATTATATAATGCAGCAGTTTTTCTTTAAGCAATATCTTAATGCATGCAAGACAAATTCAGATTTTATCCAAACAAGCAGAATTCCCACAAGACAGCCCAAGTTATACTCAAATTAGAGATATGCTGGAGGCAAACTGATACTGTCCTTCATTAAAGTCTTTTTTGTAGTTTTGGCTGCTTGGCAAAGCATTACTTGTAATGTAAAGTACATATCCTGAGGTGTTAGATGCATATGTCTGGATTGTCTCCATGTGAATTAGAGTCCACATAGTTGAAAAAAAAATTCTCCTGGTACATATATTCCTACCCACTGGTGTGAAGATTTCTATTTCTTCTTTTTGGACAGCATTGTAATGATGGCAAAAGAAATAATGGTACAAAAAGAGCTCCATAGGAATATTTTAATAAGAAGCAATATTACTGAAAACTAAAGACATAGAACAGTGCATTTTTCAGTATATTTTTAGCAGCTGCCCTCACAATTTAGCTGAATTAACTTCAGTGGTTTTTTTTTTTATTTAAAGAAATTGTTCAAGTTGTGTAATAATCAGTATCTGGATTAAAAATTTCTGTCTTACAGCTCTAGTTTTGTTTGCTTTCCTTCAGATATTCTCTGAAGAAATATCCAAAGAAGAAAGAGGAAAAGCCTCTCAGACTTCAGTTTACTGCTCCTCCATGATGAGATACATACAGCTCTTCTAAAGTGCTTTTGCTGTTGGTGTGACTTTCACACTTGCCTTTAGTCTTTTTTAGGTGGTGGTTTTATTGTTGTACTGCTGTTGGCCAGCTGCAGCCAGAGGTTTCATCGAGCAGGGGTTTCCATTGCTTGGAGATCATTGCTGCTGCTCTGGTTCTGATTGCTGTGATTAATGCTTGCTTTCAGGTGTTTGTTGGGGGGTGGATTTCATAGGCTCTGACAGAGCTGTTTGAACCAGCCATCCCAGCTGATTGATGCCTAATTGCATGAGTGGTTTTGTGGGCTTTTAGGTTGCTTTATTCTAAGACTTTTAGTTTCAAGGCACCAATACCTAGAAATAGGATTTATAAGACAGAGCAACTAAGTCTCCAAGTACAAGGTTGGATATTGCCCATTGACAAGTACCATAACAGTTCATCTTTAAAACTTAGTGATTTGAGGCTTGTGAAGGCTGAGTGCTTGACAGGCTATTTGGCTATTCCTCCCTCAGCAAGACAACAAGAGTAAAGGTTTTAGTTTCACTGCCCTTTCAGTAGCTCTCAATATTGGGAGAAATTATTGTGATTCCAGCTGCATTCACTGCTCTGCTTTTCTGGAGCTCTGCTCTTACTGAAATGTAAACTGCAAGAGAAAGACTATGAAAATTATTTAAGAAAATGAAGCTTCTGCAACAAATTTATATCTGTTCTTGTCGTATTTGCTCCTTGGGGGCCTGGTTTGTCTAGCTCAGGATCCCCCCAGCAAATGGGCAAGGACACAAAGTGAAAGACCAAGAACTGCTCTTTCTTCTTGGCACTACGTCCACAGATTTAATGGTGAACAATTCCCAGGGAGCAGGGAGAGGGGAAGAGGGCAAGGAGAGAAAAAGAGAGAAGGAAAAAGTGAGAAGAGACTGAACACATTGTGGAGGGAATTTTTAAACTCAGGGGGGAAGGGTCAGAGGAAGGGGACCAAGGCCAATGGGAAACAATTGTTGAGACAGGTGAGGGAAGGAACTTACCTGGGAGAGCAAGAGAAACTACAGGATCCGAGGGGGGTACAGAATGAACCATGTGATACATCAGTGCAAAATAATAACTCAGTGATACATTTGTGCAATAAAGTGTTCTCTTGAGACAGTGTCCATTCTGAATAGCTGAAGTAATGTAATATAGAAAGAGAGTAGGTATGCAAGTTCATTTTCTTGCAGCTCCAAAGTAAGGGAGTACTCAGGTCAGTGGAACAGCAGTGAGAATTCACACTTTTCCTGCCATCAGAGTGAAATGTCATAACATAGTGACACATCATCAGGGTAAGAAATCTTGTCCATGTATTCCTGTCACAGGGTTGGTTTTTTGGGTTTTTTTGCTGCCACTTCCAAGAGTTTCAATATAATCCATAGGAAGTCTTACACACGATAAATTTGTAAGGAACTGTAGCTGCATATACCTAGAGCTATACATGATATGAAAGTGTATTGGCATGATATTTTTCTGCAACATGAAAGTCACGATCCATGAAAGTCACAAAAATGCCTGTGGGTTTGCTTATGAAATATGGAAGAAGATAAATTTAATTATTAAAATCAAGAACTTCTTTCACTTTAAAATATTCCTTACTTTCTTCATAAACATTCTTTTGAGCGAAAACAATTTCTGAAACCTGCTATTTTTACTAGCAGCTATAGTTAGGTTTTTACTAGTACTTTTAGTTGGGTTTTTATGTAAAATCCCAGGTTCATGAAGAGAAAAGTTCTTGCTGCTCACATTGTGAATGCTGCAAAGGCAGAGCACCCGTTACAGAGTTTTCACATTTCCTTTGAAGTTGTTTTTTTTTTACCAATATTGATTCTTTTGTATATCTTTCCATCCAGTCTTCTGCAGGGAGTATAAATTATTCTATAGCCCTTAAATACATTATCTATGCTTTGAACCGAAGTTAGCGTTTTCCCTTACATTTTTTTTTAATCTTGTGAAAAAGATTCTAAAATAACTTTAATGATTCCATTTGGTAGTTCCCCTCTGAACTTCTACTTCATATAGTCTGGCTAATTAGGGAATCGAGCATAGTGAGAAAGCTCAAACTAAGGAAATAAATGTGCACAACTATCCTTAAGAAGAAGACCTTATTGAGGTAGAAAAAGAGACAGAAACTTCTTTTCTACTACTTGAAGATTCACTTGAATACTCCTGCTGTTTTATTCATTCCTCCTCAGGGTGCAATTTTGGCCTTGAACCCATGAGAAAGGAACCTGTTTTGAGCACATCAGTGCTGCACCTCAGAGTGTACCTTGTGGTTCCTTCAGTATAGATGTAGAACAAATTTGTGCACCAAAGGAACCCCTAAAGTACATCAAGTAACTGATATAGACCTACTACATGTGACTCACTGCAGCCATGACCTGGTTAAATGGGAAAGGAAAGGTTCCTCTGGGTAGTTGTTCACCTCTTTTTGCCTGTTTTTCTCCTTGCAAACACACCCTTGACCCACATACAGCAAATTTCTCCCTCTAGTAACTTGGGTAATGGCATAGATTGCATTTGTCTGCAGCAATTTTGATTTATCAATTCACCCCATGGAAGTTTGTGTTTCATATCAAGAGGTTCCAGTGTTGAAATGTATAAATAAATTGCTTAGAATACTATTATTCAGGAAGAAACAATATGAAGTTAGAATTAAGAACTTTGCAATTTACCAAGGGTAGGAACCATAGATTTAATGTCAATCTACATTTACTATTTCATTTAGGTCTGCCCATGATTTCAGTTCTACTGATTTAATAATGCATACTTTTAAAAAGGGAAAATGCCATTGACTTAAAGGACCTTTGACTCATTCCTTATGTGAGAAATATTCTGAAAATGTGCTATTATCTCAGCTGAGATGTGTTACATTCCACAAGCTAATGTGGTATCAATTCTCAGGAGAGCGTGCACCTTCAGTCAGACCACGTTTCTTAGAAAGTTCTTGTTCCTTAAAAGTGCATATAAGACTTTCACTGCATTAAGGTCAAACCATCTGATTTCTAATATTTTATCATCCCTAAAACAATTTTCAGATAATAGAAGTTTGCTTCAATTGTCCTTGTGGAATCACTTCTGAACCATATACTTTACCACTGTTCTCTGATTTCTATTCCCATCTTGGTTCAGAAATACTTCTTGCAACAATCCCTCACTTTTCAGGGGCTCAGTTCAGAAGAAATCTGACTTTTTAGACCCTGCAAGAGATACAGAGTAGCTAAGTCAAGTACCAAAAGGCACACCAAAAAAGTGAAAATTAACCTGAGTAAAATTGCTACAGGTTTTACTGCGGTGCCACCCAAAGCAGTACAGGCAATGTGTGCCCTACATCCTCTCATTCATGAGAGGTCAGTCCATGAGAAGCAGAGCAGGAGGTTGCAGGTAATAATGCAGTAGACACAATCACTGTTAACACTGTAAATACTAAACTCAGACAAGTAATAGTAAGACTGTTTTGTTTCTTGAGACGTACTAGAGTCAATAGGACCAGTCTAGACCAGAGCTGTGTTACAACTGAATTTTCACATGAACAGCAAGAAACTATTTCCATTCTTGAGAGTCTGCAATTAAAATGGGTATAAGAAGGAGAAGGGCTGGGGAAAGGCAGCACAGTCAGCCATGCTGTTTCAGATAAAGAATCCAATACAGAAACAGCAACTAACACTAGAGTTCAACTCCTGTCTCCTGTGCTGCAGGCTGATGTGTTAAATGCAGTATTTTCCTTCTGTCTTCCTGTGCTTTTAAAAATTAAATAACAATATCAACCACCTTATAACTATTGTTTAACATTTCTAAAGGGTATTAAACTTCAATATCTTGAGCAAATCTCATCATAAATCATTACATTCATACAATGTCAGGGCACTGCAGATTTTTTACAAAAAAACAGCTATGCATCTCATTTAATGAAAATAACAATATTCTCAACATTGACTATATTCCCCAGGCTTGTGTAGTATTTAATATTACAAGTATTTCTCAGAATTTGCTATTGCTTATCATAATGTCCTACAAAAAGAGCAGGATGATTAAGCAATTTTTATATTTCCTCATTTGCTATTAGATGCAAAATTTAAATCTCATTAATTAGTGACAGAAAATTGGACACAAAAAATAAAGCCTAGGAAAAAATACTCTATATATTAATTGAACCTATGAACAATGTTATATATAACACATTTAAAGGCTATTGCCATTCACACTTAAATACTAAGAATTGCAGAAATGACAGAAAAATCTCAACTAAAACTAGGTACAGCCCACTCATTTGTGCGTTGTGATATGGGCATGCCCACCACCAAAAAAAAAAAAAAAGCAAGCCCAAAGAGAATCCATGTTTCTAGGGCCTTAGTCCAAGGAGTTACCAAAACAATTTTTTGTCTCTCCAGTAGCTTGTATAACGTAAGGAAAAGGAGCATTGCAGAATAAATAACAAACAATCTTTTCTTTAGAGGCCATGACAATGTCAGCCAAAGTTAAGATGTGAAGATGAAGATTTTCTCAATTTGAGAACTGAACCCACACTTCCACGCTTCAACCCCATCATATTCTCTCATCATAATTTAATGAGTTCTGAAAACTGATGAATTGAAAGTAAGAGATTGTAGCCTTCATCTGGGAATGAAATAATCTCACCTTCCCCAGGTAGCTCAGTCCATAAACTGGTAGCTCTTGTTTAGGGTGACTTTGCTTGACCTTATGAATCCAAACTGCTTGTTGAAAGGTGTATAAATGCTTTTACTCACTGTGCCCAGGTTGGTGGACAGGGTGAACTCCTGCAATGTATACACTAAACCTCTCTACTTGGCCCTGTCAGCACTCCAACCTCTCTCATTTCCCATAGAGAAATTCTCTACACTGAAGATACGTCTCATTGGTTGCTGTTAAATGGATCACCTCCATTCCTCACTACAACTATTCACACCAGACCTTGCAAGTGCTTCACCTACAACTGGATCACTGTGAAGTTTTGGATGAGAAATGTGTATGAGAGTAATGCCTAAAAGATTTAGATACCAAGAAAGTTATGCAGTTCTAGCTGACAAACTACTTTAGTGGGCAACAAAGGTAACATAGTCCTGGATTCTAATACACAGTGTTCTGCAAGGAAATGAAATTGAAATCCCTCCTAATTTCTGCTCATATTGATGCATTTTAGTTTATTTTAACATTATATGTTTTCTCATTACTATTTATACCTTTCATTTATGCATTGCTGGGGTGGGAATGGGTAGAATATTGTTTGTATGTGTTGTATGTTCTCTGGCCAAAGAAAGCAAGAGGTGTGATTATGCAAACATACATAGCACGTATATCTCCACATCACCTGCATTTCTCTGTGTTTCATTGAAGCTTAGAAATAAGTTCCTCTGAAGCACTCTTGAAGCATACTAATTTGATTTGAAGGCTTTTACTGAGAGTCAGAATATTACAGACTAATGTCTGACTCCGTTGCCAAGCTTCTAGCTCCAGCAAGAGCATGATAGTATTAATTTACTCTTGAAAGTGTGTAAGTCCCGGGGGATATTTTCAATCTTGTACAAATATCCTACGATAAAAAGTTCCTGCTTACTTTATTACCAAAGGACAAAGTAATTAAAGTGAAGGTCAATGGGAAAGATCTGCAAATCTTTGATGTTAAAATATGTATCACCATTCCTCTGCATTGTGTTTCCTGTAGTCTAATTATATAAATCTAATTGTAAAACTTTATTTCTAAAAAAAAATCAACCTTATTTTTCTAGAATAAATTAACATCTTCTGAACATGGTTATTTAGGTAAAAGAGCAGTATACGCTGTTTTTAATTTATGGAATGCAGTATGAGGAATTGTGTATAAAACAGTGCATAGACTTCACCTTTGCCAAAAAAAAGACTTCACCTTTTCAATTCCAGGACTTTCAGTCATCACCTCCAAAACTACTGCAATTCTCTGACAGGGACTGGGAAGGCTTAGGCATAGGAATAGAACAAGCTGGGTTTTGTTTACCATTTCACTTTGGTTAGCTACAAACCTCATCACTGGCCTGGGTCCATGCCTCAGGTCTTGCCTTCACTGATTTAAGGCACCCAGTGGGGCCCACATTTTTAATGTGAGTGAAAAGGAAAGTGGAACGACAGGGATTTGTCCAAGCCCGGGCAATGCATCTGCAGTAGCAGCTGTAAGAAGAGCTCAAACAAACCCCAGTGGATCAAACAGCACTGTCTTATAATGAAGAAAAAAGAAAAAAAGAACAACCAAAGCTGATTTGTGATTGAACAAGGATTACTGTACATGTAAGTCATAAATTTAAGCTATTGCTAGACTTTGAGACACCATGACATGCAGGAAAACAACGACTACAAATTTCTCAGGTAAGTTTCTTGGCAAGCTGCCTCTTGTAAAATAGCTCCTTCTTCTGGGCAAAGAAAACCCTCAACAGAATAAAAAAGATAACATGTTAATAATATGAGTGTGATTTATATGAGATGAAGGTACTTTCATACAGATATGGCTGCTCAAACTGCATCTGCTCTGCCACTGACACTTGAGCAACAAACCTGAATGGTGTTATACTTAAAGCTTGTGAACCTACGCTTTTGTTTTTTTTGAGTTATCCATGAGATAGATTTTTCCAATATTTTATTAATCTAATTCTAGTTAGAATTAAGGAACGGTATTCAAATACAACTAGTATCCCACTGATACAAATGGAAAAGCAAGTGGAAAGCAAGACTTAAGAACAAGAAATATGGTCATGCTGGGAAGTAGGGATATTCCTGAAAGACAAGAGAATTCCTGAAGCTCTTGTTGGTTTTGTGTGAGAAAGGAAGAAAAGATAAACTTGATAACTCCCAGAAATGTAAAATAAAAAAAGCAAATTCTAGGTTTTGGATTAAAGCATTTGGCAAAAATGAAAACAAACAAAAAAATACAATTGATAAAATTGAGGCTGTGGAATGCAGCCTGACTGCTACTTATGTGTGTGGAGAAAGTATTAGACATGGAGTATCTCTTAATAATAGTGTGTGTCTTAGTCTGAGTCTTAGGTCCATGGAATTTCATGCCACAAAATAAAATACTTTGTTTCACATAACAAGATAGTCATTCTTTATTGATACTTCTGAAACACGAAATACCTAATAACACATGGAAGGAAAATTTGATGTTTTCAAGAAATAAATATGAGGAGCACAGGTGAGCAGAGAATTATCCTGCTATTTCAAACAGCTTTCTCATAGATAAATTTCCATAAACTAGAACAAATTTAAATGCGTGACACTGGTAGCTGCCAATTGTTATTTCTACAGAAAGTCTTGCTCAAGAATGTAAGTGGTTGGGGAACCTTCCTTATATTTTTAGCCTGAATTACTTTATTCGTTGTATGCCAAGATTGTGTCTTAGTTAAGATAGCCTAGGAGACTTGAACTCACTAAACAAAACAATATTCTCTAGCACACCCTCCTTTTCTACCCTGTGTTTCATTTTTTCTATTTGCTTTACCCTTTCTTAAAATACCCTACATATCATTGCATGGCTTCGGTCCATGGTTAGAAGAGAATGCTTTTATTACTGTCTAGAAAATCAGGTTTTACTAACTAGTCAGTAATCTTAAAGACACAGTTAAGTTTGTTAAGGCATAGTTTTTCCATCAAGGTAGGAAAAAAACTGATTTGTTTTGCATTAATTCCAGTAGCAATATTTACTACAGCATTGGTAAAGCACTGAAACAAATACTATGGGTGAACAGACTCTTAATTAACATGTGGTTGCTATTGCCTTAGCAATAGTTAAGGCAGCCACAAGCAGTCTTAGGTCTTGTTTTCCATGTGATCATACAGATTTGGTTTTTGTTTATATAAGCTCAGGAAGGAAAATCAGTGAAAAATTACTAAAAGCACATATAGATGTGAACAAATCTATTTGCAAAGAAATATATTGAGAAGAAAGACCAGTGCTTTCAGTCACTTCAGTGAAAGGATAAACTAGACATTGTATATCCTCAGTGAGCCCTGAAGAGCTATGCTTCCTGTCAGTCTAAAGTTACAATAAATTAAACATTTACTATCTTTGCCACTAGACAGATCATTGAAACATGTGAAGAGAATAGTACTACTCTTTTTTTTCAGAGCAGAAATACATATTTGATGCTTAATGCAGGGCTATTCTCAACTGGGAAATGTCTGTTCATTGAGTACAAAGAACAATTTTTTGCCGGCAGGCTTTTTAAACCCATGGTTTTGCTCTATGTCTAAGGCTGTTTTATATTAAAGCAATGGGATTAAATATTTGATGGGGTCATCTTAGTAGGAGTAACTGATACAAGGCAAACCCCTTTCTAAAGAATATAATTTTCTGAGTATTCCATAATTTTTAAGTTAGGATTCATGGCAACTGATAATAACTATCCAACAATTGAGTAGTTAATTGATAAAGCAAATCAACAGAGAGAACCAAACCCAAGAGAATTTATTTTAACTTTAAAACAGGTGAAATTAGTGACTGGCTCATCACAGAATTTCTGTAGGATGTAATCCCTTTGATTGTGGAGAGATTCTGAATGCCCGTCTTGGACTGGAAGCTTAACTGTTAGATTGCTAAAGCTGCCTGAGAATAAAATTTTAGTCTTTAATAATACTTTTTACATTAAAAATTCTGACCAGTGAATTAATTATTTATGACCACTGAATTAACAAAGGCCTTTATGTACTATAAGCATAAAGACTAGCTGTTCAATTTCTTTATTAACAGCACATCTGCTTTTATTGAAAATGCTGAAAGATAAAAACTTACCACAGTGTGATTCAGGTCAATGAAAGCTTGAAATGCTCATGGTCAGAGACGTATAAAACTTACATATTATGATTCTCTCAGCTGGAAATAGTAGGAAAAGGAAAGGGAAAATCACATATTCATATTTCCATCCTTGCAGTATCTATGTGCAGCATAGATATGTGGCACCCAACACATTGTGTTATGTAATAGAACTAAACTAGGAACAAGGTTCCTGCTGATTTTTTCCTGGGAAAGAATACTTCAAATACTATGCAGCTTTGAAGCAGTTGGTTGCTCAAGTCACGACTCAGTGGTGCCTGAGCATCTGCAAGAAGTCACATAGATCTATAGTGGCTGACTCATTTCCAGTTTTGTACAGAGATATGTGCGTCACATCTTTGATTAATGCCACGGCTGGTGAGAAGGATAGCATCTGGGAGAAACTGAGGAGGTCACTGCAGTCACACTCATTTGTCAGACAGAGTCTGGTGATGAACATAATCGTTGTAATTGCCTTAAAACTTCCTGACTTGAAATAAAAGTTCTTGCAAGGAAAATTGTACAGAGTTCTAAATGCAAAGGGAAGAATATGAGATTTCAGTCTAAGTCGATGGTTTTTCATTATTTGATAAAACTTATACTTGCCCAGTTCTATAGAAGCAAACACAAGATTTCTTAACAGAGGAACGTGGTGTCAAAGATCAGTTCAGCAAGTGAGCTTCTCTCTGCCCAAAGTAAAATCCTTGTGGATGTTCTTATACAAGCAGCAAGATTGTGTTTAACAAAAAAGACACTTTGTATGGCATTTTCTCTTTTGGAGAAATAAGGTAGCTTTTCCAGTATTTTTCTCAGCTAATTTTCCACTATCAATCATCACCAGGATTTTCCTTCTGGATATTTTCACAATACTGAATACCTGTTTGGTATCTTCCCTTCAGCAGCTGTTAGCTTGAAGATTTAAAAAGGCTTCTCAATCTTACCCCTACTCTGGAGTGAGAGGGATGGGCAGAGATATCTTGGCAGAGGAACCACATGTGGATTTTCAGACATTACAGAGGTGAGTCCATGGACAAATGCCAGAAGATTCCTGCTGTTTGAAATATGACAGAGCCCATTTCAGCAATACTCCTGAGTCTTCCAATGGCAAGTGCAAAATCAGTGACAGATGGAAGATTGAATAGGCTCTTCTGCCTCTTCTTCAATTGAGTCTGGGGATTTACACACTGAATAGCATTACTTATATTTTTTTCCTTAATTCTGTTATTTAAAAATATATCAAATTATCTCATGGCAGGATATATCCCTCAAAATAAACATTAAAGCAGAAATAAGGGCTAGCAAATTATATTAGTGTCTTTTGTTCAAAAGTATAATCATGGAAATGAAATAAAAATGTGCCAGAACATCTTATAGACTTTGCTGGCATTTACTAAGTTTAGAACAAATTTATGTACGGTTAGAGTTTAATGTCTTAACTCTCTTGTAATTGTTCAAATTTTAATAGTAAATTATTTGTGATTTGACTTTTTTGTGACTCAATCCTACAATTTGAAGTGTTAGATGTGCAAGTTGAGTAATGCCCCAAAAAAGTTGGTGGCATTAAATATAGAGGAATTATTCTCTGTAAAATTTTTTATATTCAGCATTGGTCACATAATTTGAGAGCAATCACAGCACAAGAAAAAAAGATTGCATTACTTGTAGCATTTGCCTAGGGGATGTATTTTAAACATATTTTAATACCGAATAGACCACGTAATCTGTGCTGGCTCATCAACATAAAAGTTAGTGTTGTTTCTCATGTGCAATGGAGCAGGAAATCAGAGTACACAGTGCAAGAATTATCAACAATCTTAGGCAGTACCTAATGTTAGCTGAATAAATATGGGTTTTGTGAATATAATTTGTACTCAGGGAAAATGAGGGGAGCAGCCTGAAGGTACATGCTGGATTTGTTGGAATAAACCATCTTGTTCATCTGCAAATGAGGAATGAATGTAAGCAATGTTTTTTCAAGAACTATTATTGCAAGGTTTTGTATGAATCCAAAATTTTAGTAATTTTCAAGAAGCTTTCAGACTGACACATGCACACACACATACATGCACACATAAACCTCAAAAAAAATTACATTCTTTTGCTTTCACTCTTGATCTAAGGATAATTCTTTAGCATTTTTATCTATCACCTCTAAATGCTGGTTCTTTTTCTTCCCTCCTGTGCTTTAGCAAGAATGCATGAGGGGAATGCCAAGAATAACAACTGAATGCTATTGCAGGTGTTTTATTTTAATGAAATTCAGGATACTAATTTATATTCATGCAAATAATTAACAGAAAAAGTTTGCAATAGAGAGAAATCACTCCCCTGCTACTTCCTCATTTTGTCTGTGCAGAGCCAAAGCCTATTTTAAGTGCAGTCTGTTTCCCTACATTTTTAGAAGAAATATATTCAGTACTTAAGATGAAGCCATCTCATATACATTTATAAGAAGGAAATTTTCAATGTTTTATTTTCCTTAATGAATATATATTAAAAGGTGCATCCTATTGAACATCTCAACATAAATTAGCTTGACGTAATCTACGTTATTTTGTAGAGTAAAACTCCGAAAAACTACAGACTTTTTGAAAAAGCAAAATAATTTCAAATTGGTTCTTTGGAACTGTATTATTAAACTATTCTCTACATTCTTTCCTTTGCTGAGAGGAAGATACTGTTTTCATAGATGGCATATTTGAGAAATCCTCTTCTTGAGTAACCAATGCTGAAATGTAATATAATAATGGGGTCCCTAGTGCACTTAAATTTTGTGAAGCCCAGACATGATTGGGGAGCTCATATATCAAAAAGGAAAGGTCAGCAATATTCTCTTTTTTCAAGAAAGTTAAGTAGCCACTAAATTGCCTTAAAATTAGAATAATACTACTTATGCAATACAATCCTCCAGTAACCTATAGGCATTTAAAATCTTTTTTTTCCAGTGGAGAGGCCACTTTTGGGCATCCTCTATTGGACTGTGAAGTGAGCAGTGCAGAGACTCTGACCAGACTGTCTGGTGTCCTGGCTGCAGGCTGGGCAGGCTCTGGTGCCTGGCAGAGGGCACCCAACCCAAGCCACACGCCATGCTGCTTCTGCACAGTCTCCTTTCTGTGCCCAGGGCTTTGCATCTGATCCTCTGGAGGGGCTGCCTACACACCAGCTCTTAGTGTTGGCAGTACCTCACAGCAGCAGAGCACGTGTGATTACTGCAGACTGTTCAAGGCAGGCTGCTTCCCAACATTCATTTCTTTTCCAGCTCTTACCTGCACCACATGTGAGGCAGCTATCCTGCTACATGAGATACAAATATGTGTAGGGAAAATCCCTAAAGAGTAGAACGTATATCCAAAGTACATCTTAGGCTATTTAGACTCATTATATGTCCAGATGAATGCTCACACATGCTACGGCTCTGTGTGGTAACCACTCAGCCTTCTAAGGTAAATCACTCTGAAGTTACACATCAGACTTTGTCTTGTCAGAATAAACTTGGTTCATTCTTTTTTCAGTGTCCTTCACAATCTTGTTGTGTCATATGTTCTTTGTGGCTCTTCTGACCATATTTCTAAACAATGTGCAAAGAAGGAAGAGGTACTAATTAGATCATCAAGTCTATTACCATCATTCTCTTTAAAAGGTGTCTTTAATATAGTTCTTTTTTGAGAATACTGATTTTCAAGATGCATTCTCAAGATTTGAGAGAAACAATCATAAGTCTTAAAATTATAACTCACAGTTAAATCATAACTCATGACTTAAAATCCATAACTCATGCAATGAATTTACAGGTTTTACATTGGCTTAAGGAGATAAGTTGTTAAAAACAGAAGAAATACTAAAAGTGTATAGAAGATGACAGTTGGGCAGCTCTGCTGTTATATATTGAATGTATGAACAGATTAATGGGATGCACAAGATGATCACCTTAATAGGCAAATAATGAAGTTTTATGAGAAAGCATAAAATTTTCAAGTGTGTTTGAACTAATAGACAGAAATCATAATATCTGGAACAAAGACTAGTCTGGAAGGAAGGCATTAAGAGAGAAACAGGATTTTTTCTTTGACTCTAACTGACTTAAACAGTTAAAAATCCCCTAAAGTAACAAAGCTGAACCTAAAGGAACTACTTCTATTATCAAGGATGAGACTGAAGCATGTTTAAAGCCCAAATTCTGGTGTTCTATTTATACCTCCTGGAGAACTTGCCTGTTTGTTTTTTTTCCAGATACTAAAAGAGGACCACTAATTCTGCTAATGCGTGAAAACATGTGTGTATAGTTTCCTAGGTTTCTCCCTTAAAATTAGTAGGCTTTCAAATATGGTAGACTTAGTGATAAAAATCTGATTTCCTAATGCAAAAAGGAAGTCCCAAAACCCTCAAAAGTGTTTTAGATTTTCTAGTGTATTGTGAAAAAGAAGCTGAGTTTTAATTTTTCAAGTCAGGCTTAAAGAAGATTTCTATCATTTTTCTCAGTGGGAATAAATTCTAACCAGGAGCTGCAAGTTGGCCAAAGGTTGTCAGAAGAGTTTCACTTTTATAAGTCTTTGTTGAATGTGGGTTTTTTTCCTATGTTTGAAACACAGATTTATATTTATTGTGGATATCAAAGGTGATGTTACTCAATAAAAAATGACAGCTGTGAAAATAAAATGAAAAGAATGGCCATTTCTGGTGGTGGTAGGAGATATAAAATGGTAGGAGAGGATCACTGACTTCTCTAAGGAAGATTATTCCACAACTGGAGTTGTGAAAAATGGCAAAGGAAGAAAGAAAAAAGTGACTTCAAATATCAGATAAAAATGACACTCCTTTCAACAGATGGCTCTGTCATGGTGTTGAAGGCCAGATCACTAACTAATCCACAGACTGAAATCAACTGGCAAACTCAAATTAGTCGATTGAGATTATTTACTCAGTAGAATGAATGGATGAGGAAAAATAAGACAAAACAAAAAGCCATCAAAATCTTCAATATTATGCCCTTGAATGCTAAAGAATTTTAAAATTGAGCTTGCTAAAAAAAAAGAGGAATTTAAAGAATGCTGCTAAGGTAGACAAAATAAGTAAAGATAAAATAGTAGTAAATGCTAAGTAACTGAATTGGAATTTGGGAATGGGGTGTAAGAGGCAGCTGAATCCAGTACTCTTGATCCCAGGGTCTCCAGGAGATGGCACTCCAAGCTCATGTCCTGTTAGCCACTTAACCCAGACTGAAGTTCACTAGCAATTCGCATAAGTTCTCTCAGAACAAACACACACACACACAGAGGATAGTTAGAAATAGCATTTAAAAAGAATACAAGGCTGACCACAGCGATCATTCACAGGACAGTGAGACAAGTGTGCTGTGCAGCAGGTAGCAGAATACGTCCCTTGTATACTCATCCATTTTGTTTTGCCTGGTCCTCCCTGGTCCATCTTGATCCCTTCTTTCCCCTGCCACTGAGCCATCCCTTGAAGATCCCATCATATGTGTCATCAGATGACACATAAATTTTGTGTCATCTGCAAATTTTCTCTCTTCCGACAAAATATTGTCATTCAACATATCATGGATCCTATAGTGAATCCTATATTTTTGCACAAAAGTCCCTCTTAGTCTGCATGGCATTTGGGGTAGGGAGTTTCTTTCTCTGACCTGTTTTTTGTTTATTTATATGTATATATATATATTTGAAACATGAGACCAAGGCTTGGTCCTTCTTTTTTGGTGATGATTTGATGTGCTGCTTGATCAGTTTATTTGAGTTTCTTGGCCTGTCACTGCTCCTCTGGCCATGGCCAATCTCTGTGGTTGATTCAATATGATAACCTAATGCATAGAATGGGAAAAATATCCCCAAGGAAATAAGCCTATCCTTCTATCACTAGCAACATCCTCAGATAATTTTCTCTACAAACTCTTTAAGCTCTACCTTAAAAGTAAGTCTTTTTCAGTTATTTCAGATTGGAAAGTTATTTCAAGCCCCTTATGCTTTGAGTTTAGAAATTTTTTCTGATTTCTTTCTTAGCCATAAAAACAGATTTGTTTTTCTTCCAACTTTATTGATTACATTAAATTGTTCTCTTTCCCTGTCTGTGCTTCCTGTATGGTATTGTGATGATATCTCATTGCAATACCAATTTACCAACCTAAATATACCAATTTCGATTAATCTTTCCTCATACGAAACACTTCCTGATCAGGTTCTAAGGCTTTACATTTAAACAAAAGGAACAGAAATTACAATGATTCTCATAAAGACACAATTGAGCTGAAAGACCCTAACAATGGCGTCTCCAGTCTATGAAATAATAACATAAAACCTCTTCAGCATTTTGATTGTATAAGATCTTAGGGTTTATGATGTAGCTATTTCATAGAGTTATAAATGATCATGTTTTTATGATGTAATTTAACTTGACAACTTTAATGAAAAGTGAGATGATGGGTTCATAGCACTCTTTGTTAAGCAGCTTTCCTATAATTAACACAGAAATTAATAAATTTTGAGCATTACCTTATGAATCAGTTGCATCTCAATACAGTGATATAATTAATAGCAATGAAGATAATTTTGTCAGATATTTTCTCACTAATTAGCTAAATCAACTGGAGCCTGATTCACATGGGATCTTCACAAATAAGCCTTGACCAGTAGGAATATCTACTACATTTTAGTTGCCATCTTAACAGTTTGAAAAATTGTAGTAAAATGTAAAACTTCACTGAAAATCTGAAATTAAGGAAACATGAATTAGTCTAGAAACTGGAATATACCATCCAGCTGACAGAACCAGACACAAGAATAACCTTTCAATATGAGACATGAGGCAAAAGCCCAGGCAGATTGGCCTAGATATCAGGCAAAGCTGGTTTGACACCTTTTTGCTACCAAGCTATGGTATTGTCTGCGTGTGACACCAGGGGACTTGAGGACATCGCCTCAGCTGGACTCCAGGTCTCAAAGCACACAGTCAGATTTCATCCAGCTGTGTGAGAGACCAGCTGCCATCGGCCCTGCTGCTTGGGAGGGCTGGAAGACCACAAGGCCACAAAGGCTGAGGTGTGAGCAGTGCCTGCCTCCTCTTGGATGTCTCCCCTTCTCCTTCACAAGCACATGTTCTGGAATGGTGTGAAAACAAAGCCAACCCATCAAATACTGACACATTGGCCCTCCTGTGCTTCAGATCCCTGTGGGTGGGGCTATCCAAGGGTAGTCCCTTCAGCTTCAGTTTGAACTATTAAATCAAGTAAAAAGAAATAATTACAATTCTGATGCAACTTGCAAGCTGGCAAAAATAAAACCTACAGGAGGAGATAGCGCACATAGGAATGGAGTTCATCCATAGAATAGGCAAAGCTTGAGACCATCACACTTCTACAGTGCCTCCAGGGAGATGTTTGCCTTGCCACAGATGCAGAAATGGAAGATGCAACCCAAGATTAGGGCTGACCCAAACTTTAATCCTCTAGTAGATTTTATCAGTGGAGCAGAAATTTGGAAAGGCAGTTTTAGTATGGTGTCTGGACCAATGTCAGCAACATGGCAGTCCAATGAATGAAAAAGTTGCTGAGTTTTGTGTCTGACCCTGTTGTTATTTAACCTCAGTTGTCAGCTCAGTCCCATAGAGCCATTAGCTCACTCTTCTCTCTAGTGAGATGGGGAAGAGAGTTGGAAGAGTAATAATGAGAGAACTTGTGGGTTGAGATAAAGACAATTTAATAGACAAAGCAAAAGCCACAAAGGCAAGTAAAACAAATTAAGAAATTCATTCACAACTCCCCATGGACAGGCAGATTCAAATATCCACAGCAAAGGAGGACTCTATCATACATCATGGTGACATGAGATGACAAACACTATTATCCTGAATGTCCCACCTTCCTGCTTTGTCCAGCTTTATAGACTGAGCAAATGATGCTATATGCTACAGGATATCCCTTGGGTCAGTTGTTATCAGCTGTCCTAACGCCTTAGCCTCCTAACTACTGGAGTGAGGTGAGAAGCAGAAATGCCTTGACTTTGTTTTAATACTGTTCAACAATAACTAAAGCATCCCTCTGTTATCAACATTATTTTCCAAACAAATCCAAACCAGTTCCACCATCTACTATGAAGAGCCTTAACTCTGTCCCAGGCAAAACAATATCCTGCATGATCAACTTTTCGTAAATGCTGCTGGAGTCAAAAGACACTGCTGAGGAGCAGGTGATGTGTAGCACAAGGGAAGTCTGCAGGCTCAGAGACCCAGAACCAGTGTAACTGGATATCAGTAAGGAAACTGGAGATCTCATGTAGCAGAGATACTGAGCTTGCAAAATTGGCCTTGTACCTAACAGAAAAGCTGAGCTATTTTCTCATTGGGAGGGTCCTGCTGCAAACATCAACATACTGCTTGGCTAAGGAGACAAAAAGTCAGGGCAAAATCTTTGTTTATGGGACTTAAATGAACACAAATTCACAGGGCAGCTTTAGCTACTCTCAGGCTAAGACATTTTTTAGAATGATCTTGTGCACTGGGTAGACATTGCAACAAAAGCCTCTGCCCTGTGTGTGTGCCCTGCTGCAGCTGTATGTATGCTGTCTGCTGAACTGGATTTTGCAGTCTCATGTGTGAAGTGTTGCATCCTGATTATCTGATACTGCTGGAAGCCTTCCAGGTTGATTTCCTAATCCCTCTCATAATATCAGTGTTACATCAGTTTTATCACTGGCAGACTTTATTCCTGCACAAACCTAGGACTCCGATATGTAAATAGGATAAAGAGGAAATACTGAAAAGAATCAAAATGTCCTTTTTTTATTCTGTCAATTCTCTTTAAGTATCTACTCCAGGTTCAAGTAGAAAAATTAATCCCAGTCTATAGATTTTCCTCATTCCTACCTCCTTCAAGGCATTTGTATTGGAGAAAAGATAAAAGGAAGGTTTAAATGTGAAGTTTTGTATGTTTCACCGACTCCTCGTCTTGTTCACACTGGGAAACATCTCTGTACACTTTCAAATTTATTCAAAATTTACTAATTACTAAGTAGCATTTTGGGATGCTGATAGTGAAATATTTAAAATGCATGTGACCATATTTACATGTAAAATAGGTGGCACACATGCACAAGACCTTTCCTAAGATCAATTGACACTTCTCAGGACCTACTAGCTGACTTTAGAAGATAAGTGATCTTCAAATCTGGTTTTATTCTGACTTTCAAACAATTCATTACACGGAAAGGCTCATTTTATCAGTAGGTTAAATATGCATGACTCCCACTTTCCCTCAGGCTATGGGATTTGTTAGTCATAAATAACCTCTGCTGGTGGGAGCAATTTCTCAACTACTGCTGTGTGAACAAAATTCTGATTTGAGAGATGGTTAAAAAGGTAAATTTCTGTACAGATGGGAGGGTATAAGACCACAAGTGACAACATTCAGCATAGACTGAATGGCTGAATAATGAATAGGAAGTCCTAACTTGTCTATCAGAAATGAGGAGGCAGAAAAAAGGCTGAATCATCAGATACTTAGGGCAGAGTTTGAATCAAGCTTCTGTGAATGGGATAGTAGTCCAAATTTTGTTATTCTGGATGGTTAAATACACATTTAGATTTTGTAATATTTTATTCTCTGTATCTCTGGTGTCTAGGAGATGTCTTGATTTTTAGCAATTACCCATTTGCTCATTTATCATGGACAAAACCTAGCAGATTACATAAATGTTCCCCCCAATCATCTTTACCCTCTAAAATCTGCTAAAATCCAGTCACCATAGCTATCACTTTTGGATGCCAGTGAGATCTGTTTCAGCACAGCTGACCTTTACTGTGCATCAGGGATAACTGCAGATAACTTTGTTGAGAGAGTTATTCTGTTGAGATGGTCTGTGCTGCCTATACAGAGAAGTTAAAAATGCTGTAGAGAGTGTCTTCTGTTAAATATTTTTGCATTTTCCTAGGTGGTTGTAAACCAAAGCAAAATGGATTCTGAAGACTCACCTAATATTATTACAATTGTTTAGATTCCATTTCCCTCAATACAATAAATTCCTAATTCAATTAAGATAGACAAGATTCTTAAATAATCTTGTTCCTGGATTTTACTCTTTAGTTTTAAAAGGCAGTTTTCCCAAGTGATGTTTTTGGTAATTTATTTGTGCTTCTATTGAATTTTGTTGAATTCAGAGAGCACCTTGGGTAAAGATTTCCTAGCTATAAAACTTCACGATTTATTTTCAGCAGTCTATCAAATATTAACTGGTCTATCAGATACTAACTGTTGTCACTCATTAATAGCAGAGAAAGCAGTAGATCCTAGTTTGGTAAAACAATCCATTCCCTGACTATCAAATAGGTCAACCACAAATTTCAAGTAGCATCCTTTCTGTTGTACTGAAACCTCTTACTTTTACTGGAGGATAACTTTGATCTATTTGCAATGGAGAGGCTGGATGAAACTCAGTCTGGCAGAGGGAAAATATCAAGACTTTTACAGTACCATAACTCTTGTTCTATACATTCCTTAAGGGAGATCTGTCAACTGAGCCTTTAAGACAGTTATCTGAACTCCTGAGTGCTGGGTGAATTCCTGCCTAGGCTTTGGTGAGGTTGTAACACAAAAGAAAGTTCTCATTGCTTGCTGTGGTCTGTTCTTTATTATAATTTCTATGACTTTTTAAGTTGCCATGGGCAAATCTGAGTGTAGTGTTAGTCTGGTACAACTCCCTGTGTTCAATCTCCTGTGGATAATGCTTGTGCAGAATGCAAGGACAAAGACAAGAAATTCTGCTATTGTCTGCAGTGTATATAGAAAAAAGGAATGAAGAACTACAGAACTACCACAGAAGATAATGGATTTTAAACTGAATCATAAGGGGAAAACAGCTCTGCACATTATATACAGAGCCACAGTTAATGTACAAGTACATAAATCCATTCAGATCAGTGGATTTACAGAAATTTCCATACCTGTAAAATTTTGAGTCAGTTTATCTCTAGGTCATCAGAAACCTTATACCTAAGGCTGAGAAAATGGCTTCAGAAGAATTCATCTTTGTATCAGTGCCTACTTGGACCTTCTAAGGAATATACAGTGGAGTAATGAAATAATATGTTTTATACTTTCCATGCTTTTCATGAAAAATATTGTTTCCATTTAAGTGGGCACTGACAGAAAAAAGAAAAATAATCATAAGAGACTGAAGGGTTAATTATTATTGGTGGACAACAAATACAACAATTCGAGTCAAGTAAGACCCATTGCTTATATATGTAAAACCAACTTATTGAGCATGGGGCACTTTCCATTGCATAGTCACAATGGTGATGAAGACCAGGTTTCCTCATCTTTACCACCTATTAAGTTGAGCCAGAATAGTGCACCATCCTTCTCAAGACCTTCTGGAAAAGTCAGAACAAATGCTGTGCAGTTACCCTTGTGGTGACATTGTGCTTGAGGCAAGCATCCTGTGAGACAAAACACATACAATTGACAGATGAGGTCATTTCTTTCCTTTTGGACAGCAAGTTGCCTAAAATTGAAAAGGTCTTTCACACAACGTGCATTGAAGAATGAGAAACATGTCTTAGTTGTCTTTCCAGATCCATGATTCAAAGACACCTGCCAAGAAAACAAACTTTTATAGATAATTCTGATGGCCATGAGTCAGAAATTATTAATGAAAACAAGCATAATTTTGGCCACAGATATTAGGAGACAAACAAAGGAGAATTTAAGGAAAGAGCCAGTATTTTGTTAAGATTTGAATCAAGAATTGCTGATGCTCTGCAGTAAAGTTATCATAATCATACTTCCTTGTAATTTGCCCAGGAATATGACACTATCCCACAAAATCTGTACATATATTTATGTGTCTAAAAGAAAGCCACTGAATATGTTTGGACAGGGTGCTGACAGGGAAGTTAGGCCTGCCTCCTCTCTAAAATGATGAACATATAGATCAAAACACAAGGATATTTCACAGTAACTTAGGAATTTCTACAAATAGAGGCAAAGAAGGAGCTGCAGTGGAACTGCACATTCTTCTCTCAGTCTCATCTACTTTTCATGCATTTCTTCTAAAAATCTTAAGTACAAGTGGAGCCTTGCCATAGCTAAACCTTCACTACATATGAGGCCTGGTCCTGTTGAAGTGCATGGTGAGCCCTCATGTACATGATCAAGCCTTTGTAAATCAGAAAATGATATTTTAAGAAGACCTATTATGAAATAAAGTGAAAATTTGCCTGCTGTATGATAGCTCTGCACAAGTACTATGAAGCCAGTGCCTACTTGTATATATTTATAGATTGATTGCTGGAAGAGTAATATTAATATTTGAATGTCTCCAGATACTGCCTGAAGAAGACAAATGAGTTACCTATCAGGTTACTGTTCTTAAAAAGGTTCTTTCGTTCAGACTCCTCTTTATCAATCTCTCTTTTCATAGGACAGGTTTTTTGACCTCTTGCATAACTTCTCTGCCTTTGGTTGCTTTGAAAAGTAGGACAGGCCAGGAAAGTACTGTGAACTTGGGGAAAAGGCATAAGTTCAGACTGAATTATACAGGTATTTGTGTTCTTTCTTACCAGTGATGTTAGATATGAGATGCTTATAGAATGACCAGTTGTGCCTCAAATTCTACCACTTTTGCACATTGGTAAATATTCAAGAACAAAAAATAATTATGCGTACTCCAAGCACAAGTGCCATACTTAAAACCACTTAAATTTAAGTTCTTTATATGTTAAATCAGCTTTTATATTTATATAAAAATGGATGATAATGTATAACATTCACTATATGCATACTCACTCAGGCACACTGACATCTCAGCTTCTGTACTTGGGCACACAGGATAATAGATGGAGATGAAATTTCTTCTGTATATAGAGTTAAAATGATGAAAAGAAGGATTCTTTGCCTGCCCTGTGTTAATAGTTGCCTCTAGGGCTCATTTATCTAGACAAGAGAAGGCATGAAGGTTATAAATGTTGCTTTATACATTTTAAGGGTACAAAGAATAAACCAGGACACTTAGCTATATAGTTTAGTGGTTTTTTCCTCAGCTGTCACAATGAATATGAATGTCACTATCAACTATACATAGACTTAAGTTTGTGAATGACAAAGTCAAGATAAGCTGCACCTAGAGACTGATGGGAGATTGAGAAGATTTGAAAATGTCTCTTTCTGGGAAAGGAACACATTAACAAACCAATCATTTTCATATTGAAAGCAGAGCTACATTCTCCTTGATGCAAGTACTGAAGGGAATTAAGCAGTACTCCCCCATGTCTAAGCTAGCTATAAATATTTATCATCTTATTTTAAAGCATGTTGAATCATAATATCTAAAAGGTTTTTTTGAAGAGTTTTGTTTTCAGGCGTGGTTTGGTTTTTGGTTTTGTTTTTGTTTGGGGTTTTTTGGTTCTCTTTTTTATAAATAGAAATTATAAGTGAAGAAATTATGCAGCTGCAAGAAAGCAAAGTACTAACAGTGCCAGGTGTGGGGGTGGGATAGAATTAAACATTCAAAAATCAAAAATAAGTATTCCAGGATAACTAGCTCTTATTTAACCTTGGCGTTACTTTCTCTTTATATTTCCAAGTTACATAAACTCTTGAAAACCAGACTCTGAAATAGAAGCCAACTAATTCTTAAAAGCTAGCAGCACCACAGTGAGAGGACTGAGCATTAAGACAACACTACAATTATTTTATTGGTGCATTTTCCATATGGAAGATTCAGGTATAAAAGATTGGCTAAGCTCCTGAAAGAAGTAACCAAATAATTTCAAGCAACATTCACGTGTGCTTAGTTCTGTCTGTTATAAAAACATGAGTAATGATAATGGATTTTTCCCTTCAGGTTTATGGGTTTTTTTTACATTGATCATTCCCAGTATGTAACTTGCCTCTTGAGTGGCAGATCTGCTGCCAGTTTCTGATCCACTTATAGCTCCTTCCCTGCTGTACTAAAGGCTGGCCATTTAAGTCCCCATTTTGTATTTCCTAACATTCTTTCTCTTCTTTAAATGTAGAGCTTTTCTGTTGCTTGTCCCCCTCTCCCTCCTTTTCTCTCCCTCTCCCTCCCACCCCCTTCTAACCTCCTCCCATTCCATTGCATCAAGATAATTTTGAATTCTGATCCCATCCCACATACCACCTGCCATCCGTCCTGCCTTGGAGCTGTCAGCAAATTTCATGCGTGTACGTTCCCTTCCATCATCCAGGTGCCTAATGGAAATATCAAATACAACCAGCTCTGGATATATTCTCCTGGGAGTCCACTCAGGACACCTTTTTGACAGCAAACCTCTGAGAGCAGCTTTCCAACTGACTGTGTGTCCAAGCTGGCTGTGCTTCTACCCAGATAACAGGTCCCTGGCTCTGGGAAGGAATTTCAAGCAGGATGGTGTAGAATGTTTTGTTTAAGTTGAATTCTGCTCCCTTCTTGTCCCTCAGAGCAGTCCTTGGCACATAAAGAAATATCTGGATTTAAACATTGCTTTTTCTTGATCACTTTTTGGAATTTTTAAATAGTTTTTGTTCTGTTTTATTGTATAACTAAGAGGTAGCTCTGGTGCCTAGTAGATGAGCAGTTTGTCTTGATTTTTAGCAATTACCCATTTGCTCATTTATCATGGACAAAACCTAGCAGATTACATAAATGTTCCCCCCAATCATCTTTACCCTCTAAAATCTGCTAAAATCCAGTCACAGTACCTCTATCAGCTTTGCATGGCAGTGAGATCTGTTTCAGCACAGCTGACCTTTACTGTGAATCATTGCTTTTTGTTTTCACATGTAAATCAATACATGCTGACATGGTTCATGAGTGAAGTATAGAGAAAGATTATGATTAAAATTAAAATCAGAATCAATCATTGTCAATATTTTTAGAGCTGGAATATGAATCACCTCAAAAATTTTACTTTCTCTGGAATTCAGTCTTTTAAATTAAACTTTTATCTTGAAAAAATCTCAGCTGCAGGATGAAATTTATACTTGGAACAAAAATGTGACTAAAGGAGAAATCTTTTTCACCTCTGAGATTTAAAAAGGAGTTTGATTTTCAGTAAAGAATATTGCTCCTAATTTTTTCCCATGCAGAAAAAATATTCATAATTTTTTTTCACTTAGTTGGAAATTTAGACTGCTGGGCCACAGATACAATACCATCCTGGTCCTGACAAAGTATAAAAGCTATAATAAATTTGAAATAAGAAGAGCTATGAGAAATAATTCTGTTCCTTGTTATCTGCACATTTTTGTTCAGCTCAAGATAAAATCATGTTAACTAAAAAAAACCCTATCAAAATCTATCTATCTGGAGCAGAACCAACCGGATCAGTAAAATTTAGTGCATTCCATATGCAGAAAATTAATAAATCTCTGTACTACCTTCTAGTTTTGCTGCTAAACAGTAAAATGCCCTAAATAGAGCACATAAGACAAACACTGTCAAGCATGTTTCTTTCTTGTGGAAGAAAACAGAAAGCTGCAACCACATCTTCTCTGAAATTTTCATTTTGATAGAGTTTGTGCTTTAATTAGTACCATGATGGGGCATTCAGTGCAGATCTGGCTGCAGGTGTTTGCTGACTTAGTTCTTCTCTGTGTTGTCTCACCTGTCTTCTGGTAAAACATGAAATGTCTTCCACCTCCATGTCCATGTTCAGTTAGGCAGCATCCCTTAAAATACCAATAAAGACACATCACAAGGGGTTCTGGGTTTGTATTTGGAAAGAGTCAGACTTCAAAAAAGCCAAAAAACTATTTTCTGTCTTTTAAAATACAGAGGTTCATGTCTACAATGGTGTTTGCTGGTGTGTTGGGAAGTGTTGAATCTCCTATTTTTCACCTTTTGGTGACCATGTTTAAAGGTTCATAAATATTTCCAAAAGTTATTTCCTCTTCCAAGTGCTGCATTGGCAGAACCAACTGCAGAACTGCAGACCCTCTTCAGGGACTTCACCTTGCTGATGACAGAGAGGGGACAAATTATGCCATTTCCCCCTCAGCTTTCTCTCTGCAAGGAAGAACATTCAGCAGGCACCATTGTTCATAAGGAGAGCAGAGCCTTCTTGAGCCCTGAGCACTGAGCATGAGCAAGAGCTGTTTCCATTTTTTCCAGTCTTTCTGCCTCTTGGAGAAACACTTGCTTTATCCAGAGGTGAGCTGAGTGGGAAAAAAAAGAAACCAAAATTCTTGGTTTGAAAAATTGGGAAAAATAGACTTCACAGTAGGAAGTCTCTTTTGTGATTTAGTGAGAGGGCCACAGGCTCTGTTTTAATCCATTTCCAATAGAGTAGAGTTTATATGATAGTTCACTTTTTCATTCAAGTAATATAGCTTGCTGTCTGCTTACTGCTGAGCTCTTATGGGAGGATGCTGCTTACTGCAGACTGATAAATCTTTTAGCTTGGAGCCTAATAAAATCTTAGAACTACTTCAAAACTGCAATAAAAATACTAGTTGCACCTACTTTTATCTGTCAGTCTCCTTGTAAAAGTTTTTTTAAGGATTTAGGATATCCAACAACCCTGTGATTGGAAAATTTTTGCAAAAAATCATATCAGCATTACAGATTTTGAAAACAGATTTATGGCCATCGTGCTTTTCTGATCAGAGTCAGGAGCCAACACTAGCTTCCTGGAAGGAACAAAGAGCTCATCAATCAGATTAAGCTATTTAACACCCTTCTTCAGTGTACACTGATGTGTAAATCCAGATTGGAAGGTGAAACTTTCATTTGCTCAGAAAAAGCAAATCCATAGTGCCTTACACGTGTTCTCCATTAAAGCACAGCTCCAACCAAAGGAGCCTGCAGCTCTTTGGGGTAAAAAAAGAAGGGTACTGCAGCAGGTGGAAGCTCCCCATCACAAACAGGCATTCGCATAAGAAGGATGATAATGAGACAATAGTGTGACAATCAGTGACGAGAGACATCCAGTATTTGTTACAGGTCTTCAGACGACCAGCTGTGAAAAAACCCCTTCAGTTCTTCCCTTGCTGGCGTAGGTAGGCTTGAGGCTATTTAGTTCAATCTGTTACAGAGAAATGGAGATACTATATGAGACTATATGCAATCCAATATCCTTTCTCTGGCAATAAAGAGATATGGAATAAACTGTACTAAGGCATGATGGCTTCTTCTCAACCTCCATATTAAGGATGTCACCCTGATGAACAATGACCTGCTTTCTTTCATGTTTTATTAGCCTTTACTGCAGACCATCAGTGTGATAAATCAGGTCATAACCCAGCCCTTTTTCACCCTATGGTATAGCTGAGAAGTCATGGAAATATTCGGACTACATACATGCAAGACAGATGAGAACTTGTTAAGTGAAGGGTGCCCTGCCATAAATTATGCCCAGAAACAAGTGGGCATAAATTCTCATCTCAGAACAAGGCATATAAATATGCAGTGAGCATATTTCCGTTCAGTTGTTGGACTGATCCAGAGCTTTCCCACATGCAAGACTTCTTCCCATGTGCAAGATACAGGTCCAGATTACAGCACAGAATCAACTGACCAGTTTACATAGCAGAAAATTGAGTTTCACAGAACTATCCTACACAGTGAATTCCCCTCCAGGGCATTGCTCTGGCTCCAGTGGCATTTGCATTTGGAAACATTGCTTAGCTTAGAAGATTACTAGAGGGAAACCTGGATCAAATTGACACTAGACCTTATTTTAACTACAATTTACAGACAAATTGTATTATTCTGTGATGACATGGATCATAAAGCACACAACAAAGTTAATGAGGATGTGCATTATTGGTTAAATCTAGAACAGCGGATTGACAGAGAATATAAAATGTAGTATTACTCTCTATTAGAAAAGTACTAATGTCCAGGATGCAAGAGGAAATTAAGAAGGCCACAAGGACCACTGAACTGTCAAAAGGTATGCAACACAGACTGTGAAGAAAGGTTGTAAGTAAAGCTAGCTGAAAGGGAATTATCAACACACAGAGGAATTAACAGATCCGCCGTAACCTCAGAGTCTCTCAGAATAGTGCAGCTTTTCCTTTCCACTGAGTTCATCCTTTCCAGGTTATTTTTCTTCAGGTTGTATTAGTTTACATTCCCTCTTCCCAAATAATATTTCACATTAAACATCAACTAGCATGAGTTTCAATCATGGTGTTGAGAACTGTTATGCCTAGAGGCCAGTTCTCTTACAGCCATCTAACCTGATTGTCTCTGTCAGCTTGCCTTCAAGGTTCTGTCTTCAAAGACAAACAGGCCAAGGACTATATGCAGAGGTAATTTTTCTTCTTCTGTTTTGAAGTTATGTGTTTTCAAAGTCAATTCAAGATTTTTTTTTTTTTAATTTTATACTGTATGATATTTACATTTCTCAGTGCTGTCAGTTTTGAAGAGCTGACTTCCAGGTTCTTCTTTTACAGGAAAGCATGAATTTCTGTATGCTTTGCTATTCCTAGTCAACTCCACTCTTTTAGATTAATACATTTTATTGTAATTTATGATAAATCAGTCTAAACTCAATATATATCCATACATACATTTACTTTATGGAATTTCCCTGTCTGTTCATCTGTGAACTTGATAAATACATAATCCTGCATTCCATGCATTCATTTTTTTTTCATCTGTCAAGAGGAAAGTGAAAGATGGAACTTGCACTGGAAGTTATAGTCTCACTCTATACACTACCCCTGCTTCATAACTACAGTCCTTAATTTAGGACCAGTGTACCATGAAGAAAAAAATCACCACCACCAGAAAACCATAACAAGAAAACCTATCTAATGAGCATGTTAATAGACTTAATACAGATTAAACAGAACAACTTTTAATTAAGACAAACTACATTTCAATTGCTGTCAGAGGTATTTTAATATCTTCTTTCAAAAAGCTTGGGAACTATTATCTAATCCAGCAGGATGGATTTTTCCTGTAACTTCATGCAATAGAGAATTATCATTTTCTCTCTCAGTCTTTAACACTGTATCACCTCACATACAGCTAATGATGAATTTTTCATTTCTTCTTTTTCATAATAATGAAAAATGTATTGTGATTTTGCCAGTTGAATATTACAAAGTACTATCCAGCTACTGAATTTTACAAGACCCTTTCACTATTTTACTACTGAAGTATTAGATCTTTCCAGAAAATGAAGAACATCATCAATATCTCAGTTTTGTGAAACCTGGTATTAGAAGCCAAAACCTTCATATTTATAGGGTGATAGTTGTACTTCTCACAGAAATTATCTGCTTTGTTGCAGTTATCAGAATATACTCTTTAGCAGGAAGAGATTTCTTGGGCAGGATCAAATGGGGGAAAATTTGTTGATCTCACTGTGATGATCCTTATTAATAAAATACTGTATTCTTTGTAGAAGTGGATGTAAATAAAAAACCACTTGGGGCTTGTTGCAGTCTGTAACTACTGTGTTAAACTGGGAAATTCAAAAGAATTTAAATACCTTGATGACAATTTAAATGGAGACTTCAGGGGCTATCAGCTGCACCACAGCTATGCCTCTATTGGAACTCCTCAAAGATTCCACTGTGTACCTGCCCATTTGGAGTGACCTCTGGACATTTCTTTACATACCTGGGACTGCACATTTCATTTCTGTAGCACTGTTACAGTTCCTGCATGAAGGCAGCTTTCAATTAATATAGAATTAACTTAGTTACCATATTTCTAAAAGTTTTTGTGCTTGAAATACATAGCTTATTTAAATTCTGTGCCCTGATGAACATGGCACAAGATTTACTAATAATTAATCTCAGTTGCTCCAGAAATATGGCTTCTTAGCATGATTATAATCTTTACTGCATTTTACTTTCTTCTCAGATTTTCATCCATTTTACTTAAATGTTACTCATTTGACAAATCTGACTGCAAAGGGTCAAGCATTATATGGAAATGAAAGAAGAAAACCAAGCATTAAAATATTCTGGGGATATGATATCATCTGTCATTTGAGTCTAAAATTTTATTCATTCTATTTAGGCCTATGGTACCTTAGGCATAAAATATATCTTGGACTCAGGAACTTATCCAATTCCCTTGCCATCCTAAAGGATCACAGAATTTATAGTGGACAAACCTATTGCACTATCTACAGTTGCACGATCTACAGTTGCACTATCTACACTATTGCACTGTAGATGGTTGAAGGTACATTCTGAGAATATGGAAAATGAATGTAATACTGATACTTGCATTTAGCCAAAAAAAAAACCATTACATTTGTGAGTGAAAATAATACAAAATTGAAAAAAATTTAACTCTACCTCTTGGTTGCCTGTAATTAATTATATAGACAAAAAGACAAATCACCAAATTCTGAACAATTACAAAATTATTAAACATAAAAATTCCATTATATTGGTTTTTTAGTACTTCAGTTTTATTTATCTTCTGTTTTGCTCTTTTTGCTGGTCTCTGCATAGTGTAGGAGATGATTCAGAGAAGATAAAGGCTCTATGTACAAAGCAACTATCTGGATTTATCTTGTCTTCCCTAACATGCAGTGACCCAGCTATAGCTATATTTGGTGTGCTGCCCAGCACTTCCTTTTCTTGTTGAATATGAGAGGTTGTATGCAGGTTCTGCAAAGGAGCCCACTTGCTGTGCTTTGGGGTGGAGATGGTTTTGTTCCTGCAGTGAGGTCAACACTGTTGGAAAGGTGTCAGTCCCGGAAAGCAGCACTCTCTGGGACCATGCATGGCCTGGGGAGCTCCAGGAGTGCTCACAACTGCCAGTTAAAAACATAGTCTTTTGGTCCCCAAAACATAACTTATGAATTTCCCACACAGGACAGAGCCAGTTTCATATACTGGGATGTCATTTGTCTGTGCATTTGATTGGCAAATCTGTGTTGTCCCAGAAGGAAGAAAGTCGTGAGCCTGCTTTTGCAGCTCAAGTGTTAAAGGTAAACCTGTGCTGTGGAAACATGTGCTTTCCTCCCCTCTGGCATGCATGGGGGTGTCTGACTCATTGTGGGTGGGAAGACTTCATTTATAATCCATCCTGCTGCTGGCAGTGGCCCAGCATTGGACACCCAGCAGTTCAAGATGTGGAAGGGTGAGAGTGAGCAAAAGTAACCAGTGATCCCTAGTTTCACAGATTCAAACTCCTGTGCACCTAAAATGAGACTGAAATCACAGATTTGTTTCACACAGCCTGATGAACACAAATTAGGTGCTAGGAGGATTTCATTTGGTCTAGCACCTGCACCACTGCCACCACCAAGCCCCTGACAGAGAGAGAGCTTGAGCTGTAACCACCATCACCACCAGAGTCAGCATCTTGGCAGCACAAGTCATCCAGACAAACTAGTTTTCCAGGTTTTGAGTTGTTCCTGTTTTCCATTGTTTCCAGGCTGGGAGAGAGAGAATTGAGCAATGGGAGACTCTCCAGTATGCTGCCTATGTGTTTCTAGGTAGCATCTACAGTGAAGAATTATTATTGAAAAAATAATCTTTAAAATTTCACACTTAGTAACCTAGGAATGAATTTTACAAACCCATCAACATTAGGTCTTGCTACTATTGAAGTTATACAACTACTATTGCAACAGAATAAACAGTAAAGCTGCACTAATACTGTGAGATTTTAAGATCCTCAATCTTCATGTAATAAAGATAGCAATACAGACTTTATCCTGAACAATATCCTTAGGTTCTTGTAGCCCATGAAGTCCATCCTGGCAAACAGTGCTGGAGGCCAGAGCAGCTGCTCAGCTCATCTCTACAGCTGAGATTAGAACACAGCTACACCTCTCTGCAAAAGGCCCTGAGGGTGCCATTATTTTCACTGGAAAGCAGCAACATAACAAATCCTGCAGCCATCAGTGAACCCTGACATCTCTGAGAGTAATAGTGTCAGCTTTGTACAAGGCAAGTTGTAGGCTGAGAAGTGATCCAGGAGCACAGTGACCTCTCTGAGAATCCCCTAAGCACCACAGATATACTGTCAAAAGGCCCTTATCTGAACTCATCTCATAGTCTGAATTTGTGGGATCTATTTTCTCTTCAGAGGACTTAGTAAAAATATTCACAGCAAAGAGTTTCAGTGCACTGCACAACCAGGAGCTGGCAAAGTGCTCTATGTATGCAACTGCTTCTTGGTCTCCTAAAATATGAAATATTTGAGAATAGTCTGGAAATTGCATCAGTTTTGTGGCCATGGTGAATGAATTATTTACAGAATAAGTAAGACATCCTGCCCTCACAGACCTATTCTTTACCAGTTTCAGTTCCAGCAGCATCAGATATGAGTGGTGTCTTTATAGAACTGTCTCTGGGATAGCTTTCTGTAAGTATATTTTATGTTGGCATGTTTGTCATCAGCCTGCTATTAAGATTTTAGTTCTGACCAAAACAATCCATACAGGAAGGAGCTGAGCTATGGTACAGCCTGATGAAGTGCATTTCATAAACCAGTATTATTGCAGACTCCCATGGCCATTAATCTCTTCAAATGGGTCTTGGTATAGGCTGACATTTGCAGACAAAAAGGTTTTGTCAGAAACAGGGTTGGCAATGTCAGATTTCTTTGCCAGCAATATATAATCTTAAGGCACACTATGTTTTTAATGGCTTTGCAAACTCTCCTGGCAAGAAAATAGCTGAATGCAGATGTCCACATTACTTTCATTGATAGAGTGTCACAAATTGGGTATAGTCACACAAAGCAGCATAGCTATTCCACCATATTAATGGTAGTGTTGAATATGCTGTCAGAAGTTAGTATGACTGAAAGGAATGTTATTCAAATATAGATAATTAGTATTGCTTACAGAAAAGTGTATTAACTTTGGTAATGTGCTGTGATAATAAGGCTACCCCACCACAATTTGGAAGTTTCTGGTGTTGCCTTGCCTTTTGCAGAGTACCCCAGAGGGTTATATTCTCTGGATGAGTGGAACTTCGTGAATAAAGAAAAACAACAAAGATTTGCTTCAGTAAAGATTGGATCAAATGCAAGATGAATCCTAAACCAAAGATAAATGTAAGCTATCTTTAGGTTCATTGCAGATACACAAGTAGACATACACTCTACAAAGTTTCAAATGCCAAAACATATCTAAAACTCTTGCAAACTATTGAAAACTGCTTGCAAGAACAGTTCTAAGTGGCCATTTACAGACTTGCTCTGTCTGAATGTGCAATTTCAACGTGTAATCAATTTAAGAGATTACTGCCTTCAGTAAAACAAAATTAGCCCACTGAGCTGAACTCTATCTAAAATAAATTCTCTTCCTAAACTCTGGAAATTGTTACTCTAAAATATTGACTGGAGGTTTCCCAAGACCAGTAGCTTGGATGTGCACAAGATGTTGGGAGGGGACATACAACTGGCAGGCTTTTGTCACTTAAACTCTGGAATGAAAACACCAAGCTATTGAAAACATGATCATGATGATGGTAGATGTGCAGTCTGGACTATCATCAAGGTTGTCATCAATATATCACTAATGCACACTCCTGAAGGATTAAAAAACTTGATAACATGATATGTGCACTTAAAGAGCTAGGAATGAATCCCTGGGGAAGGTGAGTGAACATATGGATTTGCAGTAAACACAAACTACTCACAATCCATGGGCTGCAGAGGAATCATGAAGACATACCTTTAACATCAGTCCTTGGCTCCCAGCCAAAGACAGAAATCACACAATGGGAAATCAATGGGAAAATTCAGGTTTGAGATAAGTGGAACTGCCACACAAAGGGATTGTTGATGCCTTGTTGACAGCACAGTAATCTACTGTCAGCTGCCAGCCACCATTTGGTTTCTGAATGGGCCAAAAGGGTGAATTTGAAAAGGAGTTGGTAGTGACATTAATCCCTCTTGCCTAAAGGTCCTTGAGGAGAGCAGTTGCTGCCTTGGTGGACATGAGATCCATGTGGTACTGTTTTGTATGCTCCAATGAAGTGGGTGGCAAAGGTGGTGCAGTTTGAAGGAGTTACACCGAAGTATTTAGAGTGACTGGGATCCACTGGCCCCATTGGCCTCCTCTAGTATTGGTTTGGGAAAGAAAATTGATAAAGTCCTGGTGCCATGGTTATAGAGACATCAAGGCCAGAGGGAGAAGTTTGACCTTACTAATGAAATATTGCACAGGATCTTGGGAGGTTTTCACCATGTTAACTGAAGGGGTGAACAATAAATTCCACATCAATATTTGGGTTTGGTCTCCATACCAAAATTGAGCAGGTGACAGTTATCCATGAAAACTAATAATCAGGACCAGGACATGGGGTAAGCAAAAATGCCTTCTGGAAACAGAAGTAGGAGGCAGATCTCCCTTGGCAGTGGACTCCCATCCAAAAGTTCTGCAGCATGGGCTTTGTGGGGGCCACCTGCCTATGACCATCCAAAAGGAGCAACAAAACATTGTTCTGCTGTCTCCCAATTTGCTAACGTCCCTTTCCAGCAGATGCCAAAGGTGGCTTATCTCTGTCTGGACAGTGGAGGTGCCCACCCTCCATCCAGGTGAATGTTCCTCCTCATGTCACCTTCAGGCACAGAAGACATTGCCAAGGATGTCACCTGTAAATGTGAACTTTGTCAAAAACTGACCAACTCCCAATATGCTCCCTGTCTGAAAATTTCTGTCTTTTGTGTGGGATCTGCATTATTAGGCTGTAGATGTGACAGTGCTAAAACCATGGGTGTCAGCTGAAGTCTTATCCTCCATGAGAAGCCTGGACACAGGGGATTTCCTCCAATGTCAGCTTGACTGAGTAAACTGAACATGTCTAAGTGCTCCACTGTAGTTTCATATTGCTCAACATTGTGCTACTTTGGGCCGGGATAGTTTTCTTCATAGTAACTAGTATGGGGCTGGGCTTTGGATTTGTGAATTTGCTGGATTTGCAAATTTGCTGGATTTGTGGATTTGCTGAATACAGTGTTGATAATTCAGGGATATTTGACTAAAGCAGTCAGGCAGCTTAAGTGCACAAGGCAGGTAAGGTAGCAGCTACTGCTTCTGGGCTATGCCAAAGCGAGGGAGTGTGGTCAGCAATTTCCTCCTTAGTCATAGGATACAATGAGTGTGGAGGTTAATATGGAGGGTCTGTTGGGCAAAGGTGGCCAGCTTATACTTCAACATTGATGCCTGGGCTTAGGCCAGGCAGTTGGGCTGCTATGCTCCTTTTGGCCCTTTGCTTATCTTCTCCCACCCGTCCAAGAGTGTCACACTGCCTAGCAGTTTTGACTCAGGTCATGTCTAGAGCAGCTCAGGAGGCTGATCAAGGCACCTTGGCTCTTACCCTGTTTGCCATGGCTGGTCTTACACTGCTATTAAAATTCATCTGTGATGGCTTGCAAGTTGATCTGGTTATCTTGGACAAAATCTGCTGCCCACTGGAGCAAACTCTAACCTTGTTCCTTTGCTAAGGCTTCTAACTGTGGTGTGGAAGAAGGGATTACAGGTGACCTTGCCCCTGATAAGTCACAGCTGTACTAATTACCAAAGAAGAGGAACAGGCTAACTCTTAATAAAGATAGATGTGATAAAAGGGGTGGGGTTGTTGGTCAAGGGATCCTTTTGATGCGGAGGACTTTGAGAAAGAGAGCCTTGTGGAGATAAAGGTGCCCTGAAGGAGAGGAAAGATACAGAGAGAAACAAAGAACTAAACAAGGAAGAGAGTTACTTCTGGTAGAAGATCTGTGAGATCAGTCGGTGTGATGGAGTTAGACCCTGATGCTGAGACCTGCAGTCACAGTTGAGATAGCTAAGGCCTGTGTTCAGAGTCTGCAAACTAATACTTGCACACATAGTCCAGCAGGAGATAACCAGCAGTCAGAGTTTGCAATTGGACCCTACAACAGGAGCTTGATATAGTCAGGATGGCTAAACTATAAAAAAGAATAAACTGGGACCCTTTTCATGTTGTTAAATATCTGTGTCTCATTTCTATCTCTAACAAGAGTTATACTGCAACATCCATCAAGTGTTGGAAAATCCCCACCCTGTACTTGATGCCAGTTAATGTTGTCTGAACAGTAAAGGATCTGACAACATTATAAATCAAACTTTGCAAAGGCAGTAAGAAACATTATCAGCAACATGCCCACATAGCTGCTTATTACTTATCACAGATAGTAAATCAGGAGTCATACAGGATGCCATGGCTCTTGTAGAATGGTAGGGACATCTGCCTGGCTCATCTGACAGCAACAGCACAAATGCCTTTTGAATATAGCTACAGGTCAAGCTATGTCTTGGCTCCACCAAGAGTAATGTGATCTAGGAGAACCACATTTTAAATGACAGCAGTTTCCATCTCTAATGTTGTAGGCAACATCCAGCCAAAGCACCAATATTGGTCAAGAGGCACTACCACCTCATCTGAATTTTTATTAATGAACAATCAGACAGGGTATGGCCCATGGGCCATCAGTATATTAATATTACTTTCCTTTATCTATGTGTGCTGAAAGAAAAAACAGCTGTTTCAACTTAACATGAACATTGCACGAAAAGTTGAGAGGCAGATGCTTCTATCCATTTCTTTATTGCAGTCTATCCTGGTCTGATTTTTACACAGCAACTGACATGGAATTTGGATGCACTTCATAGCATGGTGACCCCAGCATAGTAGTTATGAATTCAGTCTCCTCACTGAACAGAGGAATGTGACCTTTTATTTGGATTGTTGAAGTTTATGTCACTGTTGGCTTTTGTTTCTATCAAACATTTAAATAGCAAAGACAATTCTTGCCATATGAATGAAAGAAGTATCCCAAATATGTTCCTTTCCTTTGTAATTGAGATTCTCATTCTTCTCTACATTCTAATCAAACACATTGCCAGAACACATCTGCCATGACGAGTCTAGGAGAGGCAGGATGTCGATGGCTCCTTGCTTGAGGCACAAGCTCCTTTCTCCCTGTGACATTACTGCCTGCCCTGCTTCTTAGGACAGTGGCATAACTTGCTGTCCTGTGCCACCTGCCAGTGTGAAGAGGTTCTGGGCAAGAGACTGACACCAGAGTGCAAGAGCTGGCCTGCTTCAACATCCCCCCGGGTGTTAAAGCTCAATCACAACATTTGACACATATTGTTTGCCCAGGTTAATCTCTTTCTGTTTAATACAAACATTTTCTACTGGATTAAATTCATACCATTTTTTTTTTATTTGCTGCATTACAAGTGTAGTGGAGTGACCACAAAACTGCACATATGGAACTAAAAAAAGGAGTAGTTTAGGTTTTTTTATCTTTCTGAAGACCAATTGGTCATTCTATAAAAATGACAGGAGCAAGTGACTCCATTATCCCTTCTGATCCTTAACAAAGATGCAACTAAAAAAGCTACATCCTTTTCTCATAGTAGTAGTATTGCTTTATTATAGGGTCCACAAATGAAGAGCTTTAATCTAGATGAGATTTGGGTAGAAAGGAATCTTTTGTTATAAACTGGAAGGTTTAATTTTATATTTAAAAATTGCTATTAGGCTTCCCCTTGATGTGTTAGATACTGACAGTGGTCTATTGTACTCTACTGTCCTCCACTAAGACATTTCTATGAAAGCTTTGTTCACTGCAATTAAAGTCCATCTATACTCATCAAAAAAATATGTCAACTTTGCAACGTGATATATGCAACATTTCTGACATTCCTGACTACAGCTCTCTTCTACTTTTATTTGCCGTTGCTCAGCCTCCCTGCAAGGTTCAACCAAAGGATAGCAGTACCACCTTGTGGTACATGGGAAAAGTTACAGCAGCAAAACTATCACTAAAACTTCTGGCAGGCAGGTTCCTCACTTGGAGCAGCTGCTGGCACTGCCTGCTCTGGGCAGGGATGCCATAGCAGAGCTCAGCAGGGTACAGCTGCCTGCTAAACTGAATTCTGTGAGATGGACCCCACAAAGTAACCAAAGCTGAATTTAGCAACTAAAAAATCCAGATATTAGACTTGGCTTAGCATGGGCTGTAAAAATACTCTCCAGGATGAATATGGATGAATATCTGTATGCCACAGTAAAGAATAGAAAAGATTTTTGGGCTTTAAAAATGCAAAGATAAAATGACTGGGTTTACTTCAGGACACATAAACACAAATAATTATTTTTTCCTGTATTGTTATTAATCAAATAATTTTTCTCTTGGCTTGACTGCTACACTTCCAGTACAATCATAACCAGATGGCAATAGCAAAGTGGCTTGATATCAAGCCTGCATTCAGGAGTGAGCTTTGGGTGATTTTCCCAAGAACCTGGGAGGGAAAAAAAGTCTGAATTTTTGTAATTTTTTAGCACAGGCTTACAGCATGCAGTCAGCATCTTACATGACACAGATACAGCCATGCCCAAAAGTATTTGGTCCATAATTCATGATGACCAAGATCCTTGGAGTTATAAATGGAAATATCTATCTTGTGTGTGCCCTTTCCTAGACAGCCTGAGCTCATTTGTGCCAAGGCAATGGGAATGAGGGAGGGTTTCTGTGCTGAAGGAGCAGCGGGAGGATGAGGGTGTCTTGTCTGAGCTAGAGTTGGGGAGACCAGGGAGTGCAGCATGCCCTTCACTCTGTTCTGCCAGCAAGGCTAACACAGCCATTGTCTAATGGAAGCTGAACTAATTTCTGTCTTGAGCTTTGTGATAGGGCTGCATTTCCAACATATGCTTCATGAAATCTTATTTTGCCCTCAATCCTCACTAAAAAGCTCCTTTTCACATGGTTGGGTTTTTTTACTTCTGTAAAATTAAGTTATTTTAATTACAATTAAGACTATAATGAAGTCATATATCTCTTAATTCTGTTGGTGAAGACATTCTTTTAATAACTTTATTGATTCACTAAATTGCTACTTATTTAAAATGTATTCTTAATACAGTATATAGAAAGAATATGTATATATATATGTAAGAAAACAAATATTTAAACATAAATGTAAGTTAAACCACATCTCTTTCACAAAATAACACAGGAATAATTGCAATAAATTAATGGCAGAATTAAAAGTACCCTGGAAAAGCATCTCCCCAGTATTGCACGTCTGCCTGCTACACATTTTTACCAAGAAAGGGAAGAAATAGGTTTTGTGTGGTTGCTACAAATCTGTACATAACTTGAAAGAGACATAAAAAACCCTTTCATCTGCAACTTGTCAAAAAATTATTTTATGCTACACTTGGAGCACCTCATCATGGTAACTTACACAGGAGAGGAAGGAATAAGGCCAGCTGATGTGGCTCTTATTTGTTCAATATAACTCTTTCTTTTTCCTGTTCTTTTCATCAAGGGTTATAGCAGAGGCTGAAGTTTCAGCATGGTGTGTTGAACGGCTGCCCTCCTGTGGCTGCAGCTTCTTTTTGTCTGAAGCCCAGTCTTGCCAGGAGTATGTGGCTTGTTACAGAACCAGCAGGGAGGTCATCCATGTGCAGGGATTTTACAAGCTTAGAAAGAATGCATTAATTAAGTAGAAAGCAGCATCCGCAGCCCCTTTAGAGGATGTGTGCAGAAAAGAAGGCTCCAGGGACACTTTGCAGCAGTATTCCAGTGGCTAAAAGTGGTCTAGAATAAAGATGGAGAGAGACTATTTACAAGGGCCTGCAGTAGTAAGACAAGGGACAAAGAGTTTAAACTGAAAGAGTGCGGGTTTAGATTAGATATTAGGAAGAAATTCTCTACTGTGAGGATGCTGAGGCTCTGGCACAGGTTGCCCAGAGAAGTTGTGGATGCCACATCCTGGCAAGTGCTCAAGGCCAGGCTGGATGGGCTCTGAGCAACCCGGTCTAGTGGAATGTGTCCTGGCCCACAGCATGGAGTTGTAATGAGATGATCTTAAATGTCCCTTTGGCTGTCACACCCTCACACCCAAACCATTCTATGATTCCATGATTCTGTGCTAAGGAGTTTCCTTGACCAAATGATTTGATATGCATTACCTGAGAGTAGGAGATACGTTGGAAGACTCTGTCATTAAAAACTGGAACCGTGCTTTCATAAAGTGATAGGTAGTCAATCATATGACTCCTGGCCACCTGTGTTTGCTCAGAATCATTAAATAATTTGTAATAATATCACTTTGCTGGAACTAGTGTGACTCATCTTTATAGTGAGGTGGAGATGTTGGAGGCCTGATAAGGCACCTGATGAAGTAACCAACATTCTTCAACACCAAAAGCAGCATGACATCCCTCTCTCCATTCATCACTGACAGCTTTGCAAATAAGGTATTGTTTGAGTTGCTGTACCTGGACTCCAGGCAAAGCATCTTGCTACAGTGGTGTTCAAAAATTTCCAACAGCCAGCAGTCATGTGTGGGATCTTTAAATAATGAATGACAATGATGTGGACCCTGCTGTATACATCAGTCACCAAAGGTGTGACAATATGGATTGTTTCATACTGCAGCACACATCATAAATTCAAATACAGCTTTACCTTGGCTTCAAGCCTCTTTGGGCATATATTTATTCTGTAATTCCTTCTTGGTTGAGTTGTCCCAACTTTTCATAACTGTGGCATTTATTGTCCTCTATAAGCCAAATCTGAATTTTGCTTGGCAGACCTTCACCAGCAATGAATGGTGATTGGCAGGATTCTGAACCCCTAGCCCTGCTCTCAAAGCTATCCATTTTCAGAGCCATCCATATTCAGTGGAGAACACTCAACAAGAGAGGTTGCTGAGTCCCTGCCCAGCCTAGCAAGTGTTATAGGAGCCCTGCATTGGCAGTAACCTCATTGCTTTCTGTTTATTTTCTACACAAGCAAGGACCATAAGCAAGAAATTGCATTTCACTGAAATGTTATTTTAAAAACTTTTTTTTTATTTTCAAGATGGAAAAATTCAAATAAAAATCTAAAATAGTGCATCCACCCTGTGAACATAATTAATTTTATTATATTAAAATAAGTACAGTGTTAAGGAGATGGAGTAGGATAAAGAAAATGTCCCTATTTTTTTAAACATGAGATTTGCATATTTTCTTTGAAAGTAATTAACTGTCATGAGTGCACCAGATTAGTAAAAAAAGATTTTTTTACAAAAAAAGTATTTTAAAATAAGGTTTATGGTCATATTGTAGCTTTGATTTTTGTCATTCAAAAAATCAGACAAATATTTACAGAAATTTTCCTTTCCATCTCAAAAAAAACATTATAACACAGTCTGGTTCTTGTGACATTAGTCTCAAATTCAGGAAATAGGAACATACATGAAAGACAAGGGGAATATTTCTATTAGTGATCTTTCTATATTAAGAAAATCTTTCTAATGTTCAAGACATGACTCAATCAGCAATAGATGTCACAGTGTTTTGAGCACTGATATCCTGAAAGATCTCTTAGACATGCTTCTCTTTAGTCTAGGATGGAAAGTGGATCTATTCTGGAGCAGCAAGGATGGATGAGACAAGCTCCAGTGGGGTCACCTATCCCCACAATTCTGCACTTGGATGGAAAAACTTGCTGCAGGGGCAGGAGCCCTCTCCCATTCTGCTGGGGGCTGCACCTCCCACATACACCACAGATCATCCCTCTCCAGGCAGCCTGCTGGGAACCTTATAACATGCTGAATTTGGAGGTTTAAAAAAAAGGAACAGTTCTGTTTAAAATCAGTGCTTCAAATCAAAAATAACCCACAGGAATTCTCAGTCATCTTTCTCCTAGAATAACCAAAGCCAAATTTATCAAATCAAAGGGCATTGGTAACTTTGACAAAACCTGACAAAGAACACACTTGTGCAATTTCCATACCACATCTATGTCTTTGAAACTTGAAGGAAGAGAATCAGGAAATCAATAAGTCCAAAGTAGAAAAGACTTGTATTGGCACAACCCTTTTTAGCACAAATGTAAGGCTTGAAGCAGAGAATTAAAATCAGGCAATAGTTTTTTTCTGTTTAGAAAATTACTCGCAATATCTCACATAGAGGTTATCTGCAGAACTCCAGTAAGATATATTAGTGCTGTGATAAATTTTTTGAATTTTGGCAGGATTTGTCAGACATTTAGTCAACACACAAGTCCATATAGTGCTGCGAAGACAGCCCCTGTAGGGTTCATGGCAGTAGTCACACAGTTCTTCTGCCTGCACCTCCACTATATCCAGTTCCCAGCTCCAAAGATATTTATATCATCTACATAAGCAGAAAATATTTCTTCCTTGGAGATAAAAAATATATCACATAAAATCGCATAAAATCTTACAAAATACTTTCAACTTTTCTATACATAACTAAATCCAACACTCATTTTTCTAAAGATGTAAAGATCCAGGCCTGAATTTGCTAATGTCAAGATGAAAACAAGAAATAGATAAATAAGAAGTGAAAAAACATTGCGGAACTCACACAAATCATTGTCTAACCAGTCTTCCTTCAGGTCAACACGTTTTTCCTAGAACCAATTACTCTTTCATTTTCTGTCAGTTGCCAAGTCAGTTAGGCACACTAAATTATTACAAAATACATCAAATAAGATAATACAAATACTAGCCCCCTGAAGACCCTCTTTTCTACCCTGTATTTTGCACTTACTGTAGACCACTTCAGTTTCCTGAAAAACATTCACACCTTTATTTCCTGGGTGTTCAACTGGTGTTCAAGTTACACAAGTGCCACTGAAAACCAGGAAATAAATTCTCCAACCAATTTTGTGTTAGAAAGTGAACATTTCTTTATTAGTGGTGCAGATGCATGGGGACTTCTCTTCAAAACATGCTCAAGCAGCAACCTATCAGGCTAGCTTATGTTCACAAAACTAAAACATACCATTCCATTTCTATTCACTACATGTCCTGAATACATGTGTGGGAACTTATATGACCAGGGGACTTTTGAGGGTCGTGGGTGGTCATTTAGTGGTCAAAATTCCTTATTATGGCTTCAGATCTTCTGATTTATCTTCTTTTTTTAAGCGTATCTAAAATATGTGGTCAGGCTATGATGCCCTTCTCTTATCACTCTTTACTCTGACACTCTATCTTTGTTCTCAAAACGAAGACATCCACTAGTACACATTAATCACTTATGTAAGTAAACAAGGAAGCATTAGCTGGCACAAGACATTAGTCTGAGATGCAGGGAGTTAACACAAGGCCACATTAATCTCTGGCATTTGTACTAAGATCTACATGGTACAAAACTAAGCATTAACCATGAATTCAGGGATCATGCACTATTGTGCTAATGTTAAAAGAATTTAATGGTATCTTCTCACACTGCTGCGCAGACTTTAATGAAATACAGCTTGTTTGGTAACAAGTTTGGGAATCATTATCAATTTCTTTAATTTTTCTAAGCACACTTGTGAAAGTTGATTGAAATGATCCATACCAAACTTACGCTTCTCAGAATGGCAAATGTGCACCATGCTCTCTAGAAGGACTTTGGAAACTTTATTTTAAGTGAAGTGTCTTAGGGAGCCCTCAAGACAATCAGATCTACTAGCAGGTCTGAAGAGAGCGTAACTTCAATCATATGGCTGACAATGAACATCCAGCAGAGCTGGGCTGGTGAGTATCAGCTAAATACAGGAGAAGATATATTTTGGAGCCTGAAATATTAGATAAATTATTAATTCTTTTTTTAAGATTCATCTAGAATTTGGGAAAACATAAATCTCTCCTACAGAGAATGTTAATCCAAGAAACTCTTAAATGACTCTGACAGTGGATCAAATTACTTCCATTATGCTTCCTTCTCCATGGCATGTAAATGGTAAAAATTTATTAACATTAAATTTCTTGATAAGCTACTCTAGATTGTGAATTGTAGCTGTCTTTATTTCTTCCTTATGTACTTACATTGAACTAAATGATTTTTCAAGCAGTCAGTAAAGAAATGGGAATATAGATACCAGGTAGTAATACATGACTATTACTGTTCCCTGAAAGAATAGGAAGAATCTGGGACAGAACCATGGGGTCCCTGTGGGGTCACAATTACACTTAGGAATATTATACTTCTATAATAATAAAAGTATAATATTCCTAAGTGTAATTGTAATAAGGTTGACTGTTGTCAAGTCATAGTGAACAAGTTGCACAAATGATGTAAGTTGTCCTCATCCTACTGAAAATACTTTGCTTATGAGCTGTCTCTAGTAAATGGGGAGCAAATGGATTTCTTGGCTAGCAATAACAAGTCACTATGCTGTGGACTTTGAGATCTTTCCCACTAAGTCTGATTATGCCTCGTCTTATTTCCTAACTTAGGTCAAAATTATATCTCAGCAAGAAAACCCACTGTGAAATTCTCCTTCAGTTCCTCTCTCAAATACAGTATTTCCTTAAGCATACATTGTACACATGCGGGAAAAAAAACACAATCACTTTCTTGGTTTCTGTTTTTAAATAATTAATTAAATTTACATTCAAATAACTTCAAAGCTTCAAAAGTACATTCGCAGAAGGCAGAACAGGAAAAGGTAAAACCCTGAAGGGAAGACTTACAAGAGCAGAAACTATAGAGGTTTGGTTTGTACACTCAAGTATTTCAGTGTTCTAAATGGAGAGAAATTCGTTCTGCATTCAGTGTTTGACAAGAGGAGGAGTGAAAAATAAGAGGGAAAGTGAATTCCTTTAATAAAAGTTTATTGGTATGGTCTGTTCAACACAATTGTTTCAAAATCTGCAGTGCCCTACAAACATGTGTCAGATTCTCCTCTATCTGGGGTCTAATTTGTGATTCATAAGAATTTTTTTTTATTTTCCAGCTTTTCTATCTGTAGTGACTCCATAAGTTTATTTCTATGTTTATTAAAACAATATAAAGAAATTATTAATTTTAGGTTTATTAAGTATTTTTACTGTTATATTTCAGGGTGTATATAGAGGCAAAGCAAGATGTCTATCTAGACATCTAGGTGGCTAAGATATTTTAAAAGGATGGCAATCACTGTGATTGAAAAGGATAAAGCATTGTTTTATATGAGGCAACAAACTCATGCACTTTTTCTGGTATGTTTTTATTCTAGTCTCAGTTGGGCATCTGTTCAAAATCTCTTTCTCATGAGTTTATAACTTGGATTGGAAACAGATTTTTCCCCTCAAATGTTCGTAAAAATTTTCCCAGCATCACAGCAAGTAAACTTAAAAGGGGCCTATTGATAAAATCCTCTCAATAGAAGTGGGCAGGTGAATATGGTGCACTGTAATCCAAAAAGTTGTATTAATACAATTTTTCCAAGTTTTAGTTCTTTTGCTGAAGCCATATTACAGTAAAGCTCTGAGGCGTGTGCTTAGCTTAAGCATATGGCTTGTGATTATTTTTCTGGACTCGCTTAAGTACTGTCCAGCCTATATTTTATTTCTGAGGGGTGGAAGATGCTTGAAATTTGTACTGATTAGACAGAGCTGTTGTAAAAATGTGCAGCTCCCACAGTGCTCATCCTGGCAGTCAAAGAGGAACTGGGAGTTTTGTGCTGACCTTCAGTCTTTTCCACACAGGGGAAAACATTGCTTTTCCCTGGTTGCAGTGCTGGGGATTTCATGGCAAGAAGAGCCCTGCAGGCTATGTGTGTATTAGCAGACCTGAGATAGCTTCCCAATTCCCAAGACAGTTCTCACAGCCTGCGTATATATTGCTGTATGTATTCACATACCCATTGTATCTCCCAGGTGAGAATTTAGGTTTATTCCAAATCAGTCTGGACTAGACAGGCTAGAAGACATGGGATCTGAAAAGGCAAATTTACATGCAAATTTCTTCTCCATTGGCATTTTACAGGTTTTTTCCCTCAAAAATTGATGACTATATACACTTGTTCTGTAGAGATACTGAACCTACATGGGTTGCATTTAAAGGATATCTTGCAGACCTAACAAACTACATCTCTAGTTTCTGTGGTTCCCAATGGAAAAAGCTATTCATGAAGATAGGTGGTTTTTTCCACCTTTACATCTATTCCATGTAAAGGAATAATTTAGTCATTATTGGAAAGGAATGAGAAAAAAAATTAGCAAAAATGGCAACAACAGCCTAGACTGAATCATCAGATTTTCATACACGTACCTTCTATGTCCAATGAGATCCATATTTTGCCATCCTGTCACTGATCTCTGTGCCCCCCTGCTCTTTCAGACAGTGGGTCAGGTCAGCACATCAGCCTGCAGTGGGGTGAGAGCCCATCACCCGGGCACTCCCAGGGTGTCTGCAGCAGCCAGGCAGGACCCCTGAGCTCCCTCCTGAGCCCTGGTTTCCCACAGAAGCACAGGGTTTGCTGCCAACAGGCTGCAAGGCCAGCAATAGTCAGATTTTTCATTTAAATTTTGGCACCATCTGAAGTCATTTCTGTTACTTCCAAGGACTGTTGCCATTGTATTAAAAAGAGTAAATTTGCTGCTGAGTTACTTACTGCCCAGAAAATCCAGCTGAAACCTGCTACTGCCAAATCTGAGGATTCGATATTGGGCCAGGGACTTTAAATAGCTTCTGCTACTGAGGATTTTCTGCTGTCTATGCTGTCTAAAAAAGTAAAAAAAAATCCTTCAAAAAAAAAAGATTGATAAAACCTCAGTTTGAGGGATTGGACATGGACTGTTAGAAACTGAAAATTGCCACTTCTATTGTGGTTACTACCTATCCAGGTTTTTTGACTGAATCATCTGGGGTTTTTTAAGTCTAAGTTTGGTTGCCCAGGGTCCAGGATAATGCCACAAAACCAAACAAACCCCCTAATGCTGATTTCTTAAATGAAGCCAAGGAAAAGCCCTGTTTATGCAAGTTGGCAGCCTTTTGTATACACTACAACTACTGAGGGTGCTCATCATCACTGTCCTTGCTCTGCTCCTGCACTTAAGTATCACCTTTCATTTCAATATGAGATCTTTTAACTAAAGGATCCAATTCTGGCATGCTACATTTCCTGCAGGACAGCTCAAGTTGTCGAAAGAAAACCTGACACTATCCCTCTCTTATCTTTCTTCCGTGTTTGTCCCAAACACCTATGTAAAGAAATAGTGCAGGAGGTGCCCAAAGTAAAATATAGCCTTTATGTTTCCAGGGTTTTCTCCTTTATTCTTTTTTTTAATCTCATCTGCCATGTAGATAGGCACAGTGACTGCAACAGTGCACTGGAATCTGTGAGCCAGCCAGGAAACCACTCGCTGTGATCAGGCTCAAACACTGAGGATGCACTGGCAGATACTCAATGTGAATTCTCCTGCACACTACAGTCTGTGAATTTATGATGCACTCTGCTGTGTAGCTATAACCTTAGCAACAGCAACCACTGTACAATGAGCAGGAGATAGTTGCTGCTGACTGTTTAAAGGAGCCCTCCCTTATGGGCAATTTGTTCAGAAAATGACAGGAATTGTAATGATTTCATCTAAAACCGTAGCAAAGACTGAAGTATTTTCTCATCAAACTCAGTAATTCTAGCAATGGAATGAACTGGCAAATCAAGTGCTACCCAGCTTTATAATCAGGTGTTGCTTGGAAAACTTCTCTTCTCTTCTCTTCTCTTCTCTTCTCTTCTCTTCTCTCCTCTCTTCCTTTCATCCTGTTTACTTTTTCTCCCAGAAGAACTTTCTTTGATTACACCTTTCTGGATCTGTGAAATCTCTTTAACATGACAATTTATTTCCCTGTATTATTGGGGAAACAGTTAGGAATATGTTGGAGGTTGTTTCTGGGAAGGAATAAATTAATGAACAGATTGAAATAGGTTTTTTCAAGCTTTCATCCTTCATGATGTTGAATACCTTTTTTATTAATCCAACACAAACATCTGTGTTAGAAAACATTTGGTTTGCAAAGAGGTTCAAGGCAAGTGTTTTGCATATTCATGTAAGTATATAATTACATATGCAGTCAGAGTGGGCATTTCCTCAAAGACACACTGAGAGCCTTGCCATAGTTTGTTGTCACCTTTGTTATAATATTTGACATTCTGGAAACATTCAACCTGTAAGGGGCTCAGCAGATTTTTATTTTAAATACTTTGTACGCTGAAAGAGTAAATTCTAAAATAGTAAAATCTAAAAGGAATATTTGAAGCTAACAAATGATAAATAGGCTTCATGACCTGCTACGTAGGAAGATATGGCTGTCAGTGTAGAAGCAAAGGAGGTTATCATGGTTCCACTGACTCTGCAAGTTAAGTTATATTATGTAAATGATAGAAAACACATTGAGGATATTTGTAGAAATTAATTTTAGATTTGATTGACTACAGATCTGATCAATTTTACTTTAATAAATAGCTACCATGAAAATAAATAACAATGTTAAATTATTTTTAAATTTAATCTCTTTTTTCTCCATAAGGTTTTCCTTACTATCTATAATGGCCAAAAAAATCCTTTTATCGGCTGTTTCTAGATATTATTGGGTTACTTCTTAAACTGCATTCACAAAAATCACTCCATGTCCCCCTGGCATTACTTAAAAACAATGCAAACTTTGCATTTTAATTACTATGTGTATCCTATTGACCTCCTATCTACTTTATGCCAGCTTCATTAATAACTGATGCCCAAGCTGCTCATCAAATTCAGCAATGAGCTGTTTTAGTTTCTGAAATGAAATTAGGGGTTTTTTTCTATGTTTTTGGTGCAAAAGCTATTTCAAATGCATGAGAGAAAGTGAATTGGAAGAATGTGTCTTCATGAAGAACAAATTTACTTGTCAGGATGACTATGTGTAAATTGGGACACTGAGTCTATGTTTGTCATATAACTTTGATCTACCCACATCAACTTTTACATTTCATATGATGTGTCACCAGAAGGGAAACTTCAACCTGGAGACTAAGCCTTATGCTTGGCTGGTGCCAGAGCCCAGAATCTCTATTGCTGCATTTGTAGCTGCCAGACTGGTCTCAGTTTCTCCTCTGCAAAGCTGTCATGAAGTTGGAGAACTCCTTTCTAAGATCCCATGTGCTGGATTTCAGATTGCTCCTCGTATCACCTGAACCCAGTGCTGCTCCAGAGGCTGGACATGCTTTGTAGCCATCCTGTGTTTGGTTTCAGCACAGACTGCTGGCACGGCTCACTTTTGCTCCTTGGCACAAAATCCAAGTGCTCCAGGGAGGTGACCTCCTTTGCTTCGTCTGTTTGCTGTTACCTTTGAAAGGGATCATGGGAACCTGAGCACCAAGATGATCCTGAGACCAGGGAGAAAGCCTGGAGCAAAGCAGATTTACCTTTGGTGAACAAAGGTCAGGGAACATGAAACAAACAGGACATACCTGTCCATGTGACCTAAGAGGATGCACCCTGGCTGCTGAGGGAGATGGCTGGCACATTGTGAGTCCACTCTTGAAGTTCTGTGAAATTTCATGGGGACTTGAGGAAGTTCCTGAGGGCGAGAGAAAGCAAATGTTACTCCCATCTTAAAGAGCAACTCGAAGATCCAGTTAACTATAAGCGGGTCAGATTCAACTTGTTTCTCTGGAAGGTGACGTAGCAAGTAATCCTAAGAACTATTTTCAAACATATGGAGGATAATAAGGGCAATGTGAATACTGAATGTGAACTTACAAAGGGGAAATCATGCCTGAACAATCTAAGCCTTTTGCAATGAGACAACTCCTTCAGTGGATAAGAGGAGATATTTTTCATCTTGACCTTAGCAAGGCTTTCAACTCTTTCTCCCTTAATATCCTCATAGACATATCGATGGAGCAGAAACTAGATAAATGGACAAAGGATATGGGTTGAAAACTGACTGAACTGCTGGGCTGCAGGGGCCCAGCAGCAGCATGGAGTCCAGCTCCAGGCCAGTCACTAGCATTGTCCTCAGTACCAGAACAAATACTGTTTATTACCTTAATCAATCACCTGGATGCTGGCACACCAAGCACCTTCCACAAGTTTGCAGATGACGCAAAACTGAGAAGAATGGTTGATCAGCAGATGGCTGTGATGCTATTCAGAAGGATCTGGACATGCTGGAAGAATGGATAAAGATGTGCCTCATGAAGTCCAATAAAGAGAAACACAAAGTCCTTTTCATGGGAAGAAACAACCCCAGTGCATGCAGCAGTCCATGCTGGAGACTGACCATCTGCAAATCAGCTTCCAGAGAAAGACCTGAATCCTGATGGACAAGTTGACAGCAGTGAACCCTAGCAGCCAAAAAGACTGATCCTTCCCTGCTGTTCTGGCCTGGGGAGACACATCTGGATTCTGGATTTTGGATGTTGTGTTGGACTCCTCAGTACAGGAGAACACATGGATATATTGGGGTGACTTCAGCAAGGATGATTAAGGGATTGGACTGTACAAAGAAAGGCTAAGAACTTGGGCTGTTCAAAGAAGGCTCAGATACATCAACATTTAAACACATCTGATGAGGAGTGTAAAGGAGTCAGAGCCTCACTCTGTGCAGAGGCACCCAGTGACAGGACCAGAAGTAATGGGCACAAACTGAAGCAAAGACAATTCCATCCAAACACACAAAACCACTTTTACACAGTGAGGGTGATGGGGCACTGCAATAGTTTGCCCAGAGAGACAGGTGAGTCTCCATCCCTAGAGATAATAAAAACTTACTGGACATGGCCCTGAGCAACTTTCTCTGATCTATACCCTGTTTGAGCAGGGGCTGGACTGGACAAAGAAGGGTAGGAACACCATGTAATTTAAATTCTTTAAATTTAAAGTCTGACAACTTACTGAAATAATTCATATATTTTATAAACTTCTAAACACTCTGTATATATGTATGCTAGAGTCTTATTTTAATTGTATTAATAACTAGTTCATATTTTCTCATTAATTTCTGATTTAATATAGACACAATTTGTTATAAGTCTGTCTGGCTAGTGAAAAAAAAACAACCTTGTTTATGAAGTACTGAACTACTGAAAAAAGAGATATTAACAGTATTAAGAAGGTAGGAGAAAAATATACGAGCTCATGGTATCTGGAGTGAGGAAATAATCCCCCCCTTCTTACGAGGTTATACTCTAGAAAAAAAGCACAGATGCACAGAATTTGATGTTATTCAATATATATGTATAAAAATTATTATATAAATAGTTCTTAACACTCTTTTAAATGACAGTAATAAACAATAAATAAAGTAAAAATACCTCTGGAATAAATCAAAACATCATAAGTGTATGATAAATATTTTTTTTCTGATATTTAAAATGCATTTAATCTTTTCAGTTTGTAACCTCAACTATCCAAGTTTCTGCTTTGGTGATGTGTTAATGCTTAGTTGCACTGTAAATGTTCAAGCTTTTCAATTCAACTCTGAACTCAGCCTTGACAGAACAATTTATCAGTACAGTAAATATCCACTATTAAGGCTACTATTAATGGACGTGTCTTTTTAATACTCTATAAGCTGTTGTATGAACTTAAACCTTTATTTGCCTCTTTGCAACATTTTATTGAGTTATTTTCCAACCTAAACAATTCTCTGATAACGTAGTTGCCTTTAAATAAAGTTAAGAATGGCTAATGGGAAGAAGAGTTTCATCCTCTTATGCAATTCTGCATTCTATAAATAAGACTCAAAGTGCTAGAAAGCTGATTTTGCTTTAGCTTAAGTCCATGTAACTCACTGAGCTGATCAAAATACGTAAAAATACCAATGGTATCATTTTATTGTGATTGTTCTGGTGATGTCAGGTGTTTTCATCTTCTCCTAATTAAGCCAAACAATTTAAATGTATCAAAATCTTTCATCGGGAAATCTATAGGTTTAATACTCAGAGGTGAAACAGATAAAAACAATCAGTAGACTAGTTTTAGTTTTTAATTGTATTTTTGAGACATTTAGATTCCCTTGATTATAATAATTCCTGGGAAGATAAAAATATTTTCCAATGCCAGAAGAGAAGTCACTATTGACTACAGTCTCTACTCTGCTTTCCAGATTCTATCAGATGTACTGTACTTACAGCAATCATGTGGAAGACATTATGGCAGTTGTAATAGGTTAGGTGTGATTCCAGTTACAATGCCTGCACAGGATAAAAACTTTTAAAGCTTCAATTTGAGACAGCAAGGGATTGACATGAAAACTGAAGACATGAAGATGATGATCAATAGACATGATACCACTTAAAATGACAAGAGCAGAAAAACTCATAAAGCAACAAGAAAGGAATGGACGACCTTGTAAAAAGGTACAGATAATAATCTATAATCTATAATGCCAGCTGCAACTGGGAGTGTGGGTCTGCAATGTGTAAGCACGAGTATCATATATTTTCTGTGTAGAGGAGTAAGAAAGTTATTTGAACTGTATTTCAAATTTCACAGACAGAGAGTGAGTTATCGTAAACAATTTTAGGGCCCAATTCTTGAATGAACTTGAGAAAGAGGTTAAAATAGTTTTGAGAGGTGAAGAATGAAACAGTCTTAAATGTAACTGAGGATGTTTTCACTGAGAGCTTCTTATCAGCATCCTGCTAGCTTGAAAAATATAAAAGAGATGTGCAAATTACTTGACAATGCAGAGAGAAAAAAATCTGATCTAGTCTACATTTTTGATCTCTTTAATCAGTGTAACAGGAGAGTGACCTGAATACTATGGTCCATCTGCTGCTGAGCTTTGACCAGAACATAATATTGTCAATAATCCATGAGAAGATGATATTTGCATTTCTCCTTTGAACTTTGTGCACTTCTGAGTAAGGCAGCTTAGGAACTTCCTCTTTCACTTGAATGTTCATTGCCCTTCCCCACATGCTCCAAAAGATATATTTGAGTCTCTTTCACTGTCAAAGGTATTGTTCAAATTTCCGGACCTAAAGTAAAGCTATATGTTAGTAACCAAGTGGAAGCAGTCAACTTTAGAAGCCAACCAACATCTGTGAACACTTCTAAGAATGACTTGTAGTAATATTATGAATATCAATGCTTGGCTGTGTTATCATATCACTTACTATTCTCTTGAGTTAGATCAATAGCAGCACTGTCAGGAAATATATTTTTTTTGCTGCTTGCTGGCCTGCATTGCCAGATTTTTTTCCAAGAGTACCTGAATGAGATAAGGAGGCAAGGAGGATTTTGGATGACAAGAGAGCAGTCTGATGTAATCCACAGGTTGAGCATGACTGGAGTTAGGAAGAATAAAAGGGAAAACACTGTTGCACAATGCCTAGTTTTAAATTTTTCTGTTATTAAGCTGACTTCTTCAGTTTAGAGGTGTGCACTGGCCGCATGTCTCCCTTGATGGACAAAATCCCTTACTAAGATAAAAACAGAAATTTCCAACTAAATCTTGGCTTTTAACCACTAAAGAGCATTGCATTGTGGAAATAAAACTCAGTCCTTAAACTGAGGAGGAGGTGGAGGTATCAGGGTGACAGGGATTTATCAGTGACCTCAGCAGGCAAGGCAAAGACATATTTAATGCTGAACCTGACCTGAAGGCTTTTTAACAGATTGGGTTTGAGATATCAAAATGCTTCTTTTCAAAATATTTGAAATTCAAATGAATATTTGAGTTGGAGATGTTCACGACAGACTTGGCTGGCTAGCACAGTAAGAGGTCCAGACCTGAAATAAAAATATGCCACAACCCTGGATCATTATATGAACAATAAATAATATATAATAATGACTATTAACTACAAGGGTTCTCTCCAATGGAAAAATACACTTTTTTTTTTAACTGTATGAATGTTTTACAGAATGCTTTATTTTCCTCAAGTGACCTTGCAACACATTGCCACTCCAGCCTTTCAATAATTTAGCTCAACTGCTGAACCATACAAGCAAAGGTTTTCAAAGTGTATTGGTGCATTGTTTATGTTTGGTTACAAAAAACAAACAGGATTCAGCTGTACTCTGCCAACACATGGCTTGGCCACCTGAATATTGGCTATGCGTGATTAACAGGCACACATGGACACTGGGAGCTATAAAAGAGAGCAGCAAATACGAGGGGAGAACATTTGCTGCATAAACCCCATCAAAATCTGCCTCTGTAAAAGACCAAACTCAAACTGCTGTTATCCTGTTGAAATCACCCCACAACCCAGCAGTTAAAGTACCTACAAAACTGGAGATGTTTTAGCTCTGCTTTTAACTAGTTGCAAAAGAAAAGAATTTTTGCATCCATCTGTCGGGAAGTTCATATTGATCAGATTGAATCACTTATGCAACATAAAGTCCTTGTGGGACATCCCAGTGCAGCCTTTTGCAAGCACTTCCACAGCAGATTGCAAATCACACAATGGGTGAATTCTCACAGTGTACTGGTTGTCCAATTTGGATCTAATCCGAAAGAAATATGCCCAAATTCACAGAAATACTGGGCACCTGTTTTTCCACCCTGGGCATCCCTGCCACTGCTTGCAGATCCCACAATCCTTGCCTTGCTTTCCTGTATTGCTTCAGTAAATTAGTGAGAGTGTTGTCCATGGGTAGCAAAACATGGGCTGAACCCTGCCAGGCTCCTAATGGAAAGACACTCAATTTCATTTTGGCCATAAATATAAATCACAGAGAATAATTTTTTAAATAAAAAAATATAAAAAAAAGTAACTGCCAAACAAGTCTTGGGAGCTACTCAATGCCCCTTGCTTTTACAGTAAACATGATCCCAAATATAATTTATAAATAACTCTCAAACTGTGTCATAATTTAGCATTCATCTCACTTTTTGAGGGGGATATACAGCATTTAATTTCAAACCATGTGAGAATTATTGAGAGAGTTGTGCAATTTCTGAATAGTAATAACTTTTTTGCAGTCCTCTTTGGAGACACTGCAGTTGATGCATGAGCAAGCTCGCTTGCACATCTGGTTTTACCATGGTAAAGCTGATCAGAACTGATTCCTGCAACAGGAGCCTGCAAAGCCAGCAGCACTCCTAGTGCAGTCAAAAACATAGGAGGAGCTGTTTTCATGTGGTCATACAGTAAATCACTTTTATTTTCCATCACAAAATCTGCAGCTTTTCATAGCTTTCCTCCAAAGATATCTACTCATCTAAATGATCTAAAATATTGTCAATATTGTACAAAGGAAAAAAAAAAAAAAGAATCCTTTTTACATAACCCATATGAAGACAGCAGAAAACTTATATCTACTCCATAGACATAAATTTATGTCTAAACTTATATTACAATTTTACAGATTTTCATTTATATATTTGCTTGAGAATAGGAGCCCAGTCCTTGCTTTCCCATGGCAACGAAAATGAAATAATGAAATCTAGCCCTAATGGCACTATAGATTTTCACTCCAGTAAACCTGAAGCTGCATGATTTGTCACTCATGCATTTATCTATATATGGTAAAGTGAGTAAACACCGCATAAAATATATTTTGTGCTTCCTCGGTCTTGGACAGATTAGCACAAATTAAATTTCACACTAATCTGCCCATGGTCAGGAGTGCTACATTAGAAGTGAGGGGGATTCAGCTAATTGTGAAGAATATTTTTCTCTAATAAAATGATCTGTGAATATAGCAAACATATTCTGGAGAGCTACTTTTACCGATATTGTCTATCAATACTGAATCAATAAACGATGAAGAATATTTATATGCAGAAATATGTCATGTTTTTCAGTATTACTTTAATATGTTCACCAAATTTGAAATAACTTTTCTTCTCACTTAATATTTTCAGATGGAATTTTCAATATTCGTCATTTAGGTTACACTTCTTAGTTATGTTTGACCACCCAAGTCACATGGCATTTGAGTCACGTAAGTCTGAGGAATACACGGAACTGCCAGAAGAGGGAAGTCCAGGATCAGAAGTTCGTTTCTCTGAGCAAATGTGAAACCTGACATCAGAATATGAAAACCCTACATAATACTACCCTTTTTTCGAGCAAAATTCCTGAAACAGGATCCTTACAGAAAGTAACATGAATACTTACGAGATAAGTTAGCAACTCCAATGATTATACTGATTGATTAAAATATCTGTGTAACTGTCTAAAGAAAATGTTATCTTTCTTAAAAAAAAAAATCAACCTCTCTTGGTCAGCCCTGGTTTTGGCTGAAGGACAAATAAAAATCTGTGTGTATAAGCACTGGTCATGCAAGAGGCAAGGCTCTTTCTTTTGACTGGGTAAAGACCCATAGGCAGAAATGCTGTATATGCCCAGGTGGATTGTAGTGCCCAGTCACCCGACTCAGATAAAGATCTGTGGATACCTCAAGGTTGGCAGCAGCAAGACTTCTTGCCACTAGAAGCAATAGAGAAAAATATCCTGATGAAGGTCTGACTGATGTAAAAATCTGTGTGTAAAACTGAGACTAAATACTTGGAAACATTTGTGCTATATAGTAGGGAAACTGAGATAATATTATACTTCACTTTGCAGACCTAACTTTCCCACAACAAAACTTCATGTTCCTTTATAAGTCAGGTTTCTTTTCTGACTTTTGGGAAAGCATTACATAGTTAAAAATCAGGAATGGTGGTATGCAAAACACTGATAAATAAATGTTAACAACTCCCCATTCTCTTCAATTCTATACAGTTTCTGAGTAAGCAAACACTACATACCCACAGAAAATACTGTAAACAGTATAAAACATTATGAAATGTATTTACAATACTCTGAATAGCTTTAAACAAGAGCTGTTAAGACTTTAAATATCCAGTCTTTCCTCATACAGACTCCTCTGCAATTGTAGCTGTTGAAGTTTTAAATTTAAATGTAATGCTCCAGTATAACTTTTACACTTTAACGCATTGACTGAAACACATCCTCCCCTCGTTTCTTGCTGCGAGATGCCTTCTCCCCCGGAGCAGGGCAGGGCGCAGCCGGGGCGCTCCCGCCGCGCCGGCGCTGGGTCCCGCCGGCTCCCGGCCGAGAACATCCGCGCCGGACGGGAAAAGGGCGCGGGGAGAGTGGAAGCTTCAGACAAACTTTATTAGCCAAAGCCTCCCACTGAGTCACGAGGTACCGAAAGGCAGCCCCCCCCTGCTCTCCAAACTCCTCCGAGAGGAATCTGAGCGGGGCTGGTTCCAGTCGCAGCCCCAGACTTCCATGTGTAAAGGATTGCAGAGGTGTCGTCGGATATTTGCACAACCTTGTGCCGCAGAATGAAGGATGACAAGCCAAACATATTTATGTAAAAATAAAGGATTTACTATGAAAATTATTAGACTAAAAGAACTTAGAACTATTTATTACGCAGTATATGTAGCTATAACCACTAGAAAAGTATAGTGCACAATTTTTGAAGCAACATTGAAGCAATTATATTAAAACTAGCAAAAAAAAGTAGAGAATGCTGTTACTCATCCCATACCCATATGTAGGCAAATCTCTTTGCTCTGCCTCAAGGGGTAACCTTCAGAGGCATCCCTACTCAAGACAGATATTTCCAAACACACTCAAAGAAGGAATATGTTGGAAGTTAGACCGGGCTTTTATAGGCACTGTCATCCATATGTGTCCAATCCAGCTGTGTCAGATCAGCATCTTTAAATAATTTATCATTAGTATCACTTATTGGTTCCTTATTCAGGTATTTTATCAGGAACATTGTTCTTCCTCAGAATGATTAACTTCACGATTGATGGGTCAGGCTGGTTTCAGCATTCTCCAACATCAAAAGAGCAGGATACCCCCTTCCCTATTCACCACTGATGGCTTGGCAAACAGGATACTGTTTGAGTTGTTTTACCCTCACTCCAGGCACAGCATCCTGCTACAGATTCTTAGATAAATCTCAGCTAGAAAGGATTCACAGGCCTCTTTTAACACCTACATTGGTGATTCTTCTGTATTGCACCCAAGCTTGTCTTGCAGAGGATGACTGGAAGTGACCTGCAGGGGAACATCACACTAGGAAACTGCTCCTCAACTTCAGGAACAGCCACTGCTTAGCAAAACTATTACCATCCACTTCAGTTTAGTGCTTAGGACCTTCTCCATGGTTTGCCCAGCTCCATATTTTTTTCAGAAATATGGAGTCTCACCAATGAAAAAAATGAGACATTGATTTTGATCCTTCCTTTGCATCCAAGAAAGGTAGAACAATAATTCAACATAGAGTGTATTCACACTGATTTTCCTTTTCATGCAGGGAGCTGCTCCTTCTACTGCTTCAGTAAGCATTCCAACTCTGTTCCAGGAAATAAAACACAGTTCTAAAATAGCAGTCACTCAGCTTAACTGATTATCAGAACATTTTCAGGAATCTGATTACCTTCCAGTTGAATGGATCATATCATAAACCTCCCTGGGGAATGTCCCCTTACAGCCTGCAATAAAACTATATTATTGTTCATCTTTTAGTCCACAGAAGAACCATCAAGATCTATTCATTGGAGTTTTCTCTCTCCCTCTTCATGAATGTACACCATTGCTTGACAATTTTCAGTGTTTATCCTTTAAAACTTTGTCCCTTCCCTTTTTAGGACAATACATTATACTGATGTGTTAGACAAAGAGACTGCATGAGTTGGTCACATTTTTCAGCAGCAAGTCCTACTGAATTCACTAGATCATGACGAGATGTAGCCTGGAATGCACATTAAGGTATTAATGGAGTGTGTATGCTTGATATCAAGTTTTCATGCTGAGCTGCACTGGTGTTAATCTAGTTTGATTACAAAGCCTAATGTAAATTCTTAGACAGATATTCTATTTTAGCTGAGAAACGAATACTGACAGTTTACTGCAAGATGACAAATGAATGCTGACATTTTATTCTTGCATGTTTATAAATCAGTTTAAAGGTTAAGAGTCATTAATGCGGGCAATCTGAAGAATCTATATACATAAACAAAATATTCATTTTTTGATAACTATGTATGTCCAATGTCATTCACAAAATATAGAAGTCAGATTAAAGAATGAGGGAAAAATTGCAAATTTATCAGTATTAGTTTATCTTTTAACTGGAAACTAAATTACCTGATTGATAGGCCTTATGATCAAACCACAATGTACAATGAGGGAAGTTTTTTTCATCATTTACTTTAAAAATAAAATATCTACATGACAATTTGTAAAGAAAAAGGATTAAACCCTCCTTTCCCATATGACCCGCAGAGATTAGAAGCATTTGCCAGTAACTGCACCAATCTTCCAGGCACTCTGGAAAACAGATAATCAGTATGGTCTGTGCTAGGACACATCATAGGAATAATTTACATTCTTATTTTTATTACACATTTTCCTGATATTACCAGAGCTAAGAAAGTCATGGATTCTTGATCTATTTCCAAGAAAAGGTCTAAATAGTGCTCTAAGAGGAGAACAAATTCCAGTGGCAATTTTTAATAGCTAATGAGGGTTGTCTCTGGATAAGAAAGGGAGCATGGCAAGTAAAAATTATTTATGGAATTGACTAAAACTTTGATGGAGACAGACAGTCCAGATGAGCATGCCCTATCTCCATGGTGGATGTATGCACCATGGAGGATATGAGTACCTTCTTCATCATATTCTGACATTTTAAAAATAATGTAAAGAGGTTTCTCTGTAAAGGGCAATTCAGGTCAATTCCAACTATTAAAAATGTGAAAATTGGCTTTGTGGAATACAAGACTGAAATCCTGGAACAACTTCTGGACATGAAAGTACAACAAACTTCAAAGCATTCATCATTGTTTTACCTGAGTAGATGATGTACATGGCACACTTTTTCACATACAGTCCATATCCCAGTTGTTTTCCAGATATTTATGAGATTTTCCTGATACAAATATGGTATTTTGCATATTTTGTTACCCATTAGCTGACAAATCAGACTTACACAGCTGAAATACATGTCTAGACTATTCTAGAATATTTTGACTTAATATATGCACATATATATGTATACATATATTTGTATTGTGTATATATATGTATGAAGCATACAGAGTACTCATAAAATAGCTATGGTCAAGGAAAGCTGAGAACTGAGTGCAGAACTCTGAGTATTCTTTGACTGACTCTTTCAAACAAATTGTTGTAATTTTTAAACATTCTTGAACCAACTGAATCAAAACTTCTCAGAATTGGTTTTCTGAACACTTCCTGCTTGTTTTGTTTTATAAATAACCAACTAGGGAAATGAATACCATTCAAATTCAGAAATCTATTTTATGTTAAGTAGGAGACAGGCTGCTTGGTGCTTGTCAGAAAAGTCATTCCTGAGCTTACTAGTGCAGGACCAGCTTCCCTTCCTCAGAGGAAAGACAGGAAATGGAATCTGCAGCTCAGGTCTAGAAACGGTTCAGACTGAACATCACTGTTACACAAAAACTTCCACTGTTAAACATTCAAAGGTCTAACAACACCAAAAAAAATATTTCAGAGCATTGCTGAACTAAAATTCACTTTCAAATTCAAGACACTTCTCACTGCCTTCTTCACAGCTCTTTTATACTTCTCAGGATGCCAGCTGGCATTCAGACTGTTGTTAGGAAAAGTTTAGGAGATGAGTTATTGACAGACAGTCAATCTTGGTAAGTAAGGCTTTTCATTTTACCTCTACAAGGATGTACTGCTTTTTCTCAGGCAATCACATGCAAGCAATCCAAATGTAAGCCTTTTTCTGAACCCCAACAATAAAATATATATTCTACTCCATGCCGAGCTTCACTTTGTCTGACCACTACATATGCACCTGCTAAACATAATAAACACTTGCAGTAGAGGCATATCATTACATTTGTCTGCCACAATGGCTTGATTAAATTGACCTCTTGTTATTCAAAAGGTTGAACAGACATCAGGAACTGCATGGCAGTACGGCAGAATTGTGCTTTTTGTATTGCAAATATTTCAACCTTCTGAAAGTTGTTACATAGAAGAGAGAATGGTCATCTGGATAGGTTTGAAGTTTGTGTGTTTATTTTTAATAATTATATTTAAATACTCTCCATTGATATAAAACCACAATATCATTCATTAAAGATAAATAACTGTTATGCTTCACATTTTAACTTGATTATTTGTTCAGGGAGAATTCACCACCACTAAATTTGGAAAATAACAATACTCTGCATTCACATAATACTCTATGTCTGAGGAATAATCTTTTTTAAACATGTCCACTGCTCAGGATATGAACTGCTCATGGCTGAACCAGTGAGATCTCATTGTTGTGTCAGTGATTATATCCCCTAAAGCCAAGCTTCTCTATTTTTTATGTCCTATATCTACACCTGCACAGCACATCACATCATGTAGCTAGACTGCCCTACTGAAACTGAACCTGAATTTCCTGAATGAATTGCAACTGAGGGGCACTGCATGGGTCTTAGAAATCTTTGATAGTTTCAGAGTAATGCAGGAAGAAAATATATTTCTTGTGAGTTCCCACAATTTACATCATCTAGAAGTTTTCAAATTGTGATTTCTCAGGTCTTCTTCTTAACAGAGACCAGGATAAAGTCCCATCTCACTTTTACTTCTTGAGAAGCATCACATGCTTCTGAAAATTAGTTAAAAGAATACTTACTTTAGCTCTGAGGCAAGAAAATGTTTCCAATGGTGATTCCAAAGGACTGGAGACTAGCAAATGATTAAAATTGTGAGTGTTCATACACCCAGTAAACTAAAAAGCAGTTCCAAACTTTCTTAAAGCACAAGTTTTGCTGCTAAGAACAAAACTATGGATGTATAAAATTTGGTTTGCCCGCCCTTCAGAAGGGGAAGGCAATGGTCTTGGAACTTGTGGAAACCTTTACTGTCTTTGGAGCTGGATTTTGAAATTGTTGTCAGAGAAGATATGAAGGGGTCCATCTTATATGGTCTCAGGGGGATTTAAGCTGTAGGAATCAGAGACTATGTTGAATCCATGATGTCTGCTTTCTTCTTATCTGGAAGTCCATTGGATGGAGAAGACTTCAGCAGCTGGGGAATCAGGCCCAAGCAGACCCTGAGATAAGTTTCTATAGATGCACCTTGCTTCCCAAAGAAGTGAATTCTTAAGCTGCACTATTAAGAGTGCTGTCATGTGTGTGATTACTAGTGTCAAGTCCCACAGGCACACAACCTCTCCTTGCTATAAGTAACCCTACAGTAGTCCAGGGAAAAATTAAATCTTATGTAGTTCAAACACTGGTTATGCTCTATTGCACTCCGCAAAATCATCATCTTGGTAGAAGTCATGAACTGTTGTCTAGATGAGATTTCAGGTGCCATATATATTTCAGAGAAGAAAGGAGTCAGAGAATGATGTGACTCCTTTGATGGTAGAAATTCTATAAGTAATTGGCCTTTCAACATGTTGCAGGTTTTTTTATTCCAAATCTAGATGGTTTTACAATGGTAGCTAAGCTTGACCCAAAATGCCTGTAAAAGCAAATTATTTAAAAATCATTTTAATAAATGAGTTCTTATGAAGATGGTAATATGAAGTATGAAGTAGACAAGCTAACAGCAGTTCCTGGGATCTATTCAGCTCTCTGTGGTATCAGAAAAAATGTGGAGTAACTCCAGTTGCAATTTATTATCAATTACTTACTTTGTTCTGGTGAAACTGAAAGGAGAATCTAGTCTGATTAATGCTAAATGAAAAACAGCATGACTATTTACTGCATCTATTTTCAGTGAAAAATTACTAGATCTATATTCATTCATTTATAATATAAATGTGGATGGACAGATCTCCAGTGTATTCCTAGTGATTCATGTGGTGCTCAGCTGGTTTTGTTTTCACTGCATTCCTATTAGGTGAACACAACTCTGGAACAACTGTTCCAGGCTAAATTTATATATTTAAAAATCAATTTCCTCTCTGATGAAAAAGTAGTACAAAAAACAAAGCAAACTAATTAATTGATTAGGGTCTGAATGAAAATCAACAAATCCAACAATTAGAGAAAAATCACTTCATCATCTCTGAGCCAAAACTGTCCTTCTCCCCAAAATAACTTCTCTATTTTGCCAGATGGGGCTTGGGATATCATGGCAAAGATAGGCTGAGTTCCTAGTCTGAATTTAAATTAAAACTTTTCCAAGTTTAGCAGTGTCAAGATCTGAAAATTTTTCTCACTTTGTTACAAATTAGTTTGTATTTTTCTTATGTACACATTTTTGGCCAAGCTGAGACTGGAATTGGGGGGAAAGAGGGAAAGGAAAAATATGGAGGAAAAGATGGTGTTACCAAGGATACTGGAGGAGGAAAAGTGAAAATGAACTTGACAGCTTAGTGGGAGACAGGGCATTATAGACTTTTGGCTCTGGAACCCACTATTTTCAAACAAAATTATTTTGAAGGCTCTGGAACAATTACTACACATGCAACCTGTAGGCCTGATGCTGCTTTCAGTTATGCTACTGATAGCCCAGAAAGTCTTGCTGCTCCATGAAAAAACTCTTCCAGACTTCCACTATTGCAAGTGACAACACAGTCATGTTGGAAAAAGTACAGAATGAAGACTGAAGATGCATGAATATGCCCAAAAGCATGAACCACCTGCCAAATAAAAATGAAATGTAGGCAATTTCATAAGGTTATGGGCAAGCTGAAGTTCATAGAATCATAGAATGGTTTGGGTTGGAAGGGATCTTAAGGATCATCTAGTTTCAATCCTCTTGGCATGGGCACCTCCCACTAGACCAGGTTGCCCAAAGTCCCATCCAACCTGGGCTTCAACACTTCCAGGGATTGAGCATCCACAGCTTCCCTGGACAACCTGTGCCAGTGTGTCACACACTTCACAGTAATGTATTTCTTCCTAATATCTAATCTAAACCTACTTTCGTTCCATTTACCCCTTGTCTGGCCACTGAATGCCTTGGTAAAAAGTCTTTTTTTTCCTTTAACTCTTTTTAAGCATTGAAAGGCCACAAGTTCTCTCCAGAGCCTTCTCCTCCTCTCCCATCTGAACAGGCCCGACTCTCTCAGCCTGTTTTTATATGACAGGTGCTCCATCCCTCTGATCATCTTGGTGGCCAGGTGGAGTCTTATCAGAGCAGAGCAGAGAGGTAAAATCTCCTCCCTTGCCCTGCTGGCCTTGCTGCTTTTGATGCAGCCCAGAATCAGGGCTGCAAGTGAACATTGTCAGACCATTGTGTTGAACATGGTGAAAGCCTGGAAAGGCAAAAAGCAGAGCTTCTGTAGATCTATCAGCAGCAAAGACTCAGAAAAAGAAGAGTGCCAGCTGCTGAATAGGCAAGGGCATAATGAACTTGGGGATGATGTGAAAAGAGCAAAGGTACTCAATTCCTTCTTTGTCTCCATCTTTGATAGAAAGGCATGAATCACAGGACCCTGGAGCAAAATATAATCAATTCTGGTGGGCGAGGATCAGGAGAGGGAACATTGACATAAACGGAACATATTTAAGTCCATGTGACCTACAGGGAGGCACCCTTGAGTGCTTAGGGAACTGCTGGTTTCTCTGTGAGTCCATTCTTGATTAAGGTCATATGAAAGTTCGTGGTGACCAGGGGAGGTTCCTGAATACCGAGAGAAAACAAATGTGATTACCATATTCAAAAAGACATGAAGGAAGGTTCAGGGAACTACAGGTTATAACTCCACTTTGATCTTAGGGACAGTGACAAGCAAATAATCCTGAGAACCATTTCCAGGCAAATAAAAGACTACAAGGTTACTGTGAGTAGTCAGCATATGAAGATGAAATCATGCCTGACCTGAGAGGCTTCTACATAGGAGTGAATAGGGGAAAGCAGTGAATTTTTTATTTATTTGACTTCAACACAGCTTTTGACAGTTTCTCTTAACAACCTTGTAAACATTCTGATAGAATACAGGGCAGCTAAATGGACAGAGAAGTTGATTTAAAACTGGCTGAATTGCTGGGCCAATAAGGCTGTGGCCAGCAGCTTGAAGTCCAGCTGCTGATCAGCCACTGGTGGTGTTCTAAAGGGGTAAATACAGCTGATTATCTTCATCAGTGACCTGGATGTTGCTGCATCATGGACCTTCCACAAGTTTGTGCATGACAGAAAACTGGAAGGAGGGTTCGACAGGCTAGGTGTCTATGAATGGCTGTGCTGCCATTCAGAAAGGTCTGGACAGGCTGTAGAAATGGACCAAGAGACATCTCATAGAGTCGAGCAAAGGGGAGTTCAGAGTCCCACTCCTGGAGAGGACCAACCTCAGGCAGAGGAATAAGGCTGTACAGTCTCTATCCTGGGGGATATTAAAAAATCTAACTGGCCACATCCTTGAACAAGCTGTCATGACTGACCCTGCTCTGGCAGGGCTGGGATTGGGTTGGGTGGTTCCCAGAGGTGCCTGCCAGCCTCAGCCATCCTGTGACACTGGGTTTACTGGGACATAGCTCTATCCCTCTAAAATTTTGGGGAGGTAATGGCTCCTACTCCACAGTCAGTGATAGCACATACAAAATAAGCTGTTTGTATAATATATAAATGCAGCAGAACCTGTATAAAGGTCACAAAGACATATTCTCTTTTATCTACTTGTAGGCACTGCAACTGGAGTGAGCGATTCCATAATTCATTTCAATGGGAGTTTTGTAAGCATTAGATGTAGGTTCCAAATGCCTGACCTGCATTTTTATGGATGATTTGTTAGCAGCACTGGGTAATCCTGTGGAGAGAAGAGGTTTTGATACTCAGCTGAGTACTAACTTTGACTCGTCTCCATTTCTAAGAGAAATTCAGATAGCAGGGCAGTTCATGTTTACAAAATGCCGCTTTTTGATTCAAACTATTTGCTGTGATGAAACAAGCAATTTGTTTTTATCTGAGCCTACATCACATGTCTCACTTTACTGCTGGTTCTGAACATCAGTAGAAGGTTCTTGAACTGTGCTTGTCTACACCAATGATGTGTCTTCCACAGCTCAGAGTAATGGTTCATAAGTGTCACTGGACAAAGTTGTACAGCATTTCATTTTTTCGTTTTAATCTTATCTGGTGATAAGAAAGTTTTGGAATTTTTTGTTTGAGTAGGAAAACTGGCGTTTTTATCACCTAAGAATGAATCCTACTTTCACCTTGCTGGTTATTGGTATTAATTATGCTTGTCATGAACTTAGAGCAAATGCACAAAGTAATATTATCACTTAACTTTAATACATGGTTGGCAAATATACACGGCAGTTTTGTATCAGGAAGGTCTAACAGTTATCTTCAAGCTGAATACTTTATATAAATATTATTTTTGTATTGTGAATGTCATTATCGAATCTCATATAACAGCCATAAACTATGATATATTTTGATGTTACAAGAATAAGAAAGACAGTATGTTATTGATAAGGAAAGTTCTTGCAGAGCAGACAATTTTTCCTTGAAGTGGCTATCACAAAGTGACACTGAATCCCTCTAGCACAGTAAAGTTCAAATAAGTGAAATCATATGAACTTCTTTTATATAATTACTACTTTTAGGTCCACAAATTGCATGAAAGCTTTGAATGTATTTTAGTAATACTTTAGATTTCAGTAACATTATAGTATGTTAAAAACTTCTGCAACCGTGCCAACTCCTTTTTTCCTAATATAAAAATTACTTACCCAAAACTACACTTCTTATTAAAGGTAAGTGGTTTCTGATATAATTTACAAGTGCACAATGCATGTCAAGTTTTCTAACACTGAAGATAAGCCTTGCTTACTGATAGGCCCATTTGTCTACGTAATGTAAAAAGTCACGTCAAAGCCAGAAGCCACAAATCCCTACCCCACCTTAAAGTCCTTCTTGTCCCTTTCTCTGTGTTCCAATGTCTTTCTCTCTGTTTTGCAGAGTAATTCTCAAGGGAGGAGCAAAACAGTAAATGTCAACTTCCCTCTGTCCCTGTAGCTGCCTATGTGTAAGGCTTGAGATTCTCCTGACATCTCTAAGAAATTACAAGACCTCAACTACTGAGGAGCAAGCCTCCACTTTGGGGATCAATAATAGATTGTTATATCGATAGTACGTATTAAAATTATCAATAGTGGCATTCAAAGTGCGTGTCCAACACATTCTTTCATGGGGATTTCCTACAGGGAAATATTTCTAATTCAAAGCAGACAAGAGACTGAGTTTCTGGGTATGCTGCTTAGAACTTAGAGAGAAGTGAGTTTCTAGATGTAGTGAGGGATATATAAATCCTAACTAGAGGTCTCAACTAGAGGAGATAAGAACAGCAGAAGTTCTCATGTGACTCCATGTCTCCAATGAGGGAGATTACCACATTCTCCAGCACACCAGCTGGGGTGAATCCTTTCACCTGACTCCACTGGGAATCATTCAAGGTGGGTAAAGAGTTAAACAGACTCCCACAGTAGAAAACAAAACAAGACAGTTACAAACCCGACTAAGTTGTCAGACAGAAAAAAATGAGTGTGAGGGCCACTGAGTTGGTAGGTAGGAATAAATTCCTTGGCTTGGGACCTGCACAAAGCAGCTGAAAGGTTGGGGCCTGTGCAAAGCTGCTGAGAGCAGAAAGCAGAAAGAGTAATTTTGCTAGGACATTTAAATTTGGATATGAATAAACATATCATGCACCAAAAGGTGCCAGTTTCCCTATGCAATGAAGATTAAATAGTCTGGCTATTACTTCTGCAACAAAGGATTTGTCTAATCACCTTATAGAGGTGCTTGATCTAATCTCTTAATCTAGTTGAGGTTGCCACCCTGTTTTGGATATTCTCATCTCTCTGTGCATGTTTTATACATGTGTGTGTGTATATAGTAAAAAACTCCATGTATTTGAAAGTTGAAATTGTCAGAATTACAATTTTCTGTTCACACCAGTATAAAAACCTTGTCTCACCCTTCCAGTCACAATTCATTCATCTCATGTCGCTGTATTATGCAGAAGCTTTATTTGTGTGACTGCAGATTTCCTGCCCACCTCCCTCCTGTTTTACTCCATACATAAGTGCCACCACTATTTTAGTTCATGTTGCTTTGGGTCTAAGTGGTCTGGATTTAAAGTATGTCAGTGACCTCTGTGGAATTCCTCAGTGGAGGGACCAGGTGTGCTCCCAGGCTAAGACATCTGAAGCCTGAGTATCTGACTTGACTCTAATTTACAACAGGTCACACGTGTCTGTTCTGTGGATGCACAGTTCATGGCAACACACAACATGCCAGCTGTGAAGGCAACCTAGAAGGTCAAAAGACTTGTGGTTCTCTTCCCCATTGTCAGCCTTGGGGAAAAGGAGACCATAGAAGCCAGAACCTTTGCATTGGTGATATTTAGAATTTGGGAGGATTTTGTCTCATCAGTATTTTAGCCTCTCTCAACAGGCCTCCTGGGGTGTGTAGCATTTTTATAGTGCTGATGCCTTGTAACTGCTGCCTTCTGCAGCCATCAGTGTACCCATACAACACTCTTGGGATTCACAAAGTGCTTCTTCTTCCTTATTTTCTTTGCCCCTCAATAAGATTATCCCACCCCACCCTTTCTCCATTGTACTCACCATGAAATTTTCTTTAAGTCACGTTTTCCAGGCTGCTTTAAGCACCATCTCAGTTCCACTGTTTTAGATTGGCTTCTGGTTCATAGCTTATGTATGTACATTCAGTGAAGCGAATTAGCCCACCTACATGTTGTCTTGATAGTAGTGCTGGAATTGATTTAATTTTTTAATTTCTAGGGTTTTGTTATTTTTTTTCCTTCTCCATTTGCCAAGTGGTGCAGTGTTTGTTGTACGAGGGAGAAATCACCTTATTCACACTCTCTATTATGTGACTTCTACGTTCCTTCAGACACCATAGACAATGAATGTAGTCAATAGTTATCCAGTGGAAATGAGAGACTTGAGAAATTTAGGAGTGTGGAGCCATAGTAGACACGTATGATGTTGTTTTATGATTATTTGTAATAACTAGAAGATGTCACCAGAATCCTAATATTATTACAATTACTTCAAGACAAGCAGTAATCAGCTTGTAGCACTACGCTTTACTGTTTTTCTTCTACAGAGAAAAAAAATCACCATTGTTCTGTGAAAACTGTGAAGATAGTGGTATGAATGTGGTATGAATGAGGACTCACAATTACCTTTCAGAGTCTGAATTTAGGGATTAAAGAAAACCAAATGAGGCAGACAGGGATGTGGCCAAATTAGTTCTGAGTGCTGCCTGTGGATGGGATGTCTTGCAAATAAGAAAATCCTCCTTAAAAAGCCCGGAAGTTGGACGTAAAACCTGCCAGGCAATCAGTACACAGAGAGTTAGGCAGGAACCAGCTCGTTCATTAATATTAAGTCTTCATGTGGAGCTATTTTATTTTTTGTAACATAAACCCAGGAAATATTTTAATGCCTTTTGCTGAGCTGTTCACCCCATAGCCCCAAAGATTTATTTACCGACACCAGTTGACAGGGATTAAGGGATCCAAACCATTTAACAGAGGTGCTCTGTTTCCTGCTGAATTCCAGGTGTCAGAGAATAACTATGGATGGACTCCTTTTGCATAGGTGATTTGATAAAAAAATTAATAACTTTACAAAAACCTAAAAGAAGAACTTGGGAAGGGAAGCTTTTAGCAATAGGCAGTTTATCACCTTGGACAAACATGTAGATGTAATCTGAAGAGAGCACAAATAACCCCTTGGTCAGAAAACAGATTTAAGTAGTTTATTTCTGTAAACAATACTTATGACTTAAATGTAGATGTGCTCTAAGCCCCAAGCTGGGATTAGGCCAGTATTGTACGAACTGGTTTAAGAGACAGGCAAGAGATTTCTGGCTGGTCAAAGTATTTATGCTCTTATTCCACATGAGAAAATGAGTGCAATAAAGAAAATGAAACAATTGAAACCAGTCTATGAAGTTAGAAACAATGGGAAAACACGGTTCCTGAACCCGGCTATGTGAGCAGCTTTTTTTTAAGATGGTTTCTGTTTCTAAAACATGCATAAAAAAATTCAAATATTAGCATCTGCTACCCACCTAACTTGTGTACAGTTTTAGTTTCACAGAGTGTGATAGTATAACTTAGGGGTTTAGCATGTGTCAGAGTTGCCAGTTGTTCCTGTGAAGTAACTAAAATATCTAAATTGTGTTTACAATTGAGTAACTCTGCACCCACAAATGAAAAGGTTGTGCTTATTTTGAACTTGTAAAAATGGAAGCAGTCAACCAAATAGGTGATTTATAAAGAGAAAACGCTAGCAGAATTATTCTGTTGTGTAAAAGAAATTGGACTAGCCAGTGGGAAAAATAAAATGCAGCATGGCAGGCTTTAATTTGCCTCTGGAATATATCAGGAACCCTCAGCATTTCTGGATCAGAAACCATTTGTGATAAGGCTTTCCTCTTTCAGCATCACTTCTCAACTAGGTATTTGCTTTAACCCTGATATTTTCCTTTACTTTCTCACTGTCTAAACATACCTCTAGAGCTCTGCAATTGTAAATTACACAACCTATGGCCTTCTGACCAGCTTCACCTAAAAAGTTTTCATCTATGCATGTGGATCTTTCAGAATTAGGTTATTTCAATCCAGATGTAATCATCCAGTTCTTTAACCCATAACTGAAAGATGGATAATCTTCAAAATAATGTCTGCCACCAAAAAGGCAAAATGCACCATCTATTTCAAATATTGTGAAATCTTAGATGTCCTGGTGTATTTTCTAATGAATATTTAATTGATAATCATGAACATTTTGACTGTTTTATTCTCCATGTGATTGTAATGCTTTTTCTCCTCCACAAGTGTTATTATCTGAAGTATTTGCTAAAGAACCAACTTTGGGCCAACTGAAATGAATGTATATTTCTGCTATTTTCGTTGCAAGTAAGATTAAGTACAATTTTAAGCACTCTTGACCTGCATTTAAAGCCTGGCTGACCAGCAGAATTGTTAAATATAGTTTTGAAGCATTTATTATTTTTGCTACTGGGTTACATGTAACCACACTTACAAACAAGAAAAAGGACAATTTCAGTTCCAAACTACACAGAAAAGGGGTTGCTGAAAGCCAGAAGGATTGTTTGCTCTTATGCTAGACTAGGACTGGCTGATCCGCTGAAAAACCATCCTTTTATGTAGTTTGCTCTGAGTTGTTTCTTTGGCTGATACAGGAACTAAAATACAACTGTTTATATAACTATTCAGATCATGGTTTGATTTTCAAATTACTAGGATGAAAGTGCATCAATAGGTCATTTTTATAATCTCAATTTGTTTAATGAAGACAGTGTGCAGGAGACTAAACAATTGCAACTGAAGGGTACTAATTGTATATTAGTTCAGATTTTAATATAATATAAATTATTGAGTAATATTTCTAAACTGAATTAGTGGAGCAAACTGCTGTTCACTTAAATGAATGATCTTGTTTTTCTCATAAGAACACTGGACACATGAAGAATCATACCAGAGGTGTTAGGAAGGACATTGTTCCACTGAATTTGACACATGGAGATACTGCCAGGGAAGCATGTGTTCCTTGGCACCAGTAAAGAAAACAGCCTTCCTGGTTTCAGACTCTCACATTTTAAGTTTTAGTTCACTAGGCAGTCTTAGACCCAGTTGCACTAGTGACCTGTAAGTGGGGAGTCCCTGGAAGTGGAGGCATCCTTTGTACTCATTGTCTCTTTGAACACTCTGCTTCCACTGAAGAGAAGGCAATGTTAGCTTGTTCCCAAGAGCTTCTTCACAGTTTGTGAGCTCTAAATCCACCTTGAAAAACAAAATTAAAAAAAAAAAATTAAAGAAATTACTGCCAAACTTCTCCAATTATCTGGAATTTTATTCCATCCATATACATGCATAGTAACAACATTTGTTGAGAAATTATTTCTATCAGAAGTAGAACATTATCTTTGTGATCACCAGTTGCAGTATTGCTACTCTTATATTTAAATATATCTTATATATGAATTAGATTCATAATTGCAGCATTGAGTTTAGGGTTTTGTTTTAGACTGTGCCTTTCAAAAGATAAAACTGATTGATATGACCTCATTTCTTACAATACTGCTTCCAGTAATTTTGTTCATTCTTTATAAAGTATTGCATTTAACAGCAAAGGTTTAAAAATTGAGACAGAGATGCATCAGCGAAAGAAAATACAAGTACTATACAAGAAAGAAAATGCCATCTTCATTTAACGTACGTTTCAGATTAAGAAAGTGGACAGAAACATACTGCTACATACAAATGCAAAGCCTAATGACTAAGGTACTGTATGTGCTAAAATATAAAGTGCAAACTGAGCCCAATTGTTCAAAAAAATTGAAATTTTAAGGCGAACTTTACAGCATAGTTGAAACTTCTTTGCAAGTTATATTTTAGCATATACATATATCTGCAACAGCATATAAGAAAAAAAATCAGGATACACAAGTGCTTTTGAAGCTATTTCTAAAATGCTTTTCTGTATTGTTTGCGACTATTTTCTTTAAAATCTACTATACAGTGCAAACCATATGTGCTACACAATAACTATACAATAACATTACAAATGACTTTAATATAAAGTTTTTAAATAAAAAATAACATAACTACAGCTATGAATACTGCTGGTAAAATAAATTAATATTTTTGAAAATGGCACCAATAATACACTTTACTAATGGACTGTAATGAAATTACACCTTTAAGTCTTCAACTCAGCAATAGTGAAATCTCCTGATTGTCCAGATGTAATTCAAACAGCTTTCTTTAAACTGTATGGAACAATATGCTAAACACGTGTACCAAAGGTGACCGATTGTTTCATTTGACATGTTCTGCTGCATGTGAAGAGCAATAAAACTTCTTATGAGTTATAAAGTTTGAGAGATTGTTGAACTGGATGTCACACAGTCGGCAATACTTCCCACTGGTTGGAGCCTGGGTAGAGCCATTCACACCTTTAGCTATACTAGACAACTGTTCCTCTGCTGTAGGAATTGCCGGAGAGACGTTTTCATTTGTAGCTAAGGGATTCTCAGAGATCCAAGAAGGAGACTTGTGCCCATCTTCATGTGGAGGATTCTGGGAAATGTTCTCCTGCTGTGGGTTAGCAGCAGGTCTTTCCTCCTGTTTCAGTCCCCCATTAACTATTACCATGCCTCGGTTTTTCGGCAGTAGTGGAAGAGATTCTTTCTTCTGCACAGCACATCCATTTGAAGGCGCCTGGCCTTTAGGAGATTCACTTTCTGTATTTGTGCTTTGATCTAAATCAGTATTATGAATGACGAGAGAACCAGAAATGTAATCACTTGGCTTTATTCCATAATATGGAGAAAGCTGATCTGCTCCTTTAGCTTTCTTTATTGCTCCAGGGTAAAGGCATTGTGGAAGAAACAAATGTTTGTTTTCTTCTTTTGTAGCAATAAGCTGGGCTGCTTCACTAAAGACTTTCAGTCCTTGAAGTGTTGCTAAGTGTGTGGAAAATAAGTTTCCATTAGGAGAGGACTGTTTTGAGTTTCCGTTTTTCTCGCATTTGATTATGCTTCTCTCATAACTGACATCTGGGCTGTTTCTTTCACTTTCTGGGTTTTGAAACACCTTACTGTCGAGCTGTCCCAGGTCACTACGCTGATGAGCAGTGACAGGACAAAAATTCTGCTTGTGAGCCAGGTAGTTCTCTACCTTGTTAAAACTGATCTTGCATACGGTGCACTCATGGTAGTCCAGCAGCCTTTTGGGAGAAGCGGACGTCCTCTCTGACGGGGGTAAGCATTTTTTACTGAGATCTATTGGCACATCCATCTCCAAGCAAGACACGGTGGAGTGGGCTGTATCACACTTTGAAACTGGAACACACTTGTTAATAGACAGTGATGTTTCCAGATGCTTCGAGACTATTCCTGGAAAGATATCACACCGTGGGTGGTAACATTCTCCAAGGCCCTCTGTTGACTCTTGAGTAGATGTACAAGGATTGCCAAGATTAGCAACGTCTAGAAATCGCTGTTGAACTAGTGGTGGCCTCTGCTCTTGCTCTGGTAAGCACATCTCATACATCTTCCTTCGCTTCCGAGTACGCATTGTTCTCTGCATGGCAGGCACTTTGTTGGAAGCGGATCTCTTCAGCGGGGGATCGTGGCGAGTGGCACAGTAATACTGCTTGTGGACCATGTAGGTCTCATGTCTGCTGAATGTGATATTACAAGCTTCACATGTGGTCTTGTTAGGATCACTCTCCCCCTCTACTAAGGGAGCATTGGGATTCTTCACATCAGAAGGTTTTCCATTTATTTTCTCATCACCATTGCTTGCGGTTGACAACTTCTTAGGCTGTGCAGTAAAGTCTTTTTCGTGACTTTTATTGTTTGGCCCAATCAAATCTAAAACATTGGAAGAGTTTAAGCAAGATGTCTGCAGAAGCTGATTTTCTGGATCTGATGTGTGAGGAGCTGGATTCAGGATGTTTATAGAGCTTTGACCATTACTGGGACTTACAGCTTCAGGCATTTTTTCTGGAACACTGGAAAAATCTGGTGACTTTGCCATCTGCTGCCATCGGCTGCTGCAGTAATGCTTTTTGTGTACCAAATAGTTGTCCAAATTATTGAATGTTATGTTGCATTCGAAACATGTAGCCCCTTTAGGCATCAAAGGACTGTAAATTACAGGTGGATAATTGCTACTTCCATGCCTCAGCCTTCGATGGACCAGTTCTGACATTTTGGCTAATATCTCTGAAGCCTGAGGAACCACAGTGATGTCTTGGGGAAAAGCAAACTGGGAAAGAAAAGGCCCCATTGGGAAAGAAGGACCAATATTAGGCTGAACTGGCGATGAAGCAAGCCTTGGACTGGATGGTTCAGATTTTATTTTGGTATATGAAAAATTCTGCTTATTTGTGGCAGGTTGGGCTTCTGGCCTCTGGTTTGGGAGGAAAAGTGGAGCCTTTTTTTCACATTTATCAAGCTCTGTATCAGAACTTGCATCTTTAGTCTGCATGGTCTTTTGGCTCTGGGGAACATCATTTCTGCTCAACAGGTCCGTTGCTGGCTGTAAACCTTCTTCATTTCCACTTGGAGAGTGTTCAATGTCACTTTCTCTCTGAATTTTGTTGCCAGAGACATGTAACTCTTGGTGCTGCAGTAGCTCCCTCTGAGTTTGGAAGCCAAAATGGCAGTGATTGCATCTAAAGGCAGCTTGAGTAAGATGCGAGAACAGGTGCTGATGAAAGTTAATCACTGAGTCTGCAGTGTAAGTACAAACTGTGCATTTCAGACTAGCACCGGGTGGGAGAAATTCTTCCATTTTCACTCCTACAGAAAAGACAAGCAAAATACAAAATAAAGTGACCATTTTGTCTCTCATGAAGAACATTGGGAAATCAGCTGCACAGAAGGTACAAATACAATGAAAATGACTAATTTTCTTCTAATGAGATGGTATAAGTCACCCTGAAAATACTTGAATCGTTTTTTCCTCAAACTGCTAGGTTACTCTCAGATTTTCCCTGCTTTGGAGAGTCCTAGTATTTGCATTAGATCTGCAGGGAGAGAAAGAACAAGGGAAAGGATAAAAATAGACTGGACTTATTCTAAGTGAAAAAGTCTCAGAAATTACAGCGACAACTAAAGGGACACATAATGTTCCCAATACACAATCACTGGAAATTTTGAATGCAGAGAAAGCACACCAAGGTCAAGCGGTTCAAGGTTACGATGTAGCTTGAGGTACAGCCCTCAGTATGCCTGAAAACCACAGACAAAGCAGAAATAGCATTTATTGATGCTCAGCTCTTTGCTTGGCTGTAGTGTGGGAAGAGGTTACAGATCTATCATCATCAGAAAGGACTGATGAGCTGTGTTCCTTGTGAAGTGAGGAGGAGCAGTAAGACATGGCCTCACTGACATTTTATCTTTCACATATAGTGGCCGTTAGCAACTACTGCAGTGATATGACACCTTTTCCTCATGAAGTCACTACCACTTTATCAAGAACAGTACACTCAAAGACATCTTACAATCACTGGTTAAACAAAAAACTCCATGTTTTATAGCATTTTGAAATTGAAAATGCTTTAAAAAGACATAAGACCAAATTTCTCTACTGCAACAATACAGATTCTAGTTACCTTTTAGACAATAAAAACTGAAAAAAATATTGATAGGGATGATATTCAGAATTTAAAACCAGTATTTTTTCTGCCCACACATACACAAACACTCATTCAGGTGAAGTAGGTGTGTGGTAGTTGGACAGTACAAAACTGAAAGAATATTGTAGCTCACTCTTGTGGGTAGTCACACTGTTTTACCTGGAGATTCTCCCTTCTTCCCTAGCATCAGTGACCCCCCAAGTTGTGAGTGACATTTGAAGTTTGACCTGCTCTGTTGTAGCCTATGGTTCTGCTGGCTTACTGAACAATGAAATATTTGCTAGGAACCAAGAGAAAATGGCAACAGCCTGATAACAGATCTTGATGCACAAAAATGATCTGACCTTAAAATGAAAGGCTAAGGGTTTTCTGTGTTTACATAAAGAAGTTTTCACTCAGCACTCTTCTGGGAGGTACCAAACTCCTCCAAGGCAGTATGTTGCCTTTTAGATTTGCAATTGCTACCTAAGTATCAGAGGAACATTTTTCACTTCACCAAATCTACAGAGAGGACTACACATGCCCCAGGAATTTTTACACTGGAGCCAAATAAGGTTTTCTTCTGTGACTAAAGCACCCAATAATGTCCTTTAGACTCCATTCACTTAACAGGAGGGTCAGGAACCCCTGTAGAGCCCTTGTTTCTTTCCAGAAGCAGCTCTGTACACTAGACAGCAAACACACCACCACACACTGACACCATAGTCTTTCTTATTTGTAAGTGTTCTCTGCTACTGAAAACTCCAATGTAAAATGTCCTGCAAACTCTTAATTTGTGTTTCCAGCTCTAATTCAGTTCAAAATTGGTCATTTACAGCATGCTGATGTGGTGCTTAGGGACAAGGTTTAGTGGCGGACTTGATGATCTCAAAGGTCTTTTCCAACCTAGACAAACTTATGATTCTCTGTTTTTGTGATTCTAAAATACTATTCTGATTTTATATTTATAAGAAGGGAAAATAATATTTCTATCGAACAAGAAGTCTTTTATGAAACAAGTGTCCTCGTAAAAGCACAGAGCTCTGGACCATGATCCTTAAAGCCTCCTAAGAAGCTTCCTCTAGGGCACTAAGATATTACTTCAGAAGGTCATGTTCTCTGGTTGTGTGTATGTTTGGTAGCTGGAATCCTGCAGTAATTGATTGTGCCTGGATTCCTGATCATACCTTCACCAGTAAAGAAATGCTGCCTGTATGTGTGTATATGCACATTAAGAGAGACAACATTTAAATGAGGATTAGTAGATAAGACAAATGACATTGGTTACCTGAGAGAGGTACTTGGTGCAGAACACAGGTCAGAAGCTGTTGACATTTTGGTATTATGTGCATCTAATGCTTGCATATATTTGGAGAGGCATTGATCTACTGAATGTCTATCATGAATAATTCTTCAAAAAAGCTAACTCTAGAAGATGATACATGAAAATAGCTGATACTTACCACTGTGAGAATTGAGGTGCATTTCCAGGGCTCTTGCGTTTGAAAAGCTTTTGGTGCACTGTGGAAAGGGGCAGACACTGGAGATCTGCTGAGCATTGTCCTCACTCTCCTCTGACAGCTGTGGCCCCTCTCTTTGCCTCCCACTGCAGTAATACATGAGATGGGCCTGCAGGTTCCGCTCACTTCGGTACCAGATGCCGCAGGATTTGCAAGGGAATATGTCCTCTACAAGCAAGCACAAGCAGGTGAAGGTTAGCCACAGTTCACTTGGTGCCAATCAATTAACACAGCTAGATCAATTCCCTTCCCTTCCCCATTAAAAAAAATACTTATTTAATAAAACATTGAAAGCAGAGAAATGGGTTTATTAAAATGTCACTTACAGATGAGAGATTAACATGGGAGACAGTTGTTTCTTTCAAAAGGGTATTTTTTAATAAGTCGCATAAACAAAAATGCTAAAACTTTTTGGCACATAATTATTTTTAAAAATTAAATTAAATTAAATGTTTGTTGGGAACATGCAATACTAATTCAGGAAGTATGCTGTATTTCCAATACATCACTACTCATTAAGTGACATCTTTCAATTTTTTTCTGTATGCACAAGACTTTCCATCTCTATGCCTTGGAATTTTTGAGTGCTAACTGCAGATCATTCTGAAGAATGTATATTTTCAGTATGCTTATGCATTTATTACAGTAAAATCCTTTTGCTCTGATATCCAGGAGGCAAGACTAGACTACTTTTCCTTAAGATCCTATCATATTGAATGTGATATTACGCTAAGCAGCATGTCTATTTCTTTGGTTCCTATTCTTCTTAATTGTAGAAATTGGAATTTCTTATGTATTTTTTGTCCTCTTGTTTTCTGTAAATTGTTGGTTTTCCACTTTTCATTATGCATAGAGGATATTTACTAAAAGTAAGGCAGTTTTTCATTGTCTCCTATCCCAAAGTGTCAGCATCCCTCTGGGGAGAGACCATGCAGAGGTTGCATAGAGTGTTTTCAACAATTTTGATCATGCATTAGAGACTATATACTTTACTAATGTGAAGAGTGATAATGAATATGGTATATTTATGCAAAGTGGACAGCTATTTGTGTAATACCCTGTCATAGGACAGACACCTACACAGTATCTGTTGTGTATACATCTCAGAAAGACAAAAGATTTCCTTGATCTTTCTGAAAGGTGAACCTTCCATCCTAACAGTAAGAATGAAAAGAAATCCCTGCTCTCTGGGGGCACATCTACACTAGTAAATTAAACTGTGACAGGATCCCTACTTCAACACAGGAACTTGTTTATATTGCTAAATCATGAGAACAGTCCCTTCTGTACCTTTGGCTTAACTCAATGAACACTATTCCCATTCATGCATAGATTTCAGGAATTATCATAGGCATAGGACCATTCTCTGCATCTGGTCTGGACATCTCTCAACTGTTTTTGAGACTAAGAGAGGATAAAATTATGAGTAACTCCAGACTGTGACAGCTGACCTCAGGATCAATCAATTGTAGTCAACATCAAAACACATCTCGATCAACATCAAAACTCCCCCTGACTTTTCAAAGAGCTGCAAGAGTCTCTAATTAACTTAGTTTTGAAGAATGGCTGGCTGCTCTGAAAACATAGCTTGTGTAGCTGATGATGTAATTCATTATCATTCATGACAACTTATGTTTAATTTCAAATATTGATGTGTATAGGACAACTGCTCTGTTTCAATTCCTTTGGGTGAACAAAGTTGAAGACTTCAACCCATTGACATGGATGAGTCTTTTATTTGCTAAATATTTACAAATGCAGCCAAAATTTACATTGCTTAGTTTGCTTCTCTGATTGCAATGCTAATGCTTGTCTATTTTTCTGCTCATGAATTTGCAAAAAAATATTTATACTACTACCAATTTCTATTTTTCCCTTTGCCACTGAATAATTGTGCATGGATTTCAGACACAAACATTTAATGGAGCAGTTAGCATTCCAACATACATCACTACTAAAACATTACTGATATAGATTGCATCATTTGAAATGTCCACCTCACTTTAAAGGTGACATTTCAACATTTGGTTTTGGCCTGAAATGGCTTAAAAAAGTTGAACTGTCAAGGTTTCTGCAGGAAAAAAAAGTCCAAAAGTACTAATAGGAAATTCTGATATGGGCAACATGTCCTACTTAAATTCATTTGACTGCATTCCATCACAGAATTGAACTTTCTGATTATCTTAATGAATTTGACTTCCAGCCATCTTTCTTTCCTATGAGTTAGATGGCCTGAGCAGTCTGTAGCTGCAGTTATGCGTGGTGAGTATGTGACTCCCATTACATGCCAAGCAGAGGAAATGCATTTGAGGAGCTTTGCATGGTGAGAAGATGGAATTTCAGGGAGAACAATAAAGAGGAATGAGATCTGAAACTATTACTATTCTAAAGTGATGCAAACCAGATAAAGGCTACTTGAAGCTAATGTTTTAATTACTTAAAACCAAAATATTGCAATTTATTTCAAAGGATACTTTCATATAATGAAACATTCAGCCTCAAGCTGAATGAGCCAAAGGTGATATTCTAAATTTGTTTTCCAACTAACAAATGTTAGGAAATATAAAAAATCCTCCAAACAACCTACAAAACCAATTTCTTTTTTTCAGAGATCTAGAAAAAGAATGCTTAAGAGATGGCTCATTACAAATCTAGAAGTGCATTCAGCTTGTTGCTTGACTTCTAGTTCAAGACTTTAATGAAGAAACTGAATTTTAACAACTCAATAATGAAATGTGAAAATAGCCCCTTACAATCAGAGGCAAAGTCAGGACTGATGTGTAAAGTTCTAAGCAGTAAGACTTGGTATTTTAGCACCTCCCTGGAGTCAAGGACACAGAAGTTACTCTGAGCTGCTGCTAAACCTGTATAGCAAGAGCTGACACACCGTAAACTAAAAGACTTCTCTTAGGAGTGTTCAGTGTGGCTCTCCAAGGCTTTGCAAAAATCAAAACAGAAAAGATGTTTCTAGAAATGTGATGTTATAGAAATCTGCCTACTTTGCCAAAGCCCAGAGTTAGCCTCATATATTTATACAAGAAAATGATGTCAGCTGAAACAAGCTGTGCCCTTTAGGCAAGATAACCCACCGCAGCAGCTCCCTTTCAGCTGTGGGCTACAAACACAGGCCTCCCCTAACAGTGGTAACTTTGTGGCATTTTAGGTGCTTCTGACACCTTAATTTGGAAAGGTCCTGTGCAATCCTAATTGCTGGTTCTGTGTGCAGGTACCAGCTCACAGCTGCCCCACTGGTGGGGTAGAAATGAATACGCTTAGCTAAAGGGCATGAGGCTGCTCCAACTCACTCTTGGAAGAGAAGACTTGGATGATATGGACATCTGAAGGTTTATCTTTTAAAATAGGCTAACAATAAATATGTAGCTAACAAAATTGTTTAGCAGAAAAAAAAGCAATGAAAAAGAAAAAAGTAACTGAAAGTAAAATGTGGAATGAAATGTGCTTCCAGGGGTCTAGTCCTGAGTGAAGAGCTTGAAGATGTTGTGACTGTTCAAGACTCAGTGTTATTAGGTGTGAGTCTGAGTGGCAGATCATGTGCTTGCATGTGCATGTGCACCTGAAATACTGTGTTCAGTAGTTCATTGTAATTAATTACAACACTTAGAAACTATAGGAAGTGTGAGGAAGTGCTCTAGCATGGGGTCTGAATGGACAGACTTGCAAAGTGCAGAGAGCTAAGAACGTGCAATCTAAGTCTAAGAGATGACTGGTGAGGATCATTTCAAATATATTTGAAAAGTACTTAGAAAGGAGGATGAGGAACTAGGGCTGTATAAAGTTAAGCAGCAGTAATAAGGAAAAGTTAAAGATAAAATTTAATTTCAGCTGAATTGTCCTAGTTCAGGGACAGCACTTGAATGCATGATGCATTTTGTCCATGATAGAGCCCACTGATGACCAGAAGATGTAAAAATATTCTTGGTTAACTACATTGAGTGGAAATGCTACAATAAATCAGGGCTGCTACAGGCTTGATTTCCACTGCATTTTGAAACAATCACTGAAAGGATGTGTTTCTTTTCTTTTTCTGAGTATCATGAATAATTACCAGAAGCTGCAGTGGTAAGCAACAAGCTTACTGGAGCAGCAGAGGCTGGACTTAGAGAGCTAGCCGATCTATCTCACCTACTTTTTTAACAGGTTCTAATCCTATTGCCTCTGGGAACAAATCACAGAACCTCCACACGAGGGCAGGTCAGGTACTCTGGGTGAGGCTCTCGCCAGACTCCTCTTCCTGCTCTTTTTATCTCAGACATGTTGGGGGAACAAAAGCAGGCTTTGAGCTGTGATGTGGTTTCTGCGGTCATGAATTCACCATTGTTGCATTAGCTCTTCACCTGTGCCTTAAAGTACTGCTGTTTTAAAAATCTGCCAGCGAACAGAATAATGGCATTCCTCACTTACTGTTCACAATAGCCGTAGGCAGAATAGATGCCATGGCAGCTTGCTGCGGGAGCAGCTGTATGGAGTCCAGCAGGCGGGCGGGGTACATCCCTTCTGTGAGAGTCATCTGACTGGCAGCCTGCAGCCTCGAGTCAAAATCCACTACAAAGGCAACCAGCTCTTCACCCTCTGAGATGGCCTTGGTCGTGGTACACCAAAGCTGCCCTCCTGCAGGAAACATAAAAGCAGAAAGGTTTAATTGACACTATCAAATTCCAGACCTTAAAACATCAGTGCTATCACCATACTTTTTATTTTCATTTTTTTTATTTCGACGGCTTATCGAAGGTAAAGAAGCACATAGTTTTTATTTTTACTGTCTTCCTTCTACCAATATAGGAATTTTCATGTATAAGAAAAACAATTTGGGGATAATTTTCCTAACTATTTGCAGCAGGAATAATTATTTCAATTTTTCATTTTGTGTCCTTAAAAGCCAGCATTATGAAAATCTAGATACAGGTGAAAATAACTTATGCAGCACTTCTCTCATTATTATTTTCACCAAAGTTCCTGTAAATTTTTTCTTAACTCCAAGTTTGTTTTATTTTGAAGAGCAAATCACAGCTCGATAAAACCAAACAGCTGCAAGAAAGAAATCAGATTTCCTCTTAAGGGCGTTCTTCCCCTCCCTTATGTTTGTCACCCTCTTTCTCTAAAAAATCTTCCCTTATGTAATATTCTTCGTAACATGACTGCTTTATCTCTGCTTACACTGACTGAACTTCCTGAAAAGAAGATATGCCAAAGATCTGTTTCATAAGGGCTTATTCAAATAAAGGTTTGTTTAAAAGGAGGGGAAGGGGGGAAGTGGAAGAACTTTCATCAAACAGTAAGATACACTATAGCTTTGTGCTGCAAATGTCACGTGTAGTGCATTAAAAAGAAAATTAACTATGCGAGTACATCTACTAATGTATTTGAATGCGATAGTGAATGCTCATTTATTTAACATGTTTAGACAGGCAAAGCACTTATATTGTGTTATCTACACTCTCAGGCCTAGATACATATCCAATACAGTTATGCCTGAAATAATGTTGCATACTTTATATGTTATAAAGCTTTTTTTTTTCTCAGGTTTTGTATATATAGAGAAAGCTATATGTTGCATTCATTAGGCAAGCAAAAACTGTACTCGTTTTGATAAGTAATATTGCTGTGTTTATCTTTCGGCATAACTGCCTTTTCAACTGCACTTCATTTTTTTCCCTTCAACGAGATTATAGTTTTAAAACAACTTGTTGCAAAAATCTGGTAGAGGAGATAACAACAGTGTATGATATGCCACAGCTAAATGGAAGAATTAGGACATTGTTTTAGAGAAATCTTGGACAATTAATTAAACCAGTCTATTAGCTTTCAAAGATGAGCAAACAAAACAGCATCAGTGACAGTGTATTTCAGTGGCAAAATACGCTAAGCTTCCAGACCTCAAAGTGGTGTAGAAGTTTCAAAGCAGAAAAGTGTCTTTGTATTCACCCTTCGGTAATACAGCAGCTGAAGGCGCTAAAAAGTTCACAAACAGTTTAATGTGAGGGGAACAAAGCATACCAAGGTTTACGAGATTGCAACACTAAGTGGTGCAAATCTGAGTAATTTCCTCTAGAGAAGAAGAAGATGAAAAGTGAAGATAGCACAAAAAATTTCTACAAATGCAGAATCCTAACGCCTGAGCAGGAATTCAAAAATTTGAAGAGCACAATCTGACATATTGCCTGATAGAACTAGTAAATATACAGAAGCCTTCAGAGCTAAACTGAGACAAAACCTTTTTCAGAGAAAAACAGGCCAAATTCCTAAAGCTTACTTAACTAGTCCTGGAGATGAAAATACATAGAACACACACTGCAATTTGAGAACCTGAAATTGGGTACTTCTGCCGCAAACATCACACAGTTAATTTCCATTATTAACATGCACTTCTATCTTATTTACATATAGAAGGTGTAATAATCAACCAAAATGTTTTAGTATCTTTTAATACAGAATAAGAGTTTTTTCTAGACTTTATTATTCACTGAATCTCTTAATAAAAATGAGTCACTGCAGAATAACCAACCGAGACTTTCTCTATCCCAGCAAACATCTTGACATGCTACATGTACCCCTGGGGGAAAAAAAAAAAGTGATTACTGGGTCTCCAGCTGCAATCAGTCTGGATCAGCTAAAAGGCTGAGTCAGGCTCCTGCTGTTGGTGCTCCTCAGGGCGTTGACTCATGTCCAGCAGCAGATTAAACTCGCACAGCTGAAGGGAGCAGTGACCCCGGCTGCCTGCTCCACCCAGCTCCTGCAAACTGTCACACCTACGGCAGGCACAGCCTGGTGGGATGTGTGACAGCTTTGGAAGCACAACAGCTTTTAGTTTGGCTTAATGAAGAAAATCAGAACTGGGGAAGTTAAATCCATTCCTGCATATGAATGCAAACCTTCAGCTCAGCAGGGTTCAGATCCAAGAAGGACATTGTTATTTTGCTATCTCTCATCCCAGTCTATAGAAAATGAGGCATTGAAGTAATCATGACATACGCAGCCACGTTTTCATCAGAACATGATATTGTGTTAAGTTAAATACCCAGATGAGATCACAAAAGATGCAGCTCAGCACCTTTCCAGCAACAGTTACTCATAGGGACAGGACACGGTGCAGTCCCCACTTGTCCCCATCTATGCTTGCCCGCAGAGAGTAAGGCAAGAGCTGCTGCTTTGAAAGATGCAAACGACTTTCTTCCCCTTAAAGCAGGGAATGGAAACATGCCGACCTTCATGCACAGCGGGAAGACTGTGGAAGAGAAGTCTTCTTGAGCCTTCTCCTGCACAGTGAAGCAAAGAGCACAAGTCAGTCAAGAGTGACAGAAAAAGTACTCTCAAGTGCAGAGAACCCGACTGAGGCTTCCAAAATTAATAGGAAGTTTCAATCGTGACTATCATATGAATTACTATGCTGTCTAGACACCTCTGGCAGGGATAAGGGCTTCCTTACAGGTGGCAGCTGAAAATCAGGAATAAAAATTTCTTCCCACACACGTTTCTACAGGCTAAGACACAACTGACATATATACAGCAGTCTCTGAGGAGCACAACAGCTTTTCATAAAGCATAGAGCAGGGTTAACAACAGATTTTCAAAGGGTAATACAGAAGCCATAGCCAAGTACCAGTGGCAATTAGAAGGAGATAGGAAGATGTTTGCATGAAATAAATGCGAAGCCGTGAAGATTTCATAAAGAAATATGAAGGACTATTATTTATATGAGATGAAGTTCTGATTAAGCTGGCTAAATTTTTTTAAAACCAACTGTTCCTCTTGTCAGAAATAGCTTAGAAGAGTGAAATTGTTCTACAAAGCTCTACCAGGACAGGTTTCTCAGTCCTAAGATGACACCGGCATCAGAGGAAGAGAAAGGATGAACAGATGTTTTAACAGAGGTAAGTGACTGACAGTGCCTCTGAAATAGTCATGGTTATTTAATTTGGTCAAAAGCAACGGTAGACTGGAGATTTTGGGCCTCTTGTCCATAATGGATATATTGGTCACCCATTCTACCACAGCAGAGAGGTTCTTAGTCAGGCACAAGAAGTATGACGCTGACTATGTGGATGACAACGATTATATTTATTGCTCACACGGTATCTAAATATTGTCAGTATAGTATATAATACAAGCAAGTCTAAAGGATTATGATGTAAACAGGTTCACCTAGAAACACACAGGTTCACAGTCTTTGGCCTTACCGAATGCAAAGCAAAAAAGCACCCCTTTTGCTACTATAGGATTTTATCTCCGCCTGTGGCCGGATCTTAGCGCTTTTACTCACCCGTGCTAAACTCAGTGCTTCCTCTATGCTGGGCTGGACGTGCCCTGCCGGGGGCGGGGGAACGAGCCCAGGAACCCATACGGAAACTGCCTGCAACCTTGGGAGACCAGTTTGCCCAGGAGGCCCAGTCTCCAACAGATTTTTATGCCCTTTTTCAGGCCGATGTGTACTAAAGTCAGCCGTAACCATCACAGCTCCCCCATCTCTGGAATGCATTCATTATGCGGGCAGTCCAGACAGTTCTGCAATTCCCATCGGGTGTTCTTATCTTAGGGCAATTCCCACCTGGTGTTGTTATCTTTGGACAAATCATATTGCCCATCAGAGACAATAGCAAGGGAAAGCATGTGTGCCTCGTGCAGAGGATGGACGGGAAGTGTCCTGCATCCTCTGACAATATTTCCTCACCATCACTTACATTCAAAGAGGTCTTATGGGTTTTACTTAGTAAAGTAGTAATAAAAGCCTTACTCTTGTGCCAGTGCAGAAAGGAAGGTTTTAGATCAGCAGAAGGCTTTGTAACAATTGGAAAGCTGTTTTCTCGAAAAGGGTAATTATGATTCCGTGAAATTGAAAATAAGCTTCTTGAGCATGTAATGTATTGTTTTATATCTATGGTTAAATCAAACAGATTTATGTAATATATAACACACACATGTCAAGCATAAGAAAAGAATAAAAATGTCTGTAAACACTGTGTATTTACTTGAACTCCTTTTCTTGTTCAGAATTCAAGGAATTAAAAGCGCTCATTTGTTTAATCATCAAAAGACAAGAAAACTAGAGAGTATCATGTTGTGCAAACTAGAGCTAAAAATTACACTCCAGTTGCATTGGCATGAGCTCTTTACCAAAAGATATCAGGCACTGAAGCAGTTATCAGATACCTTCAGAATGCCCACCAAATGGGAAGGTTATTTCAGGATTCTCTTCTTTGTCTGCATCTTTCACTGCAAATATTTCTGCTGAAATAACAGAAGATGGTGGTGGTTTTTTTTGAAAAAAACACCAACATCCTAAAATAAAAACAAAAAAACCCAACCCAAACCAAAAACTTTCTTTGAAAATGAAAGAGTAAGGTCCTGATGTCCCTGAAAAACTGTGGACTTACTGTTCTTTGTAATGTTTATGATCAAGATTCTTGTGCAAACAGATCTGGTTCCTAACAGGAAGCTTATAAATCATACTCATAATTGCTGTCAAAACTGCAGTGGAGTGTACTGCAAGTTTCGATAATAAAGAATAGAGTCACAGTTCAAACTTGATTACATTTTGGAAATTCATGGTGCTCTTACAAGAATCAGTGGTCTTAAATATCTTCTTCTCCTGCCAAATTTTTCACTTGCACTTTTTATTATTTATGAAATCAGTGTCTGCACAATGTCATGCAGACCTCTGCTGATAAACTCTAATTAAGATTAAGACAAGCCTTTTGGAAAGGATCCCATCATTAGCAAACATGATAAACACAAAAATACTCCCTACTTGTCAACCAGGAGCAATTCAGTAACCTAACAGTATTATCTGTTGCTAGGCTACAGGGCTGACAAAGCTTCAATTATATTGTATGGCCATACCTATAGAAAACTGTATAGGAAAATGTATCTAATATAAAAGCATTTAACTTCATCCATGCTATCTGTAATTCACGGCTTCCCTCAATGGCAAAATATCAGGTTAATAATTACATAGCATGCTGAAAAAAATCTTAGCAATGTGTCATGTTTGCACAATTTTTTCTAATTTATCTCTATGATTGATAGACATTTGCTTTGTAAAAATAATAAAATGCAAGCAATGAGATACTGTAAACAAGAAGCATAACTACATCTGGACTCATCAAGATATGGAATCACATTTAGTATAAAAAATATATAGTAAATTGAACCAATTAAATCATACTTAGATGCAGTAATACACTATCTTCTGTATTCAGAATAAAGAGTAATATGGTGATAGATATGCATGTTAATTCAAAACTTTATTTAATGTAAGACAGACATCTAAAATAGAAAAAAACCCTTTTTTAACAGCTCTTCTTTTTTTCTTCTACATTTGATTTTTTTTTAAACAAAGGGACTTCCACTATCCAATTTGAAACAAGGAATTTGCTTTGAAAATTTAACTAAATGGTCCTTCACTCATTCTGATCCTCAGAACCCTAGAACCTTATATCACTTCCAGGGAAAATAAAGAATCTTGCACAGTGAGCCTTGTGATGGTGGGCTGCTGCTTTTTTGGGATTTTTTTTTTCCCCTCACTTATGTTTTTCTGGCCTTATGGAATGATAATTTGGAATCTATGGATCACAGTCTGAAAAGAGATTATATATAAGGTCAGACTCACCTAACTCCACCAGGAAGAAGAGCTTCAAAATGGATTAAACCATTAAGCCTCTTGATTCATACTGTTGCTTTTAGAAAAAGTACCTTAAGAGAGCAAGTAGCTCAAACCAGCATTTCCACTGAGTACAGGTGTTTCATGGATTGAAAAGCATAATGACTTATAAACATATATTCAAAAGCAAATTCCAGTTTCCCTGTCTTTGGTATCAGTTGGTTTTCCTTGCTAGACTATCTGAGTCTTGTTTTTTTGACCCAGAAATACCACACACCTTTCATAGAAGTTTCGGAAATCAATGGCAATTTCTATTAAAAGCAGTTTTCAGTGCCAGTTAATTCCGAAGTATTACTTTTGTGTAGTAAAATTTGAGCTTACTGGACTTGATTGCGTTGCTGCAACAACATAATAGCCCATTTCCTGTACACACATCTTTTTGCAAGAAGGGTCAAAAGACTATCAGAATTTATTTAAACAACAGACTGTTGCTCTTAGCAACTTCCAGGCACCATCAACTGAATTAAACCTTCCTCTCCCAATAAAACATTCCAACATGCAAAAAATTGTGCTTTTTAATAATGGTAATGTGGGTTGGAGTTAATTTATTTTCTTCCCTCCTTTGTTCCACAGGTTAAGCATTTAGGGAAAATTTGCACATCACAATAGGATGGGATCTTCATATTTGGGTTCCTTCTGCTTCTCACCCATGGGGTTGTGACGACTCAGCATATTGAATGCCATTTCAGTACAGCACAAGTTACTGGGCAGATCTCTAATTTTTGACATGAACAAAGTACATATATCTATATGTGGACACATTGTTTAATAAAAAATTATAATTCATTCAAATCCAATACTGTTGAAATTTTTGACAGTGGAGTGGTACAAGGAACAGAACTTATAAATTATGTGTGCCCCTTCTTTGAAAAATGCTTTGGAGGTTTCTTTGTGCATTGGCAAATACAGTAGGAATATGAGTTATTGTGTGAATCCTCCTGCACAGCACCTGATAAAAGAATAAAGAGCTGTGACATATTCTTAAAACAATAGAGGAATTAAAGAGAAACAATAGGCCAGCTGCTTCATTAATACAATCAAAAGACAGCCCAGCACAGAGGAGTCCAGATAATTAAGCACTACTCTTTTAGACCTCTTTTCTGTAATAAAATTGCTAAAAATTTATTAACTACTTCATAGTTGTTAGATAGATCTATGTACTTGTTTATTTGGGTTGATTAATGCCTTTTCAGTATTCCACAACATGCCAACTCATGGTTCATACAAGTTTTTGAATAAAATAATGTAGGAATATGTGATACGGATCTGTGGTATATACAGCAATAAATCAAAGGCATTTTGTGAACAGTCTTTCCACTTGCTAAATAATTCTTAGCGCTTTTCACATGCGTACACAAAGTATGTACTTTGCACAGCATTTTTGCTATTAATGCACTTTAATGTCGGGGTTCCAGCCGTTTCTCCGTGAAGTGTCTCAAAAATTACCCCTGCAATTCAGACTACTCAAATTCTCACAAAAAATAGCTTTAGTGCTACATTAATGAGATGATTTCCTAGCTTCTTCTATAATTTTTCTTGTTTACTGATCAAAGGAGATTGCCAAAAGATATTTGACATTTAATTTTAACCATCACTGCATATTTTAAGCCTACAAAAAATGGAAAATCTATTATCCTGTATAAAATTAGACTAATACAGTGGACAAACCAATTTTGTTGATACTTTTATTATTACCTTTGTGTTCAGTATAGAATATGAAGCCTTCTTAATTTTTAGCTCACTGACCAAAAGGCAAAATGAAGAAACTGCAGTGATATTTTCCAGAAGCAATACAACAGGAAAATACTCAGCTTAATGGCTCTAGTCGAATTAAACCCCTGCATTTAGAGATATAAGCTCTCTGACCAGAAACAGGGGAGAAAACACTCCTTCAGAATATAGCTCTTGCTCCTTCATGTGAGTCAACCTGAGCTTTGGGTCTGACTTCAGCTTAGTCATATGCTGACAGGTGACAGTGTATTCATCTGAATAGATGATTTTATGGTTAAAACTGTCAGGCATTATATAGCTGACAAAAAAGTAAAGGAAAAATATGAAAGGAGCTCGCCAGTCCTAGGGGAGAGAACTCCTAAACCTGGCATCTCGGTGTGAGTGTCAGGGGTCGGTCTTTCCCTTGCTGCAGTACAACTATCACTAACATCACCATCTTATGGCAGCAGCTCTCAAATTCACACTGCAAAAACCTTCCTCAGCTGAACTCCAAATAAAGCACAGTGTTCCTGAAGAGTAAGGAGTGCAAGGTACAGATTTTGACCTCTTGTTTTTAACGCAGTTGTATGCCTGCATTTTGTTAGTTTGGGGATTTTTATGTGTTTCCTCCAATTAAATGTCTGCACGTAACACGCAACAGAGTTCTAATAGGTAAAGAGGCAAAATAGATTAGTGCTCCGAAAATATTCACAGGAAAATAATGTGGTAATTTTATTTGCCATTTTCCCCCCTGATAGAGCTGTCACAGCTTATTTACCACAGGGGGAGACAGTTAAACCCATATCCTTAGAAGTTCTATGCATTTAAGAGGCTTATATATCTCTTCTGGGACCCTCGTTCAAATCCTGAGCTAATCAGAATGAATACATATCTTTCTATTAGATGGCTCTAAAAAGTCTTAGGTGATATCAGCTCCTGGTGGACGACAGTCCACAGCGTAAAACTATTAAATGTTTGGCACAAATGGCAATACTTATGAAATGAAGCTGAAAACTGTAATATCCTCCCACATCACAAGAAGTTAAGTCTGCTGCTCAGAGGTTGAAATTAAAGCCTGCCACAAATACTAAACCTGTTCTATTTCCTTAATTCAGCATAAACTCAAACAAGGAAGTTGAAGGAGTTTTTTCCCAAGTTTAGCGATTTCTTCCCTTTGTTCCCCTCCTCTTTTCTTTGTAAATTCTTCTGTTTTGAATTGAGTGCTACACCTTTTTTACATTTGAATTAGGTCTTACTTGAGTGTTATTTTAGAATTTACTAAGCCTTCAGAAAGAAAATGATAAACAGCTTGGAAAAACCTGATAAACCCTTGCTGACATTGCCCATGTTGTGTTCCCCATATTGCAAAGGACCTAGAACTTACTGTCAGAGCACACTCATGTCCCTTTTTACAGGACCACTGAATGGACACTCTCCATAGAGCTTCCCAGGAGACATTCCCAGGTGACGCCCACTGCTCTCCCAGCTTTTGTGGATGCACCAGGTTTCACAGAAAAAGAAAATGCACCACTGAAACCAACTACTCTGAAGCAGGGCTTTGGATACACACATTCCTACAATCCCTGCTTCCATAACAGCACAGCTGTAAGGTGACCTTTTTGTAGCCTTACAAACACAATCATGCCTGTGGATTGTCTTTTCAGAGTTATTTTGTGAGGCTGGAGTGTATGAAAAAAGGAGGTGATTAAATGAGACAATAGATATGCTTTAATGGCACCTCTTTCTTACAGGAAAAGCAGAGTACACTGCATCTTATCAATGGATTTTCTACTGTCTTGCACCTGCTACTGTAGGGCTCCTTTCTTGCCCCTGGGCAAATGCAGAGTGAATGGCAAAGGCACCTGAGTGGATGGAAGGATTATATAGAAGGAGCTGTAGTGATAGGCTGTATTTATAAAGGAAAGCAATGCAATAAATATATGGAGAAATAGGGAAGTTTTAGAACAGTAAAATCAAAGTAAGAAACACTGGCTATGAGACCTGCCTTATTATTCAATACAGGGGCCATGTTCCTGGAAAGACTTACAGCTTTGTGAGAAACAAAAGCCAGCTTTTATAACGAACAGAAGCTGGAGCGTTTGGTTACGTGCACTGTAACCCAGAGAAAACAGTTGCTATTATTGTGAGTTATCTTTACTCGTGTTAACGTTCAGCTCACAGGTCGAGGTTCAGGAACTAGTTCACCTCAGCTGTAACAACCATGGAAGAAAAGTGGCACTTTCTGATTCCAAGAAGTCTTGCTCCCACTTAAGCCATTAGAATGTTTTACACTGGATGCAGTGGAAACAAGACTCTGAGACAAATCAGTGTCTCTCTTACTAAAGAAGTAACTAAATAAAAGTAGATTTGCATGCTTAGTATGTTCTAAAATGTAAACATCAGAAAAGCTATAATCGGCATCTAACTCAGCCCTCTCTGTTTAAAAAGCACTTCACTAAAACCCACCACTGCCCATACACAAAACCCCATACCAATACCCCAGATTTCCTCAAAAAGAGTTAAAATCCCAGGTATTATAGTTCTGCCTTTTAAAGTAGAAGCTAGAAGTAAATTAACTGAAAACTCAGTGATCAAAAAAAAAGCATTTCCACCTTCCAAGCTATACATAGTGCCCAAGGTAAACAAGTATTGTAAGCCACCACCAGTCTCCCAGTTAGTTCATCTATTAAGAGACTGTTAACAGCAGAAAGCAAAAACTCAGCTACTTCTGGTCACAATGGAACTTAAAAAAATATAAAATATGAACGAGCAAATTGTTAAGACTCTGGCTGTACACATTAACACAGATTAACAATTGAGGAGGATTCTGCACTTGATGACTTCTTCTAAAACTGGTTTAATAAAAAATGCCAGTTTACTGAACATCATACAGGTGCATAGGAGGTACCATTGTGCCTGCTTGGTCAGCACGATTTCTAAATGGCCAGGAAAAAAGTGACTGTATACCCAAAGGCAAGCTGTCAAAATTCAGTTTGCAGCTGATAAACTGATTACAAAGCTGCTTAAGACTTTGCTTGTAAACAAAGGCATTTATCAACTAATAATTTGCAATAAACTGATGTAACTCCCAGCTGAGCCCCAAACTGTAATTGTCTTTACCATCTGCCTATTAAAATACCATTCTTCATCACCAAGCAGGAGCAGAAGGGAGAGAATCTCCAACAACTACATAACTTGCATGCTTATAAATAATCTGTGAGCATTTCACACATTCATTATGATTGCCAGGTTTTGTATACTTCATTTTCTCTTTTTGAGAGGCAAAGAGGTGCAGTAAAGTGGCAGAAAAGAAATTAATAAATACTGCTTGGTGCAAGAAAAAATTATGTAAATTCATCATACTCTGCAGTTTCCTAATTTTTTTCTCTTTTTGCTACTCCATAGGAATATCATGATGGAAGCCCCCTCAAGCACAACTTTACAGATTAAACTCTCAATTTCTTTTCAACTTGTCAGTTTTCATTACCTTCCTTTCTTATGTATTCAGTTCTTACAGCTGCTTCAATGGGAAGCCAGTTAAAGCATACTGGCTCCCTGGGGGGAGTCTGCCAGGGTCTGAGGCATTCTGTAGGCTCCCTGGACTTCTACAGGTCACCCTTAAGAGCTTTTTGCCTATCTTGTTGGGAGGATGTCTGAAAATTAAGTGAATTTACATGCTTTTATTTTCTAACTACTGACAGCCTTAGTCCTGAGAAAGGTGGTAGTGTTTAGACAAAGTTTAAAATTAACAAATACAGATGCTCTAAAGCCGATACATCCCAAAGGAAGAATCACTTTGTTAAATGTCTAAAATATTCAACTATGAGGGGCAGAAAACAGAACTGATACCGTGCAGAGAATGGCAGCCCCTCGAGATGTGTCTGCATGAAAAATTGAATTTAACAGAGAATCGCACTATGATTTAGGGCAATGCACTTGACCAAATATTTCTGCAGTCTGCACTCTCCCACTGGTCTGAATGCAAGGCTGTGACCAGAGACTGACGATCAGCTTACCTCTTCAGAAATAACTGTACAAAATGCACAGATGTTTTAAATGCAACTTGATTTCCATTGACTTTCCAGAGTCAAACCAGAACGATCTATTTAGCTGAAGTGAGGCTTTTTATGAGTATGAAAAACATGTCATCACTGGGAGGAAGCCAGGCATCTAAAAGCAAAAGAGGAAGGTTCCTCCTGCTAATTGCATTGAAATGCTAGAAATTAAAGGACAGTCCTGTCACTCATGTTCACCGAAGCAATCTCATTTCCCCCACTGATAATCTTTGCCCACCTCAGAGTGCCTTTGTCTGACCCTGTGTCACCACTGGTGCTGCCTTCATCACCCCACTCCCCAGAACTGCAACAAGAAACCAAACCACCTTTGAGTTTGATTGGGACCTATGGATTTTGTTGTTAAGACACATGCCACTCAAGACAATTATGCTTGTAAAATAAGGTAATTTCACATGTATATAAATACATGTACTTATGAATATGCTGGCTGAAACAGGAGTTCATACCTCAGTTTCTATCCACAGTACTGGGACAGAACCCAAATGGGGTGAAACAGAGGGAAAAGTGAAAAACAGTGTGTATATGAAATTCCTTTTTTAATTTTGTAAAGAAAAATTTTTGTTGAACACTAAAACATAATGATGAAAACCACCTTTCAAACCTCTGTAGTTCAAACTCATCATATAAATTATTTAACAACAGAATGGCTTGGGTGGAAGGAACCTTAAACATCATCTAGTTCCAATCCCCCTGCCATAGATCGGAATGTCCAGAGTCCCATCCAGCATCCCTGAGTGTTTCCAGGGATGGGGCACCCACAATGTCTCTGGGAAATATGTGCCAATGCCTCACGACCCTCACAGTGAAGAATTACAAACCTTAAGTAACTTGGTCAGCTGAAATCCTTAGCGTGACAATGCAGGGCTAAGCTATGCGTTAGTTTTAAAAAGATTTGTGTAACACTTACTTTTTTTTTTAAAAACGGTAGGGAGAAAAAAAAAAAAAAAAGAGAGAAATTATTGGAAAACACTGAGCTGGAGTTAAAAATTTCGTTCGGTTACCACGCAAAGAGACAAAGGTGCGGGGATTCTCCGGGGAGCTCCGCCGGCAGCCGCACTCCGGCGCTGCCCGCCGCGGCCCGCAGGTGTCGCTGTGGCGCCGCCGTTCCCGGCGGGAATTTCCGCCCGCGCGCGCCGCGAGCAGCGGGGCGCTGACCGACCCCGCTCCCGACCCCGCTCNGGAAAACACTGAGCTGGAGTTAAAAATTTCGTTCGGTTACCACGCAAAGAGACAAAGGTGCGGGGATTCTCCGGGGAGCTCCGCCGGCAGCCGCGCTCCGGCGCTGCCCGCCGCGGCCCGCAGGTGTCGCTGTGGCGCCGCCGTTCCCGGCGGGAATTTCCGCCCGCGCGCGCCGCGAGCAGCGGGGCGCTGACCGACCCCGCTCCCGACCCCGCTCCCGACCCCGCTCCCGACCCCCATCCCGCCTTCTCCCGTCACCACAGACTGCGGGGCCGAGACGCGGCCCCTCCCGGGGGCACCGACGGTACAGCGGGTGATGTTTTAAACGGCCGGATTGACGCGCAAAGCGAGCAGTATCGATTACACCGCTGTCTGCTCACTCGAGGAGCTGCTCGGGGACTGCTTCCCTTCTCCTGGGCAGCACCCCTCCCTGCTCCGGAAACAGCCCGCGGCTGCGCTCCCTGTGCCCCTCCACTTCCCCCAAAACTTTGGGACCAGGAACCCAGGCTGTGATGGCATATCCGCACCAAGGCGGCTGTTGCCAGCTCCGCAGCTGGGCAGGCTGTGGTGGATGCTGGAGCCCTGGGGAGGGTCAGTTTTTGAGCACGCCGAAGCTGTGACACAGCAGAATTGGACTGTGTCACCCCCTCCTCTGGCCGGGCACCCCGGATCTGCAGCCAGATGGCAAAGGCAGCACAGGGTGATGTCTCTCTGCCCCTCGTCTCTAAGATGTTCATGGAAATCACCTGTGCTTGCCTACAACTACACAGGTGCTTATTTCTACCTAAATCATTCCCCTGCAAAACTGGAGAATGAAAAGATGCAGCCAGGGCTGGAAACTATCCAACATCAGCCACTTCATAATATTTCTGTTGCTGAGGAAAAACAGCATTCCAGGGTGCGTGACTCCCATGGAAACACGTGGGAATCCTGATGTTAAAAGTTTGTGGAAACCTTTGAACACTTATCTCTGTCTCATGAGAGTAATGAAGAAATTTGATGTCAAGCATGCAGTGATCCCTGAAGAACTATCTGGCTTTTGGAGGAGAAGGGATTACACACAGAGGTGAAATTCTGCTAGCCCCGTAGTGCTGGCATGAACCCCTGTGTCCTGGCTGGCCCCTTAGAACTGCACAAAATCTTAAGAGGAATGGTATGAGACTACTCTAGGTAAAGGGGTCACAGAGATTAAAGAAAAGTTCTATTAAATGTTTGGGATGCTCCCGGGAATAGAAATTTTTACGAAGCAGAATGAAAGAACTGGCAGCAATTACCTATCAAGCCTCCCCGTCTGCTTGGAAATCTACCCTGCTGATAAGGCTGTTCTCAGGGTCAGCCCCTCCCCACTGCCCCAATGAACCCATCGCTGCATTTCTCTGGCCAGTCCTATTGGACACTAAATGTTATCTACTACCTCTCTTTCTTTTTAACCAGGACAAAGTATAATGAACAACTTGGAATCTCTCTGGGATATGGGAACGGAATGCAATCTGGCATCATGGAAAAATGTAGTTCATCATTGCCTAACCTACGTAAGACTGAGACTCAAACACAGTTTCTTGAACGCTAGCCAGTTTACAAGCAGTGAACCTCACAATATCCACAACCTGCTGGAGATGCTTCACTGTCTCATATCTTTTTGTTTTGCTAAAAGTTAGCACTCACATGGACAGCCATCTGCATCTACAACTCAGAATCACTAAAATGCTCCATTACTCTCTCCCTTAATGTGTTTCTTCTTGGTTCTGAGCAGATGATCCAATACTATCCTATCTCAAAAAATGTGTCCTCATACTTCTTTATTAAGAGACCGGAAAAATCAATGCTCTCTATGCCCTGGAAGTGGAAACAGGATTTAGTGTCTATCTTCATAATGGAAAATATTGCCCATGTGTAGGAGAGACAGTTTAGACCCATTTCCCCAGTGCATGGAAATACTGCTTGGCATAACAATATAACATGCCTTTCAGTGCAGCTTCTTATTCTGTGTTTAAGTCCTTTTAGCTGAGGGGGGGTCTCGGTTGGTAACTTCTTCCTGTTTAATTCTCTTTTCTCATTTTCCTTCCCTCCTACTTGCAATCCTGTACTCCACCCCACATTCTCAGTTTTCATTAAATACAAACTGATAAAATAGTTACTGATTGTTGTCAATCTATAAGACAGGTAACATATATGCTGTAGCACATACACACACGTGCAACTATCTGACTCACTGGCCATTACAAGAATTCTCTCAAGCCTTTACTGTGATCAGTCTGCTGGGATGATATTCCCCTAAACAGATAGTTATCTTTAAAGCTGAAGACCTCATTGTACAGGTACACTGAGCTGGTCCAAGCACATTACTTAATGGCACTACCAGAGACGTGCAAAATGTGTCTGAGATACTGTGCCCTGCATCCTTCAGTTATCAATTCAGGATAGTTCTACACAATTCATGTCTCTGAATCTGAATTAACATTTTCTCTCACTGCTCATTTACCTGTTCACTATTAGCTGAATTAACTGCACAGACAGGCAGAGTGGATAATGCTGGAAAAATGGAAATAGCTGTAGCTGTAACTTTTTTTTTTTTTTAAAGCTTCATCTGGATGGTTTTGACAGGTCATTCAAGACTATTTAGTTTCTTGATATGAAGTCCCCTATGTAAAATTGCATGCCTTTTAAATATTATTTAGATACTTAATCGATATATAATAGATAGATCCAGTTGTCGAGAAATGGAAGTGATATATAAGACAACCAAGATAATATATTTGAGTGGGAATTTCTAGAAAAGAGTTGACAGTACCAGAAATAAGTTGCAGCATGAACATCCTATTGAGAAATGCCTAAGTCTTTGCCAAAGAAAAAAATACAAAATGAACAAACAACCACTTCTTGGGGAAAGCAAACACAGCATTTTGAGGGGAAGACAAAAGAGATTAGAAAAGTATGAAGGATTTAACAGGTAAGAATGAGAGGCTTAAATATACCATATGATAATAAAAAGATCAACTGAGGATTTAAAAGGGCATAGCTGGGCATATTTTAAGTGAACTAAATTATCTTCTCAATGGACTTTTGCAGATGCTGGAAAGGTTTGTGGAGAATTTCAGACAGCATTCACTGGGCAAATTTAAGAAATCTGCTCCTGATCTTGCTCTGACTTCTGAGGTGCAATCACTCACCTATCTAGGAGAATTTCAGATTGGTCCACTGATGGACATATGTGCACCCACAGAGCAGCTCTCAACTGTCCTGCTACAGGCAGTGGCAAAGAGCTGCTCCGAGAGGGCTCTCAAAGCAGATTTGTAAAAGCTAATTAATATAAAGAATATGAAAGCTATTACCTGAAAAAAACACCAAGACTCTTTCTGTATTCTTTCATTATTAATTGCTATTAATAATTAAATAACCTTAGTTTACGTATTCAAGGCACCTCCAGACAGGTTCCTGCCCCAAGGAGTTTGCCATGGAAAGGTCAGATTTCAAGAACCTTTATTTATAATAGCAAGTACTTAATCTGCAAGTGGCCATCAACTATTTACATAAATAACACCATTTTGTGTCAGTCTTATGTGTAGACTTTGGCCTCCAAAATGACAGGAGATGACAAAGAAAAAAACAGGAGACAAATTACAGAAATGACCTGGGTAATGGCAATGAAAATGGATAAACAGCAATGTGTGGGGTAGATTAAGCAATATGCCTGCTAGTGGGTGCAGATCCCATTAATTCCTTTGTGAGTACATGTAGAGTCCTTAGCTACAGCACGTTTAATTTTTAATGGATTGATCTGTGTATCTGCAGGAGCAATGTCCAGAAATAGGCTAGGGGTAGTGGATAATTCCTGGAGGCCAGCTGAAAGGTATGAGTTTTGATGAGGGATTTGAAGGAGGAGCTGCAAATACTCTCATCCGCATAATTGTCTACTTTTTCCCCAATGTAAATCATTATATTTCTTGCCCCAATTTTTTATCGAAATCACTTCCAACTTATTTCAGTCTGTCACAATAATATTTTCATATGAGAAGTGTTGTAACCTAATTCCTTCATTTGAATAATACATTCATTTTTAATTACTGCAACTTGATCTCAGATTATTCAAATAACTGTTTCATTTTTTATGCTTACCCTGACCCCAGTGTATTTATAGGCTTTTATCCTTACCTGATACCAGTGTAATGTAATTATAGATTGTATTTTAATCATCTACTATATCCTAGTGAGTTTGTTTAAATCACTCCAATCCGGAGTCTTTTATTTCTATGCCTTTTAAAATTCTACAATGGCATTCTCATTGCATAAAAGCAATATTTTTGTAGTTTACTACAATGAATGAACATTTTGCATGCATTGCTGGCCATGTTTCTAATTTAAATTTTAAAAAGTTGCTATAGAGAACTCTATGTAAAATGAAATCCTGACTTGTAAACAGGCATGGGACAGCTCATCACTTGAAATCTTTGTTCGTAGCTCCTATTTGGTCTCTAACAGAAGTTTACAAGAAATGCAGCAGGAAAAGAAATCAAATTCTTTATCCTACCAAAAATAAAAGTATACCTTGTACTAAGAATTGAAAAAATACTTATCTTTTCTGCTCACAGGCACCAAATGTTTCCAAGTCATTTTACCCGTATTATAAAGAATTCCACATGGCGTCCAAAAGATAAATAGTTCAGGTGGGCCATGTCATCACTAGTCCTGGACACATTCTGATTCCTAGGGCTACCAATTATCTAAGAAAGATTTACCTCTTGGAAGTTTTTCACATTCTGAGAGGATTCAGTTTTGCTTAGTAATAATTTAAAAAGCAATAATTATTATGATTTTTCCCCACTCCTTAGTGCTAAGTGAGAAGTTCCCCTTTCCCTATCTTTTGTGTTGCTTCAAGATTCAGATGTGGAATGGGGTCAAAAATCAGATAGGTGCAGCTACTCACGTTTGCACATCTGCCTAAGAACCAGTATCTTTCTGTCTGTCAAATCGATTTGTACTGAGATAATTGCCACTTCTCTGGTCAAACTATGTCCTTTTTCTGAGCAGCATTTTTTTCCTGTGATCACATCTAGCAGCAGACCTTAGAGTGTCCTTACAACATGCTCTCAGTTGCAGTGTATGCATTTTCTACAGACTAATGTAATGCCCAAAGATACTTCTGAATTAGACCTTTATCCCAGCAGTGTGGTGCAACCATCAGTCCTGTTCCCGAAGTTGAGTCTGTGTTTAAAGTAGATTGTAGAGGTGGAAAAATAGTAAAAAGGACAAAAAAAAAAAATTATCAAAGCTATTAATAAATCCTGTGTTTTGTGGCCACTTACTGCCATGTCATGTTAGGGAAAGGAGACATGATGTGTGCTGCTAAAATTCCTGTAATTTGTGTTTTCCACATCCCTTCTTTCTCAAATGTGTAACTAATTTTTTACTTCAAGTACCTTTATCTTCTGTTTCTTTCTGTTCTCCATGTGTGTCCATCTCCTGCTGTTTCCTTTATGAAATGTCACTTTTAAATCTGATCTCTCCTAGTTTCTAGGAAATAAGGGTCTCAAAGGCAATGAAACATGATCCATACTGATGTCCATTGAAGGCACAGGTAAGAAATGGTCATTAGCTACTTAAAAGTATAAATAAAGTGTCATTTTTAACTCCTACTTCCTTTAACAGATTATCTCTTCTCAGTAACACTTTAGAATTGTCCAATGTGTCACTTGTGACAAAAGAATTGTGACTTGTACCTTGAATCTAACGAACAGAAACACTGTCCTATAATAGTAAAAAAAAAAAAAAAAGTAAATAAGAACAGGGAATATGGATTTATTGAATATAATCAGTGAGTAAAATGAATTACTCTGCTTTTCCAAGATCCAGACAGAGAAGCATGTTTCCCTCTGGGATTTCTACTACCATTTGGTCTAATATTCATTTTGCCTATAATAATACAAGCTTCATTAAAGTAGTAAAACAGCAATTGTCTCCTTGAGATCAAAGGACATCTGTTAAATAAAAGCAGACGGATCTCTAGAAGGAAATAGTAGGAAAAGTTTGAACTAAATTTTATGGTGAATCAAAATGTAAATTGTAATTTCACAAGGAAGAGACAGAGCACAAAATTAACTTTGTAAAGACAGGGAAAGTGGATATGTTGATCTTAGAAATGTGAACAGATACTAAATACTTATCTATCAGTGGCATTTCTAACTGTAACACTTCATGATGAAAAAATATGCTCGACTAAGCACATTGGCCTTAAAGAATTACCATTAAACAAGAAACATTGCTTATGAGATAAATTATCTGACTGACCTAGCTTCTATTTAACTGATCCTTTATTTGAAAAAAAAGGCAAAAAATCCATCTGTCATCAACATCCATCCTGCATATCTTGTGCCAAAATAGTCCCTTTTAAAAAATGTGTCAAATAATATCGAATAATATTTCTAAGTCTGTATTTCACTGTTTAAGATACGGTGCTGGAAAAATGGAATAGGATCTCTCATCCAGTTTCAGCACTGGTTTCTCTGGATGCCTCAATGAAATTAATGCACCTACATTTAACCATGGTGCACTACAGAGCTTGTCAGTGAAGAAAATACTCTAGACAGACAGACATGCTAAAAATCAAAGTTTTCCTGAAAAAAAAAAAAATAAAAAATTCCAAGAATGCCTCTAAAAAAAGATGGGTATTGGCCACACCAAGAGATGCAAACTCCTCTCCAGTGAGATATTCCCACAGGACACTGGACAACCCTGAAAGCAGGCAGTGCCAGCCAGCAGACTGGGCCAGCTGTGAAGGGCAGTGATGAGCCTTTATGCACGTGGTCTAACATCCCCCTCACATTCCTTAGAGAAAAATGGTGGCAAAAGTACCAATGGGAATGTATCCTCTTGCAGGTTTTATTTCCGTCTGCAAAAGGCACAGGGTAGAGTCATGAAGTTCAGTTTCAATTTGCCACTGCCAAAGTAACCCAATCTCTAACTTATTTCAATCCTCTTATTGAGCTGTGTCCTAATAATAATAATAATAATAATAATAATAATAATAATAATAATAATAATAATAAAGGAAATTATTCTGAGGAAGAAAAACTCAAAAGAAATAAAATCCCCCTGAACATTCCTCTTAATTCTAGTCTTTTGACAGGCATGTGTTTATAATAATTAGGAAAAGATTTTTGAACTACTTTTGCTCAACATTTTTTACACAATTTGCAAATGACACGTCTTAAATACGTTCAGCAGTCACAGATCATGGGTCTGCAGTACCAGCTTAAAAAGGACAGTAATGGTTGGGTTACCTGGTACCTTTCCACACTTGCCAGGGAGTGAGAACTTAGGGGAACAATCTGCTAACCTCAATCAGCATAACACATAGACTCCACAAGTGTAATTTATAGCTTAATGCATCCACAAAGCATTGTGAAGTGCATTTAGGACTTTGAATCAGAAAGGTTAAATCATAATTACTACTGCCTCATCAAAAAAACTTCATTTGATTGCCCACTAGACCAGTCAAATAAATGTCTGGTATTGCTATACCATGATAAACCAATATAAATAATGGATAGACATCTGTAGGCAAGATTACATGTTTTGATTTAAAATGGAAAATTAATGATAAAGTCCCATTTTGAAACTCTGTGAATTCCACCTAGCTGGAGCCTTTGATACCCTTTCTTCTAGACCTGAAATGCAAAACCCAAGTACAAAAAAGTGAAGAAATACAAAAGAAATCAATGTGGATGTTTTAACAGCAGTTTGGTAAAAATATATGTTAAAGAAAAAAAATATTAAAATCTTATTCAAACCTAATTAAAAAGGAAATAAGATACCACTAAATATAAGTAGATAGATTTAACAGAAATTATACTTAAACAATTTTACATTCTAGGATTTTGTTATGCATCACAGTGATTTCTTTCAAAGGCAAAACATGTGACTATTAGATGCTTTCTTGGACACCCACGATCCATATTTTCCTCTGGCACAATCAGGAGTGTGTACCTTGATAATATAATCTTTTCACAACACACTAATTTTGGTTTAAACCAGTTAACATATTTCTACTGTCATTCCAGTGCCTGCTATTTTAAAATTAGGTATTTATTATGAAATATGAGACAGTTTTGCACTGTGGTGAAAAAGAGGTACAGTGTAACACACCCTATGACAACAGGAGTCTGTTAGAAGATGGGCAATTCAGCTTTCATGAGCCTTTGCTTGGTGTTCCAACTGTCAATGATTCAGCAGATTTTTGCACTGTCTGTAGTGCAGGGAGATCTATGATGGCCAGCTAAAATGCCATTTGAAAAAGAACCACTATTTACTAGGAAATACACCAGAAACACTAAATTGTGCCATTGGATAGGCAATAGAAGTTAAAAGATAAGATTTGCTTTGTGACTGAATCTTACTAGAGTGGGGTGATCCAGAAGCAATGGCCTTTACTTCCATTTTACCAAGACCTTAAATTACATAGTCCTCAACTCCCTACTTTGTAGTTAACACATCCCTTGACTTTAGTGAAACAGCATTTGTTTCAACCCATAGCAATAGGTTCAGATGATCGGTGCAGAATGCCACTCAAACGTTCTTGGATAGGAATTTCATCCCTAATAATCAAACTTGATACACATACTGGTTCTTTGGCATGTCTATCATCATGGCCATCTGTTAGGTGGAATTGTGCCTGCTAGAAAGGAGATATGCCAGTTTTAACATGATATAGGTGCCATCAAAATGCAAGTGATGAAGGAAAGACTCCAGAATATGGCAGTGATCAATCTTCTGCAGAAAGATGCTCTGGATAGCAACCCAACTGTTAGGAATATTGTATTGATATATATGATAATTAAAACCTTTGGTTGGCTTTTTGATCTCTAGGAACCCTGTCTGGGTGCCTGCATTCACACTGCAGTGTTAGTGTTTGGTGTTTGTGCTTGCTGAAGGAAATATACATCTTTCTCATTTACTATCACCGCCTAATCACCAATAATAGCCTGATTTGAAGGTCAAATGACAGATGTAAATTGTCTTTTTACAATGTTTTATTCTAAAACATGAAGTTATTTTTAAGAAATAATACTTTTAAGAATTAAACACAGTCCTGCTTATTATCCTTCCTCACAAATGTTTTTGAAGGGTCTCCTTTACTAATGGTTCTGATAAAACACACAACTCAGAAGCACTCCTGCTGTCTGATACTTTTCATAGGAAAATAATTTCTGTTTATAGCCTTTGTGCTAGTGCATTGTCTTTAGGAGGATACAAAATACCCAGGTGGAACAGTGTGTGTGGGAGGGTATCTGTCTAGCTCAGACTCTTTCACTAGAGTGGCAACAGGCAATGTTATTCAGTAAGGATATGGGAACTTGGCCTCCTCCTGCAGTTCATTCCCCTAAGAGTTCCCAAGCATGCACATGGATTAGAAACGTTAGTGGATACATCCTCTTAGTACCCTTTACAGATCTGTTGTCCATGAATTTGTCCAATCTCTCTCTGAACCTGCTGATACTGTCTGCTTTCACAGGCTCCTGTGGCATCAAATTCACAGAGTTAGCTCACTGCCGTGATAATCTGTTTTAAATTGTTCTTCTCCCAGTTTCCTGTAGTACTGCAGGATTTGAGGAATAACAGTTCTTCATTCACTTTATCCACCAGCTTCAAGGTTTTGTAAGCCTGTATCAAATTTCCCCCTCAGCTTTCTCTTCACCAGATGGAGAAGTCTCCAATTTTTTTGTCTATTGTCATAAGATAGCTGCTCCCTTGATCACTCCAGCTGCCCTTCCTCAGCTGTGATCAGAGCTGCACACAGTACTCAAGATCTGGGTGCACTGAGCTTTCATATATGGCAAACTGACAGCCTCTGTCTTGTTCTAAAAACTGTATAGGCTTTTGTGATTTCTAGCAAAAGATCTTTAGATGTGTTTAAATTAGAAATCTAGTCTCATACAATTGAATGGTTGCCTTTGGGGCTCAGATAAAGCTGTGTAGTGTCACTGAAATAGAGCTGTTTGGTACTTCTAGCTTTCACAGTGTACAAAGGGACATAGCATGTCACACCTGGGATAACATAACTATGCACTAAGCCCTACAATCATAATAATGGTAAAAGGCCTCACAATGTGAGCATGCAGGTAATTTTCAATATTAGACTGTTATGGTATATACAGCGTCAGACATTCTTAGAACTTTTCAGTTAACCATATACCTGTTTTAGAGAAACTACTCAAAAATATTCAGCTAATTTCCAGTTGGCCATAGAAGACTGGAGAATGAACAATTAATACCATTTTGCTCACCAAAGTTTTCTACAAGAAATTCTCCACACAATTTCCATTTGCACAACATGCTAGTCTACTAGCAGAATTTCTGTGTGAATCAAAATAAATCTCTGAGAATGCTTTCGACTGCAGAAAGTGTTATCCTGTCTACAGGCCTGAACCTGCAGCCAAGAGAGTCGTAAGAAACCTCTGGTCCTAATTTGTTTCTTAATCTGGTGCCAGCTCCTGCTGATACATCTGCTGGTTCTTTTTCTGCTCCCTAAGTTACTGGATAGAGGATCTCTTTCAACAGGTGAGCCCCTTTCAGCCAGTGCAGCAGCTGGGGCACATGCGTGTGGATTAATGGCACCTGAAACATGCCACTCTCAATATCACAGATGATTGTTCTTGTCCCAGCTTGGCTGTCCAAGATGACACCACCATGCCAGTGCTCAGAGGAGAAGACCTGCTGTCTCTTCTGTTTTGCTTGGCTACAACTTTGGAGAAGGTAAGAATATATTACCAAAAGAAATTATGTTCTCTTTTGTGCATGACACTTTCCTTGGGAAGATGTTTGAGTTTCAAGGTTAATAGTCTATTGCTAAATGCAGGCTTAGTGTATTAGATAAACCTGAAGCAAGTACAGGTGTTTATGTTAGACATTTTGGAGATATGTCTTTCAGCACGGTTTTCACCACCACTCTGGATTGGTAAAAACAGAAAGTTTCTGGCATACTTCCTAAAACTTGTTTCATAGAAACAATCAATCACAGTATAAAAATGGTATGATACATTTTCAATATCTGTCACCTGTGGCAAATATACAAATTTCAAACATAGTGTGAACATATTCACTCTTCCTTTTCATGCCTGTAAAATTCCAACTGTATGCACCACATTTAGTGTAGGATGACAAATAGGAGCTCCTTTTCTGACTAAATGAATCTGAGACCCTGAATTTGCATGAAAAGATAGTATTTATTGGTGCCCAAATCTTTTGCAAATAATCAAATTCCTAGAGAGAATTTGCCTACTGTCTGTAGGCACGGGAAAAGTAACAAATTCATTTTGTTAAAAAGCACATAAAAATGGGAAAATGCACTGTTTTATTAAAAAACATACATATCAACAGCCTATAAAGTTTTCTTTGTCAAATTACCATTATCCAAGGAATTACTGATGAAACTTTAATTGTGATCTATGCAATCATAAAAAAGACTAACATTTGCACAGCTTCAGAAAAAGAAATCACATGAAAAAGTCTTCTCTCACCTATGTGTGAATATCATGACATCGACACAAAATCGACTGTCCACTGGAACTAACACACCATAGAAATGAGTGTGAAAGATACCTGGGTAGACTGTCAGAGGCCTGAAGGAAAGGCATTGGTGTTCATAATGGTGATTTTCTGTGTTTACTGGATCCAAAATAAGTTCAGATTTTACCCTAAAAATCAAGTGACATCAGCATTAAGAGATATTTACTTTTAAGTGTGAAAAATATATCAAACTGGGCAGCAGGAGGCAGAAGGAAAAGAAGAGCAAGATGGATTTTTATTTTTCCGTTCTGATTCAGGGTTTGTCTTGCTGAATGCCATATTACAGGATGTTAAAGGAAGACCCATTACTCAGAACTGATGAAAATCAAGTCTGCAGAATAGACCATAACTGCTCTTTTATTATATATAGAAAAAAAAAGTAATATATAAAATATCCGTTATTTTGCTCAGAAAATAGAAAATGTTAAATTGCACAATAAAGGATTTGACCACTACATTACATTTTCAGTCATAAATACAACTTTGATAGCTTTTGTTTTTTAAAGGATGAAATCCCTGTTTTTATTAGAGTTGGCAACAGGGTAAACTTGGAAAGTGTAATGAAATAGTGTGTGATTAATTTTGAATATATTAAAATTCCATACATATGTATTTAAATTTATATGTGTGTGTACACATATTTTTCATTTATATATATACATATATACACACATGCATACACAGCTCCTGAAACTCAGGAAAGCCAGAAAAGGAAATAAAAGTGATATTAACCTTTAACAGAAAGGGTACAACCCTAAGCTACCAGTCATTCTACTTTGAATTGTATCAGCATAAAATAGAACACAATAAACTGCCAAGTGCATTAACTATGGATTTTAGATTGGAATTTGGAGAGGGGAAGAGCAGAAAGCTCATTGTGCTCACTCCATCATTATAATTAATAAAAAGAATGAAACAGATTATAAACTCAGTTTCCAAATAACAATGGCCATTCAATGCTTATTTACGTGGTTGCAGTGGATCTCTACTTTATATTCATATGAACAGGCAATAATGTCTTCATTTTCTCGTTGGAGGTCTGCTACACTGTCTGAGCATCAGATGGACTCATTTCAAACTTGAAAATACAATCTTGTTTCATACACTTGGTGCTTACTTGGTTTGATGTTACTAGCTTTGTTTAAATATCAATTGTACAAGTTGCAATGTAACAAAATACATATAGCTACAGCCAGGTCTTCAAAGCAGCTCCCATTGTTTTGCATGAAAAATGCATTGACTACAGTATTGCGAGAGTAAATGTGCTGTATGCTGAAAAATTCTGTCACTTTCTATTAGCTGTAAATTATCGACTAGTATAAACCCTAATTTCATTTGTCACATTCTGTTGCATTGCTGCTCTTCCTTGTTCCCATTCTGTCATTCTGGCAGGCCCACTCTGCCCCAGGTATCACGGCATCGCCATCTGCACCCGACATCTGTCTCTCTATTGATCACACGGGTTTAGCACTTGATCAAACAGAGCACGACAGAATACATCTCTTTTTGCAGTACTGCCAATGCCAACTGCTGCATGAAATCTATTACAAAAGCATTCTTTCACCTAGTTTCTGAAACTGCAAATAGGTTTCTCCTCTTTTAGAAGATTCTTAGGTTGATTTTTTTTCTTTAACTTTCTGTCATTTTTTTTGTAGAGAAAGGAGAAAGCATAGGCTCCCAAAACCAAGAAATGAAGCATTTTTATCCCTGAGTGTGCAAACTATTGCAGAAAAAGGAAAAAAGCAGTAAGCTCCCAAAACCAAGAAATGACGCATTTTTATCACTGAGTACACAATGAAGAAATTGAAATTATTATCAATGAATAAATTAGAATATTGATTCCTATATTTTTATTAAACATAAATTCTCATTTTGCTGTAAAATGATGGTATAAAATAGACTAAACAAACAACTCAAAGGCTCAAACATGGTGTCTGGAGAGCCTTAGATGTCTCCAATTTAGATGGTTGACTCTAACAAGTGACTTGTGGACCTATGAAAGGTACCTAACAACTCATTGCTCAATCAGCAAGAAAAAAAAATAGTGCATCTGAGGACTGATCTGGCATGCTAACCTGGGGAACAGACAACAGGAAATTGTTGGCACCAATGTATGTCTGAAATCACATTTCCTTCTATAAATGAAATACCTATAACCAGGTCTGGACACCAGATGCTTCCATTCTTTTGTGAGCAAAAGCAAGGAAATATTTTCTCAGTGTGACTACTTAAATAAGCAGCATTGACTTTAAAGCACTGGGAAGGTGCACACTGTGTTTTGCACAGGTATTCTGTTAGAGTGATGTGGGAACACAGGGTAGTTCAAGAGAGTCACCTTGGAGACTTCAATACAGCCACACCACTTAAAGCTGAACATTTCACCTCTTTCAGGGGACGAAGAGCAAAAAAACCCTGCAGTAGCAAGATCACAATATTCTTCCCTAAAACCATCTGTGACCAATTCTGACACCAAAGTGAAATAAAATTGCCTTGAACTTCATGAAATTAAGCTTTTTGTTGCCAGTAAAATCATCAACATTGGCATAGGTGATGAAATGAGTTGACTGTAATGTGAGAAAGCTCTGTCCAGGTATTGTGCAGTTAACAAGTTGCAATGCAATTCTACATCCTTAAAGAATAATTACTAATGATTTCTAAGAAAAATGGTGACATTCTAAAGCTGTATCTACTTCTCAAGGCCTTAGATATGCTTATCGAACACAAAGTTTAATGATTTTAACTATGATATTCCCACTGATTTTATGAGAAGCTCTCTCATAAGTTCTCAAATTCTCAAGTTGAGAGAAGTGCTGCTAGCCATAAGAAAGGGGACATATAAGGCTAAGAAATTAAATTATGGACTAGCAGGAGTCATAAGGACAATATATTTGCTTCTCAAATACAGCATTAGGGATTAACAGAACCCAGGTATTTTATGATAAAGTCTTCATGCTTTCCACAGGTGGATACCATATTCCTGTCAATCATAATGTATTTTAAATTCACTGGATAAATAAAAGACATGCACTTTCTGGAAATAAATGTCTTTCTATTTATGAACTATTCAATAACTCAATAGCCACATGGTGTTTTCCTTATTTATGCTACCTTGTCAAATTATGCTGAACAAAATTTGTTGTTATAAACAATCAGACTAAGTGCACCCCAATCAAAATCATGAACGTTAAAAGACTATTTTCCTTGTTTCAACTGAAAGTATTAGTTACAACACAGGAATTAAACGGGGATCTAGCAATGTATTATTCATTAGATTTTTTTGTAGCCAAATACATTAGAGTATATAGTTATACCAACAAATTAATATTTTAGAGCTAATTGAAATTGTTCTTCCTATAAAGATTAAGCTTCTTCCCACCCTACACACTTCAGTCATTAAAATAACACTTTTAATGCCTTGTCTAAATGATGTCTCACATTAATGCAAAGCTATATTAAAGCACTCAAATGACCAGTTCTTTTGTAATGCATTCTATATGATCAGACACTGGGTCAAATCTGGGCAGTGTGTATGAAGTGGTATCAAGTGGAAGCTAATTAAAATATATTCTCTATAGAACTTTACAGAAAAAAGAGAACAGTAATCATCAGAAGGTAGAGTCTGAAAATGGCATTTCTGAAAGGCTTGCAATGTGATTTATTCTATTTGCATGAGGATACTTTTTGGAATAAAGGCTTATGAATATGGCGAGAATACTTCAATTACAAGGTACCTTATTTTATTCCTAAGAATCTCAGTGATAACCTGTTTCTGGTTTTCTCTTTCCTTATCCAAATCCATGAAATAGAGTATATTAAATATTTTTTTACTGATTTCTTTAATCCAAGGTTTACAAAATGAAAGCTGATTCTTCCTAAAATAACTTAACTGGTGTTTTCCCTATTGTACTTTTACTGATTCAGAGAAGGGGGAAATCAATATGGCAAAGATTGTCTTCATATCTCCACATTACCCAAGAGGAAAGACTTTCATGAGACGCTGCCATTTCGTGCTTAAATGTAGGTAGATGTGTAGGAAGGGGGGATGGAGGCTATAGTCAGGCTTGCAGAGTTAGCAAGGAGCAATTAGACTGCATGTGTTCAAGCTTTGGTCATTTTGTCAGATAAGGCATCAATCCCCCTTATCCACTGACTTATCTCTTTTTTAAAAAAAAATATGAATTTCAGGGACGTGGGTGTTAAGAAGATGGATGAAGCATTTTCTAGGGATAAGATGTGGATCTTTTGTCTGATCTACTGCAGTAATTCTTACAGAATAATAATAATAATACTAAAAACCACAGAATTAACTTCTTAGTTCCATCCAGTGTGCTAAATTTGCTATCTCTATATAAAATACAGTGATGCAAGCATAAATATTGATTTTTCTCTTTCCTCAGAAAAATCTTCATTGTACTAACTGCTTATCTGTAGAATAACCTTTGCTTTCTTATAAATCTGGATGTGACAGACCTCTCGGTTCACAGTACATAGCATAGTAATGGTAAGTGTGCATTTTTTAGAAGGCCTGTGGGACTTTTTTTTTCCCACTTAGCTCTTCTCTTATTATTCGGGTGATTATTTGGATGCAAGCCCAATTACATTTCTTGTAAAAATAGGACTTTTCATTTGTGCTAACACTCCTATGCTAAACTCTGATGTGTTATGCAGAAGATGTGCCTGCATTGCAGTAAACCACCCTAACTGAGGCAAAACCCCCCATGTTCCTTCTAATTTTTTTGTCAGTGGTTTTTTTTGACTACTGTAATGGAGAAAGTGGCATCTGTGTATTAGCGGGAGCCCTGGCAGGCTGAGCAGCCAGAACTGGAACAGAGCAGGATTTCACCTTTCTGTCCCTACATCTACACCAGCTTCAGTGACTGTGCTGTAGACTTATGTCAAGAATGAAAACATAAAACTTGGTGTTTCTAGATTCCCATTTGGTTGGAACAAAAATTACTAAGAAAATGCCATTTGGCTGCATTAAGAAGTGATAATGGATAAGCACAGTTGTTGTAGTTTGCAACTCCTGCCTTTTGCCTCACAACTCTCAGGGGAGGCTTCCTCCTCCCTTTCTCCTCAGCAGCACTAACCAGGCCCTTACACACTGGCATAACACTCTTGAGTCTGGCTGCTCCACCACTGAGGTCATAAATCATATCTTGGTCTTTGCTGGCTCCAAGAAGGGTCCTATTAGCTTAGACCAGAATACGATCCTAACATCTATGTGGGGAAAAAATACAATAAATAAAATAAAATAAAACTGGAACAAAACCACCAAACCACAAGGCAAAAATTCATCAATCCCCTTCGGCAGATAAACAGATCAGAGAATGTCTGAAGCAAGTATTTTTGATAACCCGGCCAACTACTCCCTTCTCTTAGGAATCTCAGATGCCATTGGAGCACAAAGTTCAAATGTTGGGAATCAGGTGAGGATGCAAGGAAGAGTTTTATGCTATTCCTGCCTACAGTGTGATCATGCTTTATCATCTCCCATGAGAATCCCACTCTGTCTTTAATATGTCAGTAAGTCATCCCTTTTCACCTGAGATCTAAAACACAGCAAGAAGTACTTAAAACAACAGGGCAAACACCAGGAGAAGTGAGAAGAGAATAACAAAATAATAGAAGGGCATTTGCACCGGTTTTGACATCTGAAAGAAGTGTTTTGGTTACCAAGTCTGGCATCCTGCCTACTGCATATCTTAGCATTTGCCCAGTAATTCTGGAAACTGCTTGTGCTTCACAAGTTGTGGTCACATTTTTCTTTTCTGAAAGTATGTGGACTCCATTAAAAGAAACAAAGCAACAGACAATATATCACAATTAAACTGTTCCAAAGACTAATTAATCTCAGTGTCTAAAAAGTGCATTTATTTCCAATTTGAGTTCTTTTTGCTGTCCAGCCTTTGGATACTGCTCTATCTTTTCTGGTAGGTTAGAGAGCCATTATGAAAAGAGAAGGAGAATATAGCAGTAGATACAGGGATAAAACCAAATGCTATTTTGATAATGCTAATATAAACTGGTGATCTTTGAAATTCAGATAAAAGGCTAGACTTTTTTTAATGTACTCCAGTAAAATATTTCAGTATATTATTGTTTTCATTTCAAAATGATCCAATACAGCCCTCAGGAAGATCCTGTTTATATTGCAAGCACAACTTTAATCCCGTAAGAAAACTTCAGATTAGCAGAAGCATCAGACACACACTTAGGCTGCCTTTCTCCAGCCAAGTGATGGGCTGAAAATTTCACATGGAGCCAGGACTGCAAAGATGCTTTTATTTCTTGCTGTTCTGTAAAGTACATTTGTGAATTACATGTTAGCTTTCATTTTGCCCAGAACTTCCAAGTGAAAATACCATTTTACAATAATTACCTAAATTCATCAGTAAAACCTGTTAAATTAGACAGATGCTTAATATACTACAAAGTTCGAAAGGTAGATAACCTTGTGAGATTCTGAACATATAGAAAAAATAGAAAGGATCACAATGTTTATAGTGAAAAGACATGTTTACATAAATATGTATATAAACCCAGCAAGAATCACTTAGGTAGTTTCTACACACATACCTTTGCTGTAATTTAGATACTGCTGCAGTCCTTCCAACCATCAGAATTAATAAGTGAAAGGAAAGGAGACCGTCAATAACAGTATACAATTTAAAACTGAAAACTATACGGAAAATGCTGGGATTTGAGCCACTAATCTTCAGATTAACCCCTATGGCTCACTTGGGAGACGGTTGTATGAAATACAAACAGCTATTACATCAGCTTTTACAAGTGCAGATGAAGCTCGTGGTGGTCAAACTAAAAGCAACACACTTCAGAAACATGTTGGATGTTTTTTTTTCCTGAGGATGCAGGACAGCAGATAAAATATCAGTGTTCTGCTCACAGCTTTAAAGATTAACAAATCTTGAGGTTTTTACATATAGCTTCAGATCATGGCATACCAGACAAGCTCTCTATTTTTTTGAGCACATCCTTCAACACTAAAAGAAGTACCTATCCTTTGGATTGCAATTATATATAAAAAATGAAAATTACTGCATTAAATCTGAGTAATACGTATGATCTATACAAAACTGTTATGATCACTGTAATTACTGGTGGTCATAATTTATTAATATTTATTAAAATATTAACTGACCATTGCTTAACAGGTTCTACAAAAAACACAGGCTAGTTAGTCTTGAAATTTATAATTCTTTTATAAAAAGAAATTAGTGTAATTTTTTAAATTCAATTTTAATTCCAAAAATTCAAGGTACACTAGGTAATAAACAAATTCCCTGATTATTAATAAATTAGATGTATTCTACCAATTTTAACCCATATATTTTACAGTCTGGCTTTTATTATGGAATTTATATAATATGAAAATTCTTTAAAGGCAATTACATGCAGCTTCATTTGTGGATTAGATCATCACTGGAAAGATAAAATTACAGACTAAAATCTATTTTCAAGTGCTCTGGAATAAATTTCAAGTAACTGAACAGTTTGAGTATATCTGAGCATAGAAAATCAAAGTAGTGTATTAGTTCTACATATATGCAAAATTAAAGCTATAACCATTCTGATCCCACAAAGCAGTACCTTGCAGACACAGTGACAAATGCAGATATTCTCAACACTAATCAGGCTGTTTCCCACCCCTTACATACAGGATCTATGTGTTGGCACACTCACTCCAAAGTGATGCTGTTTGTGACCCCATCATCGTGGCCACAAAGAAGATACTGAAAATAGTTGCAGAAATGAGAATATGCAAAGATTACTTCTGTAATGCATGAGGAGGAAAGGGAGCGAAAAGTGTAGGAGTAAAATTTGTACCCAAGAACAGAAAACATGATCTGTCTTGTGTCATTTAGAACAACAGAAAGATGAGATGGAAAATATCTTAAATGAATTAAGGGAATACAGCTGGGACAACTTATATTTTTGACAAGATAAAAAATTATTTTCCTGTATTTCTTAAATCTGGATATAGTCTGGATAATTTTAGTAACATAATTAGTAATTTGGTAAAAAAAAAGTCTATATTGTAGAAACTTGTGATTTTCTTGCTTTACATACAAAAATGTAATTATTATTTAGCATTATGAACAGGGATTCCCCAAAAGATTAACTCAGAATTATTTATTAGAAATGTGGAGGTGGAGTATGAAAAAGAATTCTTGGGAACAACATTTCAATATTTGATAATAGATTGAAAAAATCCCCATTTCTTGAAAACAGTTCTTATTTAGGAATTTGAGAAGACATTTTGGAAATCAGATGAACATCCTGCTTTCTGAAGTCAGATCTCCTTGGCCCTCAGCCCATTCCTAGGAACTTAATCCCATTATTTCTGACAAGAGTGACTTAAGCAAATGTACCTTCTTGAATGGCACAGGGTTCACAGCCTCAGTGATGGCTCTGCTTGTTCAGGTGAGTGGCTCTGGTGCCAACTCGTTCTGTAGCAGAGCACTCCAGAGTGATGCTCAGAGGGTTCCCAAATTGGGAGAACTTCATGTGGAAGGCCTGAGAGATGCCAGGAGCCCACAGCTCACATCAGGGCAGGGCTGGGAGCAAAGGTGGCCAGGCCCCCAGAAATATAAAGGAAGCCCCTGGGGAGGGCTGGTGAGCAGGAGCATTGCCAGCAGGATGGACAGACAGGTCAGGGCAGTCAGCAGGACAGGGCGTGGCAGTTTAGGCAGCAGCTGGCATGGAAGGGGTGCATGAAGGGCACAGAAATCCAGGCAGCTCCCCCAGGGAGGAGCAGGGTCCTCCAGGCAGAATCCACCCAGGTGGGGACATGCTGCCAGCCTGGTGCCAGCTGGAGCTGAGCCCAGCTGTGATGCCAGAATGGATGGCAAGAGTGAGCAGCCCTGGGGGAATGCACCCACAGGGAGGAGCTCCTCAATGCCAGAGGAGGTCAGTAGGCTGAGGAGTGTCAGGGGGTGTGAAAGACAGACTGCTGGAATTGATCTTGCCTTCCCTGGGGAGGGCCTGACAGACTGACAGTTTGCATGAGATGGAGCATTCCCTGTCCCCTTGCTGCATGGCTGAACACATGAGTTAAGGGGCTGGGGGCAGTGGTGACAAGTTCTGCCTAGTGCAGCAAGTGCATCTCCTCTGAGGCTGCTCCACCTCCCCAGGAGCCCATAACAGGTAGGAGGCTCTGCAAGTGGAACTGAACAGTGATGAGGATAACAGTTCCCGTAGTGTGGAGGTGTCCCAGTGGTTGTTATCTCATAACCCATGTCAAAACTGCTTCCGTAAAGAAAAAATGATGGGTCACTGTCAGAGGAGGCTCTCTACCAAGGGCAACAGAAGAAATAATATGCAGTGTGGACCTACTTCCTAGAGAAGTTTGTGCCTCCCTGGTGCATGGGTTAAAGATGTGAAAAGAAAACTTCCTATCCTGGAATGGCCTTCAGGTTCTCAGTCATTATGGATTTTTCAAATGGGGAGTGAATAAGTGGCAACAAGGATGCTGAAGACAATTGAGAGCCTTCAGGTCTTTGGGATAACTACAATGAGCACCACAGTTGCAGGCAAACAAAGGAAGAAATGGATAGAGCCAGGAGAATAATATCTGGCTTGAAATTTAGTGTTACTGGAAGAATTTTGGGGGGTTTGATCACGTGACACCAGCCAGGCAACAGAAAGAGTACATCTGTCTCAAAGGTGAAAGGACATGGGAGTTAGCAGTGCTCATTGAGAGAGATTTAACCTAAATGTTAAGGAGTAAGTGGGTAAAATCAGGATCACTGGAGGCAAGCCTGGTGGTAGCATGACAATGTTCAAGACATGGTGCTCTAGTGAGGTCCTTCAGTCTGGTTTCTTGGTAGATGTAGGGGATGGAGATCCACGAGACTACAAGGATGAAAGGCTTATTGATGTGCTATAAACCATAGAAGAGCCTGAGAACAGTCATGCAGGAATTAGAGCTTCTTCCCCTGAAAAAGGCAGAGAGGTGAAAAACCCAACTGAAGTGCATTTATATCAGTTCACACAGCATGGGCAACAAACAGCCAAAACTGGAAGCATTGTGTAGCAGAAAAATTAAGACATAGTTGTCATCATGGAGACATTGTGGGAGGAGTCACACAACTGGAATGCTGCAATGGATGGCTATAAATTCCTCAGAAGGGATAGGCAAGGAAGAGGAGGTGCTGGGGTAGCCCTCTATGTCAGGAGTGTTTGGATAGTTTAATGATGGTGAGGATAGGGTTGAGTATTTCTGGGTAGGAACTGGGGGAAGGCCAACAAGGCCGTTATCATGGTGGGAGTCTGTTACAGACCTCCCAACCAAGATGAAAAGGCAGATGAAATATTCTACAGGCAGCTGCATGAAGTCTCACAATTGCTTTCATGTGTTCTCATGGGGGACTTAACTAGATCAAGATCACTGTGCCCAACACTATGAGGTTCAACAAGGCAAAGTCTTGGGTCTTGCACTTGAATCACAACACCCCGTGCAATGTTATGGGCTTGGGGAAGTGTTTGGAAAGTTGCCTGTCTGGAAACGACCTGGAAGTGTTGGTCAACAGCTGGCTGAACATGAGCTGGCCATGTGCCCAGATTCCTGGCTGGTATCAGAAATGCTGTGGCCAGCAGGATTAGGGCAGTGATTGCACTATACTCAGCACAGGTGAGGCCACACCTTGAATCCTGGTTTTAGTTTTGGGGCTCTCACCATGTGAGGGACACAGAGGTGCTGGAGTGTGTCCTGAGAAGGGCAACAAAGGTGATGAAGCGTCTATAATATGAGAGTAAATAATATGAACGGCAGCTGAAGGAGCTAGGGCTGTTTATCCTGGAGAAAAAGAGGCTCGGGGAGACCTTATGGCTCTCTACAACTACCTGAAAGGAGGGTGTAGTGAGGTGAGGGTTGGTTTCTTCTCCCAGGTAACGTAAGGCAGGACAAGAGGAAATTGCCCTGTCGCCTCAAATGACACCAAGGGAGATTTAGGTTGTACATTTGAAAAATTTTCTTCATGGAAAGAGTTGTCAAGCATTGGAACAGGCTGCTCAAGGAAGTGCTAGAGTCACTGTGCCTAGAGGTATTTAAAAGGTGTGTCAATGTGGCACTTAGGGACATGATTTAGTGATGAACATGGCCATGCTGAGTTAATGGTTGAACCCAATGATTTAAAAGTCTTTCTAATCTAAACATTTCTATGATTCCATGATTCTAATGTGAGCTGACTAACTTGTTAAAATGGAAATTAAGGCTTATTCCATGCAGTCTTGCACAGTGGTCTTTGTTTGCTTTTCTATTGAATACCTATGAGGTCAGAACATGCCATTTTTGGCTGACCTTGCCCTGTTGGGTTACACAGGTGTGTAAAAGATAGCCAGTAGCACACCCAGGATTAGGGATGCTTACTGAAACTCCTGATTACTTGCTTGACTCACATGGAAAAGCAGTCTGTATTTTTTCTGATTAAAGCATCAGAAAATTCCACTTCAGTGGTGTGTAAAATTTTTATAAACTCTATTCTAAAACAACATTATCATTATGGTAGTCAGACTGTAAAAGATTGGCTAAATGTGCTCAGCTGTATTTCTCATTTTCTTCTTTCCTTCTAAATATCTTCATATAATTGTCTTTCTTATTCTATATTTTTATCTAACTTTTTGCATTACGAATTTTCCTTTGTATACATGTGTAAATATGCTACAACACCCCCAGAATCCTTTCTGTGCACATGAAGTACAGATTATTAATTAATATGCCCACTAGGATGAATATCACTGCATTTAAAATTGTTCCTTTAAATTTACTATTAAGGTTAACATTACATCATTTAATGAAGGAGCAAAGCTATTATGTTTTTCAGACCAAGTTTCAAAAGTATTCAATATACTGCATGTTTACAAGGGAACAGAAAAAGGCAGCCTGGCATTGGAATATGAATGTAATCTCTACAAAGACCCAACTGTTTCTTGTTTATGACAAAGGAGTAAATAATCCATTGATCTGGCAGCAGGGCACCTGCCTTACCAACCGACTCTGTATCAGTGGTCCCTGAACCCTCATTATTTTTCCTCAATTAAAGTTCATGGTCTCCTAAAGTCTGTGCTGAGCAGATGTACAACTGTTCTTGACTGCTGAACACAGAAGAATCACAAATTTAGAAAACTACTGCCATTTCATGGACGCTAGAAGTGCATCATTTGTTGTGGTGCAGAAACATTATAAACAATATGTCTCTTTTATAGTCTGCTAAGCCCTCACACTACAGAAAAGAATATTAAAGTTCAAAAACTGTCACATAAGCAGCACGTTATGAATACTGGAATGTATTTTTTTTATGATTCAAATAATGCTTACTGAAATGAAAAAATAAAGTCCTTTGAGGGGTATAATGTAAAAAATGTGACTTATATTTACTTAGAATTAGAGAAAATTGATGTATGAGCAAAATCAAACTGGAATCAATGATCTGAAGAGAAATTCAAAATATAATAACTGATAAATCACCAAAAGCAGAATTAAAGTTATGTTTGCTGTATTATCACTTTAGTTCTTTGTAATTGCTTCTTTTGCAGAAATAGGGAAGTCGAGAGAAATAATCAGAAGGGCAATGCTACTTGCAATTATAATGCAGCAAGACTCTACCTGCAAAATTCATCTGAAGGATACACATTTCACAAGAAATAGTCTTTTAACTCAAGGCTTAAGTATTGTAACATACGAAAAGAGACCACATTACATACATATTCCCTATAGCGTATAGGGTTATACACTAGAAAGAAAATCACTTCTTAATAAGGCATGGGGAGATGCTCATTTCCAGCATCAATCAGCTTAGGAAGCAAATGAAACCCACTTTTGGGGGGGACAGTTAAAGTTCATACATAGCATTTGTCAGTCTGTCTCCAGCACGATTCCAGCACAGCTCTGTTGCCACAGTATGTGCTGGATTGAGTGCAGCAGATTGTGAGTCTATAGGTCAGAGCATGTGCTTGAAGCATCAATAGCTACACCTGTCATTTTAGTTTTTCTGGGAAGAATATGTTATTGTTAACACTGCAACATGCTTTAGCCACAATCTGACTTTGAGGCTGGGTAGTGAATTTTGAAAGAGTCAGTTAAAATATTACCATTCATGATGAGGTGGGGGGGGGGGGTTTTCTGTAATGCTTGATGGAGATACTGCCACTAACATGATGTATATAAGCCTTTTTGTAAATGGACCTTGGGCTACTGACTTAGGTTCTTCCGTGAGACTGTAAACCAGTGTTTGTAAAATGAAAATTGCAGAAAAAGGACTTGAGAGGGGAGGGAATTATTAAGGAACTCATTGTTCAGCCAAAATAACAGAAAATATTACTAGCTGCAATCTTATTACTAGAGGTCATTTTCTCCTTTCAGCTTTCACAACTGCTAACTTCTCCTGGCTTATTTTCACAAACATTTTGCAGAAAGATACTTAATCTAATGAAATTGCCACCCGGTAGCTCACTTAAAACTACTCATGCTGAACTGATGATTCAATCATTATGGTGTTTGTTGAGGATGTAAGCACCTTTGGACAAAAGGTAATGTTGGTATTTTGAGTGACTCAGAAATTAACAAAGGTAAGTACTGCTGTGCACTGGGGCATCAGTTAGCTGTGAAAAGGGCTTTTCTTGATTTTAAAGCCAAATGGAAGTCACACATTTGCACACAAAGCTTCACATGTTTTACTTCACAGAATAAATGGCAGAATTGCCAGGCAGTTGCAGCCTAGCACTAGAAAGAATAAAAGTCAGCATGCAGTATGAATTTTTTGTTTGTACAGTACAGGATGTACTTCTGCATGCCAGGATATGGGACACTTAGCGGGTGATAGTGTAACTTGCAAACAAATATATATTAATAAATTACTTGTTAAACCTAAAAGACCATGCTAATGCATAAATACTTTCTTGCCTCAAATAGATTAGTGTACATGATATACCTATGAACTATACAGAAAAAAACAGAGGAAGAATTTCACTCCAGCAGTACAGATGCAGTTATGAGGATTAGGAGACAGTCTTTGTTAGACAACAGGGGCTGAAAACTTTCTTGATGCACTGGTATCAGGTACAATTCTAATGGGAAACAGGATGAAACACCAGTGAAATTATTGAGCTCTGACACCAGTGCAGTCACAGTGCCTGTGAAGTAATTCCAGTGCCTCATCCTGCCTGTCAGAGAGCTGCTGTGTCCCACTGCATTTCTCCATCCTCACCCATCTCCCGGAGGAGGGGTGATGATACCAAAACAGCCTCTTAGCTGGCAGCAGGCCACGTTTCCCTTGCCTCTGCAGAGCTGATGGCAGCTGCTTCCCAGAGGTGCCAGAGAAAACAGGGCTGATGGCTCCTGGGAGGCAGCAGGGACCAGCAAGCAGCAGCGCTGGAACTGGACCGCTATCACGAGTTTGGGAAAAAGAACCAGAGGTCTCAGTCCCACAGGCTCTGCTTTGCCATGGAGCATTTCTTTACCAGATGGTGAAATCCGCAGGGACAGGCTTCAGCTTTCCACCAAAATTGGATAAGCTCGAAAGCAATGAACTTGTCAGAGGAAAAATAAATCCAGTGCACTCCTTTCAAAAAGCCCCCCCTTTCACTGACTTCCTGTCTGAAAACATTACTGATATCACATGCTGTGGTACTTAGACAATTTTGGAGGCACAGGACTGGCTAAGGATCAAAAGTTGGACACATCCGTGCAGCTCTTGTGCTCTGCAGAAGTGGGTGCTGCCACACCTGCTGTTTCACTGAATTATTCATCTCTCTGTGCTAGCAGAAATGCAAAAGCCAACAACTCCTGAACTTAGGGAATAGAGACAATGAATGAAAAATAAATTTTATAGCTTTTATGCAGCCTGTTCCACCTTTCCTCAGGAAGTGTACAAAAGAATCAATTGTTTTGCAAATCAGTGCTTACACTTGCAGATGTGGAAAGAGGCCATCATTGTTTTGGAGTGGCACTTATTGGTTCCTGGAAATCGTGAAGCCCTAACAATGTGCTCCAAAAAGCTTGCAGACACTTAAGTATTAATAGAGACTTTCTCAGACTTTCTCTCTACTGCTTCTTTGCTCAAAGTATAAACTACATTTGATGGGCCAGTCTTTTGTGGAACTGGCCTAAGATCTCCATGCTAACAGAGCCCTTTCAACATTTTGTATTATTAATACATGAAATTCTACACCCATTCTCTTCACAGCAAAGCCTCTAGAAACTCCACTTGTTTCAGATCTTCCTGTCACCTGCAGTATCTTTTTCTTTAAAATGTACTGCAGCACCTCTGGGCTGGAAACATATTTTTTGAACTATCCCCAAATGTCACCATAGTGATCAAAAATATCTTCTCTTGAAGCATCAGTTTCACAAACCCTTGGGCTGACTTTTCTCTGCACGTGTAACAACACAGCAGTAGATGCAAAAACAATGTACTTTATTTCTAAGTCCATTTAAATATAGTTCTCGTTTCTAAGACTGTTTCTTTTAGTATGTCCATAAATTTAGTATAATGGTGTATCAGTTTAAATGTATCAAATGGCTCGGACATTGAAAAGACTCAGTTGTGAAATGTGCCAGCTTCCAGACTCAACTTTAGCTTCACCTGACACAAACTATTATTAATGTTAATAATTAAAAGAAAAAACATTTTGATGCAAGTTCTTGAGGATTTCATCTCATTTAGCTGTCAAATGGAAAAAATGAAGGCTAGATCCTACCCTGAAAATTACAGAAATGGTGGGGTATTGTGAGACTCTTTGGTATCATATACTTTCTCTGCTAGTCTGGTCTGGCACTGGAAAACTTTCTTTCAAATCCTGTCCTAAATTTGAGTGATGGCAGGTCAGGTATGGTACTTGATGAGGTGCAGAGTTTGCTCTGATTACCTCAGTAATTACTTTTTAATATTATTAAACTTTTTACATAAAGTAATTTCTCTCCTGATTGATCCACAAAGCTCAGGTCAAAGGCCATCTAATTATAAAAAGTTACAGATCCATCTTCTTCATTTGAAAATACCTCTTGGTCAAGAGCTGAAGCAAAGTTCATAATCACACTGCAACTCTCAGAACATTCTAAATCACTTAAAAGCAAAATACAGATAAATAATTTATTTGCTGATAAAACAGCAGAAAGAAATCTTTCCTTACTGCAAAACCAAAGAAAGTTCCATTTTTTGAGGCCTTGGTTATAAATATAAGATTAACAGGAGCATAGAAATTATTTCAGTTATGCTTTAACAGTGGTTAATAAATCAAGATTGCATATTAAAGTATACATTGACATTCTAAACCTTAGCATAATATTTAATTAAGCAAACTACTACTTTGATCTCCATATGTCGGAGCAGAGTCCAAAGTCTGTTCTACTACTAGCAATAGATACAGCATTATAGAGCTGAACCAATAGTTTCTTTCCCCAAACTGTGTAGGAAATACAGTGAGTAAAACACATTGGAAATATAAATTGTGGACAAATTGATGTTAAATGATTTATGGATCGTGTTTTTCTTTTACCTTGAAATGTTGGCTAGCTGAAGAATTTGCTGCAGTTCTCTTAGAGGCTACTGGTCAGGCAGAAATACACAGGCTGCCATCAGGCCAGTTTGGAATCCATGAATTCAGTCTACATTAACTCCTTCCCTATAGCACATTAATGTTTTATTCTTGGTCTACATAAAAAAAATAGTATTTCTAAATGGTTTATCAATAATGATGCACCAAAATGTAGCTGTGTGTAGCAGCTGGGCCCAATTGACAACAGTGTTAGCATAAGTGCATGAACTTCAGTGAACCCTGTCAGATAAGGGAGTATCTCAGCTGTAAGACAGAGGAGTAACTTTGGCATAACAAGCTGTTAACCACTGTTAAAGCCAGATGAGCCAATGAATAGAAATAGAATATAAAATCATAGAACACTTTGTGTTGGAAGACACCTTACAGATACCCTGCCATCTGCAAGGACACCTTCCCATAGACCAGGCCACTCAGAGCCCCAGCCAGCCATGTCTTGAACACATCCAGGGATGGGGCATCCACAACTTCTCTGGGCAATCTGTGCCAGTGTTTTACAACTCCCACAATAAAGAATTTCTTCCTAATTTATAAACCTGCCCTCTTTAAATGTAAAGCCATTACCTTTGTCCTGTCATTACAGGCTCTTGTAAAAAGTGCCTTTGCAGCTCCCTGGTGAGACCCCTTTAGGTATTGGAAGGCACTCTAAGGTCTCCACTGAGCCTTCTTTTCTCCAGACTGAACAACCCCAACTCTCTCAGCCAGGCCTCAGAGAAGAGGTGCTCCTGCCCTGCGGTCATGGCCCACCTCTGGACCCACTCCAACAGTTTCATAGGTCCCCAGAGCTGGAGACAGAACTCCAGGAGGGGTCCTATGAGAGCAGAGTAGAAGAGGGAGAATCCCCTCCCTCACCTTGCTGGCCACGCTGCCTTTGATGCAGCCCAGGATGCAGTTGGCTTTCTGGGTTGCAAGGGGACAATGACAGGTCATGTCAAGCTTCTCATCAACCAACACCCTCAAGTCCTTCTCCTCAGGGCTGTTCTCTTCCTACCTCATAAATGGGAATTTCCCTTTGAGACAGATCCTCGCTAACCCCCCAGTTTTTGGACACTGTTGTCCCTCTCCATGGAACAAGAAAATGGCATAATTTGTAAGAAATGTGTATCTGTGATTAAAAGTGTTTTGGTATCCAGGTCTATTTAGCCTGACCAGTGATTTGATCCTGAACTGCTACACTATGTGGGTAAGTCAGACCTCTCCCACTCAGCTGTTTACTTCATAAGTATTTAACCAAGCCTTAAAAATATAATCTCTGTTTTCAGTGATCTAGTTCAGTAACTGAAATTAATATGAAAATTGACAGGTAAGACATTTGAAAACAAAATTAATACATTTTAAGAGAAAGATATTTTAAGAGAAAACCTAAATAGATATTTTTAAACCAGTTTGTGACTGGGCAATGGTAACGTATGATGTGAAGTACAAGGATTTGTAAGAAATCACTTTCTTTTCACTAACATTACCGCACTAATATATTTAACATAGACATTTACATGCTTTGCATTTTAAGTGCCTCTGAAATTCAAGCACCAAGCCTGCACATTTCAGCAGCACCATCAGATGTAATGAGTTATGGTACTATCGGCATGTTGATAAGCTATAGCCCAAAGAAGAACAAGAAGGAAGTATAAAAAATATGGCCAGAGGATGGGATAAAATTATCAGCGAGTGTGTTTTCCTGTTTGGTTTTAATCTACATTTAATTAAATTCTTATCTTCTGTGTACTTATGGTCGCATTTGAATGGCGAGACTGCATTCATTATGAATGGTAAAACTTAACTCGGAGAACATTTCATGTGGCTTCTTTAAAAAAAAGGAAAAGGAAAAATACTGTCTTTATTCTTTACATTTAGGTCTTTTTAAAGAAGGGTTAAGTTACTTTAGGCTCAAATGCTGTTCTGCACTTAACCTTTAGGTTAACTGATTTCTAAATTTGCTCTTTTATATTTTTTAAAAAAATATATAATTTGGAAATGTTAATATCAAAATTTTGGTTGAATATAGTCAGGAATGGGGGAGTAATGAGACATGCTGAAGTGTTTCCTTAATTCTTAAAAACAGAAAATGCTAAAAGAAAAATTCTAGTACTAACAACAAATATACGTGTTGGGCTGCATTCAGAATTACTTATAGCCATCAATTTCTCTGAAATTAAAAAGACATTAAAAGAAAATCTTAACAATGACTTTTGAGAACCTTAGTTTGTATTATTTTTTTTTTCTGTTTTCCAGATCACTGGGCCGGTCATGCCATACTCCTTGGGCAAAACCCAGCTTTAATCTTGTGTAAATGAGGAGGGCAGAACTGGGTACTTTGTTTTACTCATTAGTTTCAAAGGTATTTTGGGGGACAGAGGACAAGTGAGATCAGAAATGATACTACCAGTGCAAAAATAATATCTAGGCTAAATTATTAAAAGACATAACAAATTGAAACAAAATAGAAAGCCTTCTGCATTTCTTTATCAGTCACTACAGCAACTACTACACAATATATATTTTAAAACATTCCATTTATCTATAATTTTTGAGGAGATGCTATCTGGCAATGCAAAATCATATGACATTGTGTCAGAAATATCCCTGTGACTTCTACATTGCATACATTTATTTTCTTTCTTTGAAGGGCCTATCCCTACAACACTTTAAAGGCATCTGAAAGGTACAGTGCATTCACACAAACCCAAGCCCTACCAAAATGAAACCTCCTCCAATTAAACATATTCCTGCAGTACCGAATACTCATTTTCCTGAGCTAACCTCCACAAAAGCCCTTGAAAACCGATCAGCTTTGAAGTGTGGGTTGATAATTAACAAATATCGAGAGCTACTGCAGGTAGAACATTCCAGGGTCAAAAGTTCTGCTAGGAAAATGAAAACATTGGCACCAGAAAGTAATTGTTTTCTTGCTCATTTGGTTATTGATTTTCAACTCCCTCTGCTCCCAGAAGTTAGAATTTTACATACCTTTCCTTCATCCTTACCTCATTCTTCAAGTATTATACTACTGCTAATAGATAAAGGAAAAGGGAAAAGACAGAAAGGAAATGAAAAGCATGGGAGAAATTTTTAAATTATAACCTGTATAGATTTTGTTCAGTGTCTTTTTGATGATGATCCAGAGCCCACTGGATCTAAGTTGTGCTATCAGTGGTGAGTTTTGCTTGATAAAGGGCCAGACAAGGTCTGAGTAAGCTGACAACTCCATGGCTTTATGCTGCAGTTTCTCATACAGCATATTGACACGCTGAGATTGTTCAGGTTTAGAAACAGAAGTAACTCTAGCAAAGTCCTCAGCCAAGAGAAAATGTTGCAATCATTTCACTAGGAAAATACAATAAAGCAAAATTAAAAGCTCCCTCACTCCAGCATCTACCATTTAGTATTAATAAAGATTCTGAGATTGATAAGTGAGCCACGTATCTTCTGTCATCATTGCTGGGAGAAATGTTATTCATTTCTTTCACCTGTATCCAACCATATACTGATGTTACCAGAATTTGTCTTCCTTAAGCGTTTGCCAACTAATTCACAACTAAGCCACAATTTAAGCTGAAGTAAATCACTTCACCGCATCTGTCGGATCAGTTTGGAGAGACAACACAGTCCTGGCTTAATCCTTTAAACACTGAGATTTGTAACTATGACACTGAAAGAAGGGAAGGTGGCTGTCCCACATTTCCTCTTACTCAAATCTGAGGTAAACTGAATCGCATTCTCAAACATCTGTCTCTGCAACAGGATTATCAGAGTCAGGCTGACACTGATCCCAATTTAAGTGCCTCAGATACATGCCTAAATTTAGGGGAAATCTGGACTGTAGAGCATGGTACAGTTGCCATTCAGAAGAGATCACACAACACGTTTACCCCCTGTCTGTTTAGATGGCATTGTGTCCTGCAGGGGAGAGGTGAAGCAGTTCGGGAGACACAGCAAAAAAAGTGCAGGTAAAAAGTACCCTTTCTTAGAAAAATCAGTCAATCATCACTCTTGGATTTAGGAATCGTATTAATGTGGTCACTTTCCTGTGCATTTCATGTAATTTCCAAGAAGCTCTTGTGGTATGGCATGAGAGCTTTGAGAAGATGTGCTGCCAAAACCTGCTAGAAGTATGATTTGCAATACTGCCTGTAAATCTATTTTACTAGTATTAGCTGTGTTAGGATAAAAATACCAACTCATCTTGGAAAAAAAAAAAAGGTATACATAGCCAGCTAATCAATTGCATAACTTTTCTAAAAATGTCTTCAGCATGATGACATTAGGCAACTGTGAACCTGTTAGCTTCCAGCTCTGCTGTCAGAGCTATGATATAATGAATGCCAGCATGGTGTTCCAGTCAGCTACTGCCACCTGCTCCGCTTTGGAAAAAGAAGTCTCTTTTTTTGGCAGCCATCAGATGTCGTACCCAGTGCCCACTGGCAAGAACAATGACTTTTTGCCATGGTCTCCTGCGTGTAAGAAAGTCTTAAAAAGAGGCCTAGTGGAGAGGGAAGATAAAAGTGCTGCAGTGCAGGGGTAGAGGACCTCAAATGGGACAGTTACAGTAGTAGCCCCTGGACACAAGGGTGCTCAGGGTGAAGGCTGCTTCAGAGAATTATCCTTCTACCTTACTGCTCACAGAGGACTGACTCTGGCTCTGAGTGGGTCTCCAGTTAACTGCAGACTTACTCTAGGCTGAAAAGCAGCTCCCATTTTGGGCCAGTTCAGTGCCTGGTTGGAGCTTTCAAGTCTTCATATCTCTCTGCATATACGTCTGCATGTATGTAGGAGAGCAGTGTGTCCCTGGACTCACCCAGATGAAGTCACCACGGCAAACCAAGGCATGCAGGAGGCTGTGTCTTTCTCTGACACTGCTCTGTACTACAGACACTGCACAAGGGCAGAGATGTGGCCCAGAGGGCAGGGAAAAAAGAACAACCTTTTTTCTCTCTTCCTTGCTTTGCTGGCTAGACTTAACCTGACTGGTAGGATTCATACTTTGTCTTAGCCCTAAGATGCAGAGAAACTGAATTTACTCAACCGAGGGGGTTATCTATTGATTAATGAAAGTCCAGTGTGATGGAATATTGTCCTAATCACATTGCACACTGACCAAATACTGCTATAAATGAAGGGGAAAGAGCATTTGCTTTCTTAATGGCTACAGCAACTGGGCTTTAGATTGGCAATTTTAGCAGTATTATGCTAAACTAACATACACACATCTACCATAAGCCTAATGCAGTGATTTTAATAGGTAATGCCAGCATTAAATGCAGCTCTATATTGGAACAAGCCTGTTGTATTTATGTTTTTCTAATGTGCACAAGCATTTACATGAACTGCATTCTTACTTCACAGGTATTTTTGCTGGAGTAAGAGGCACAGATTTGCACAGTGTACTTCAGAGTGTATGTATTAAGAAAAACAAAAAGAGAGAAATTATACTATTCATACTGCTTGTGAACAAAAGCATGACTGTAATTCATGAAAAGTGAACCAGTGAGTTATGACAAACCTGCCCTCACAAGACAACAGTGATGATAAAGCGTACAAACCCAGACACATACCACATTCCATAACTCCTTGCAAACTCTAAGCCTGCAGTTTGTTTTGATGCAAGCCTTGACTTCTGTAGCCAAAAAAATCTGACTTACTGTTGTATTAAAGTAAAATAGAAACAACTAAAAGTAAAATAGAAACAACTATTGTTCCATTTATTTTATCTAGTGTTCAAATGATTGCAAAACCATGACAGAAGTTGCTGCACAAAGAAACGACACTTCTTTTAGTATAGACTGCCATTAAAGCTGTTTTTTTAACGTCAGATTTCTGCATTTCATAGGCATTTGGGTGAGGGGAAAAATGTTCTTTGAATTATAAGGCTGAGACTTTTTCTCTGTTTATGACTCTCATAACAAAAATGTTTTAAAATACTGAAACAAAAAACAGTGCCACATGCCACTGAGACTTGGTGAAATCAACCACTGACAGCACCCTACAATGATCCTGGTCCTACTGCTTCTCACATTTGCTGTCTCATTCAGCACTGTCATCATTTTAGCACATCTGATTATGACTCTTTCTAATAGGAATCATCAACCTGGAATCAAGCTGACAAGGTTTTGTGAGGCTGTCTTTTTCATTGCTAAGAATTCATCTTGTTCACAGATCTTTATGCTTTTTAATTTAAAAAACATTAACTAACGCATCTGAATGGTTTATGTATATGCACTAAAGCATGTGAATTATTTCTGACAATTGCTAGCCTCCTGCTTAATACCTAGAATGTAAATAAAAGTTGCCTTATTTAACGTTGAACTAATTTATCTGTAAAGGACAGATCTTGCTTTTCTCCCCTGTCTCGCTGAGTTAAATTTCTGTGTTGGAGCGAGGGTGTGCTCAGGTGCCAGAAATGCCAACCTGCAAAGAACTACAGTGAAGACTTAACTCTTTCACAGATACACATTGACATACTGGATATTGGCAAGTTCTTCACATCACAAATTTTACTACAAAAAAAATGCTTTTCTTACAGAAAAAAAAAAAAAATTATGCCAATAGTACATGTGAAAGATCTATAAATGTATTTGCTTCTACTCTCCTTTGGTGGTTGAGGCCAGGTCATCTCCTGCCAGGCCTCCAGGAATGCACAGTCCCTGGGCACAGAGCCACCAGTCTGTCGGTGTCCCCACAGAGTGCTGAGCACTGCAGTGGATCTGTCTCATCAGCAGCTTGACCTGCTGCAACCCAGCCAGATTCAGCTTCCATGCTGTATCCGGGCTTCTCCTGTGTTGTTGGCTGAAGTGAAATGTCTCCCCCCTTCTACTCAAGGAGCTCAATAGCCTGAGCCCAATGCAAATCACCTGGGTTTCACACTGAAGACTGGAGGCAACTCCTCAGGCACACATGACTTCAAGTTAATGGGTTAAACCCTCCCTGGAGGCAAATCTGAGACACAAAGCAAACTCTCACAGGTGAACTGGGTGAACACCATCCTTCCCACACCTTGCCTCAAGCAGAGGCTGAGCTTCAGGATAAACACATGGCACTATTTACACTTTACATTCCCCAAACAAAGCTCATATCGAAACCACACCTAGCAGTGCAGAAATACAAGGAAGAAAACAGCAAAAATTAAGTATGCAAGCAGATACTGGTCATGTTAGTGAGTACTGGAAAGCACTTGAAAGCCATGTGTGAAGGAGTGGGATCCCACAACAAGCTGCATAAGGCAGTTTCTGCCAGGGCCCCTAATCTGCACCAATCACAGTTTGATAATGCATGATATAGCTTCTTATCTTTTACCATATTTTGGACAACATACAGTGTTATATGGAATATTTAGTTTGTCCCAAAACACGTGGAGCAATGCACGGGATAATGACCTAGAATGTGCAAGGAAAATTTCTCTTTTCTATAGAAAAGATGTTAGGCACCACAAGTAAATCTGTAACTTTGTATTTTCAATAAGCTGCTACAGGTTTGCTCCATCTGCTCTGTATCCACCATCAGAGCTTCTGACAGAAATGTCTGGGGAAGATCTTTCTTACGTACATGAGGCTCAAATGTAGCAGAAATATGGATATCATTACACTCGGCTTCTGCTAAGAAAACCTGCATGAAAATCTTTTGGATCATATGCATCCATGGAAAGAAGGCTGG
>VZTB01010714.1:708112-836137 GCA_013397245.1 Thryothorus ludovicianus
AATTAAATGGATATTTCTGTTTGGTAACAGAACTGAACAACATCACAACAATGCTAAAAATTGGTTCAAGTATGTTTCCAAAACACACGTTAAACATTGGACACCAAATCACACTTTTTTTATTAAGTAGACAAAACATTTTTTTCCTAATATAGAGAATCATCTATGATGGCAAATGGAATAACTCCATTATTTACAAGTTTTAAAAGTGATACATATTCAAGGACAACACTGCCAGCCTAACAACCAAAACTGATTTAAGGACAGTGAGAACATATAGGGTATCTGAATGACAGTATTGTATACAATTAAAAGACTTAGATACCCATCTGAGTAAATAACATATTTTTTTGACCTTCCTGTAACCAAAAATACAGCTAGTTGCAGTCACAGTTTTAGTAGGAGCAGCAGTATTTAAAACAACAACACACTTTCTGGAGAGAATTAAAAAAAAAAAAGCACAGACAGATGCAAGTCATACTCTGTAATGCTCTAATATTCCTACAACAGTTATATAAAACAACCTACCCAAAATCAAAGGTATGAGCTATTGTGCTTTCAGCTGTGGATTCAACACAGGAACCTCTAGCAGCTGGTGTACACATTAACAGGATCACTCCTGCCCATGGAAAATGGTGGCTAGCTGGAATATGGAGTTTTAAGTAACAGGAGCAGCACATGGTTCCTCAGAAGTGAAAACTGTATTTTTCATTCACGTGTTTTTTTATTAAATCACTACAGGGTATTGCAACTGCCTAATAATTGATAGCATTTAGATGGCTAAACCTAAATGGAAGGGAATAGAAACCCAGCCTAGAATACATTTGTAGTCAGAAGGCTGTAGCAGCTAACAGTCAAAGAGAAAAGGCACAAAGTATTCCCATTAGCATGTTTTAAGGAATCATTCCTTTCATGAACTGCTTCTAAGAGGAAGGAGTAAAATTTTGAGGTATGATCATAGCAGACTGTTGCAAGAAGACACTACAGGAGAAAAGGTGAAAAACTAAAATAGACTGAGGTATAGCAGGAAAATGAGGACAAAAGACATAGAGTGCTCTGAGAAAGGAGCAGCAGCTTATGCAGTACACGGAAGTACTGAACAAGTTATTCTGAAGATTTATGAGAATGGATTTGTTTTTAGAGTATTGTGGATGTGACTGTTTTTGACAGAAAAATTGGATAGAGTAGAAGAGAGACATAGGGGAGAAGAAGGAGGAAAAAAGCAATATAAGTAGAAAATGATTAGTTTATAGCCCATTGTTCTGATGGCAAGAAATAGAGCAACCTGGAAAGGTGACTGAGAAGAAATCGACACATCTGGAGCAGGGACTACTTTTTAAAACTTCATTTTTTATGATGTCTAGCACAGCAGGTTCTTTACAAGTAGTGCCTATGGACAATGAAGCACCATAACTAAATATTTAGAAAGGAACAGATTAAAATCAGCATCTTCTTCAGGAAGAGGATGAGATACAGAAAGAACTGAGACCTGGGCAAATGAAAAAAATCCCAGCGATAATAAAATGGGTTCACCATTGCTGATTTAAAAGTGTGAGAAATAAAACAGTGAACATATGAGTATTCACTGCTACCCTATGGATTACCCATAGGTGAAAGCAGCTCTTGAAATGTTTTAGTGTTTTATGGAGACCAGAGTCCAGCAGTGCCTTTTGTCTGTCAATAACACAGTGGCCCTGCCCCTTCTCTGACTGTCTGCAGGGGTTTCATTGCTGACTTTTTTCTGTAACCTTTAGAGATATAGTATTAGTATGACCTTTTAACTTTCAGGTGATTTGATTTCAACTGCTGGACTAGTAGTATTTAACTGATGAACCAATTAAACGTCAGTCAAATCATCTGAAAAAGCACAACAAAAGGCTGAAAAAAGTCCCACGGTGTAAGTTCCTTTACAGCACACAGGCTAGTTTTGGTTTTTTTCTTTATAAGACAAAATGTTAATTTAATATGGAAAAATATGTTCATAATTATATATATATACATATACATATATATATATAGATATATATATATTTTTTTAATAACAACTTAGGAGACATAACACTCCTAGACTAAAATTAAGGAAGAATTGAGGAAGGTGCTTAATAATTTACAGTAAATTTTTGTAAAATTAACTCTGAAACATAGGAAAATATATTTTATACAATTAAAGTTTTCTGAAGTAAGAAAGACTGCAGGTATGTGCAGGTACTAATTTCTGTGAAAATGCAACAAAAGATAACTAAGTAAGCTTTTATGTATGTACATAGAATACGGATATTTGCATCTACATATAAACATGTATATGCATATGCAGCTTTGCACATGCTCACACGTTTTACTAACTGAATTCCTACTCTATTTATTATGCCACATATGCATTTTCCAGCAGAATATTATGTAATATATGATTCAGCCTTTTAAAGTGAGATTTACCCTGGTATTCTTAATTTTTAAAAGCAGACTTCCTGTAAAACCTCATGAGAAATTCTAGTTTAATTTTTGGATTCCTACAGGAGATAGAAAGATACACATATTCACTTGCTCTCTCTGATATTGCAGACTCTGTCTGTGACTTTGCCTGGTTACGTGAACTTTGATTTTTAAACCTCAGTCACATGTAAAGACAACTGGAGACACTGGACCTTTGTCCTCTGTGTCTAAGGAAGGTGTTCACAATACAGAAAAGCCTTAAAGCATCAATGATATGAAATTTCAAGTTGTTTAGAAATTATTTTTGATTGATCTAAAGTACATAGGCTGTTTTTTTTATTTTTATTTGACCCATAAACATTATGGAAAGACAGCATCACTTTTTTCTTAGTAATTTAACAGCTGGTGTTAAAAATGCTCTATTTCTTCCTTGTCATCTCAACTGTACTGTTGCTGGAGAAGACTCTACAGGCTTTTGCTTTTATGAGGGAAAACCTGGATAAAAAATTGTAAGAAACAGGTAGCTTGTAGTCTAGTAGTAATAGAAGGAAAAGTTATAAAAAATAATACATTCATAACATTTACATATTAATTAATATATTAAAACTATTATTATAAATAATAATTTATAATTATGTCTGGATCCTTTAATCCTACTATTGGACTTATGTCCACTATTGTTACAAAATGAAACATTTCTAAATTCTCGTGAATTTTACTTCTACATATTACAGTTTTCCTGTAAATAGAGTAGTAAACACTTGATAATACTAGTATTTCCTGGTATTGAAATGCAGCCTGCTTCCCATGATGAGAAAGAAAATCTTATCAAAGTGTTACAGATGTTCTTCAAATGATTTAATAAATACAAGAATATCTTCTAAGTAAATGAGGCAAATATGTCATTTGAATTCTCACAGCTTCTATAATTAAAAGCAAGACCACCAGCTGACTTCTTTTATTTTTTAAAAGCACAACTTGATCTGCACAAGGAAAGCAACCTTCTTCAATAATATTTTCCCTCACAAAGTTAAGAACCTACCTGTTGATCCCGAGGCAAATGCCAGTAGTGGTCCAATATTCATCAGAAACTTTAATTAATTCTGCTTCCCTTCAGGCATCTTACTTTCACCACAGTGGGGGAAAAAGAAAAAAAAACAACCCTGCCCAACCAGTGGTCATTAATATCAGTATAAAACAAGGATGATGCTTAGACTGGAAGACCTGGAGTTTCATATACTTTTCTTATAATGTTTTTAAGTGGCATCCAATTAGTACATGGGGACTAGGATGTGTCTCAGTGTGCAGCCACTGCCAATTTACTTTATAATTTAAAGAATTAAACCTTCCCTCTAGCGTCTCCCTTTCGCTCTTGTATAGCTTTATTGTTTTCAGTGCACTATATACCTATAAAATGAATGAAAAGTCATACTTGATCCAATGGAATTAGCATACATCTCAAATGATTCACTCTGCAATATCAACAGGAAGGAATCAAAGCAAAAATTACTTCCTAAATTGTCAGAATATATTTACTGAATATTCTAAATAGATGAAAACCAAGCCCAACCAACCAACCAAAAAACAAACAAAAACCCCAATAACAAACAAACAAAAAAAAAACACCCTAAATAACACCCCTCAAAAAAACCCAAAAAAAACCCAACAAAACAGAAAAAGGAGATATTCTAAGGCTTATGTACAATGCAACATTTTCTGAGAAATGGATCAATTCCCTCTGTGCTGCTGTTACTTTGCATGATCTTGATCAAATTGTGTTGAGTCAGATTTTCAAGACCCTTTTGTGATGGGCTGAATTTTCATATGCATGAGGTTTCTCACCTTTCCTGGCCGTGGCCCGTTGCTAATAGCTGGGTTGCTAGAAACCCTTGAGGTTTCTGTTAGGAACACACTTAATTATACAGAGTTAGAACACCTTTACATTTCTTGTCTTTCAATACCTCAGGTGTAAAATAATGCAGTATACCCCACATTGCTCAGGGTTGCTGAAGAGACAGGTACACCGAGGCACACAGGTGTCAGAGTAACCAAATTCATATAAGACACAAAATACACTGCAAACTGTAAATGATCCTTGATGCACCTTCCTGCATTTTAAAGCCTTAAAACCAAGAATAAACGGTGATATTTATATTACAAATCCTTCTGTAAATCAGTGGGTTTCCCAGGAATGTAAATCAACAGATCATTTGGCTGCAAAATTCTTTCCAACCACAGAGGCATCAATATAAAACTCTCATGGACAGGCAGCATTTGGGTTTAGTCTTCAATCTGTGCCATTGTTTCCAGCTCTGGGCACATTTTGTCTGCAATCCTTCCAGCCCTGGTCCTGTCTTACAGGGCTCATCATTTGCTAAATGCATTATTTCAGGATATAACCTTTCCAGTGTTAGGCAGAAGAAAAAGACTTAGATGACAATTTACACTTGTACTGTTAGCCCCTGTGTGCTCTGAGACAGTGAAGGCAATCGTGGAAGAGAAAAATGTGAATGAAGTAAAATATTTATCGTTTTGGTTCTACGGTTATTTTTAAGAGGATGTATGCACTTAGACAATTAAAGATCTACTCACCACTGAAATTTTGACCAAACAGTTTTAAAATTAAAACCAAATACACAATATTTAGTAGAATTTTTGAAACTGGACCATTTTCTTAAAATTTCCTTGGATAGTGTGGCAAGAACTTAGCTAACACATTTTTGTCCAATGTGCTTGTGATGCAATAGGATAGGACACAAGAGGGGCTGCACTGGAAAAGCAGGCATTGCTGTCAGAAAAGAGAATTGATCAAGCTCTGTTCTGCAAATGTGAGTTTTATGGTAGGCTTTCAATTTTAATCTCATGTTTCAATATTATAAATATAAGAAACATATTTCTTTTTACAGAATGCAAATTATTTAGGGAGAAAAGGAGCTAAAGGTTGATTCCTGACTGTGTTCCCAGGCTCTTATTTTCGGACTGAAGTAAAAAGAATTACCTTCATGTTTTCCTTGCTGCCCAGGGTTTCAGTGAAAACAAGCCCCATGCCTTGACTCCTCTCTGACACCTTAACATTATTCCTTTTTCACAGTTACTGAAATAGGTCATAGCCCTGACAAATCTATTATGCCTCATTTATAAGTACTGCAGTTTACTTGGACAGTAATTTCTGGCCCAGAGCATCACTGAATGTTCAATTTTCTCCCTTTAAAAAAACAAGGCACGGGTGCCCTGTTAAATGCTGTAATCGGATTGCCCATCCCCACAAAACAAGGAGGGCCAGTGTCAAGGGATACTCTGAACTTCTACAACTTTATCCTCTCATGTAGCCACTAAGCCTAAAAAATACATGCAGAAATAAAAGCAGAAGCAACAACTGGTTCAAAGCCCTATATAAAATGAATCCATTCAAATGCCTGATAAAATGATTTCTACTATTTTTCCCACAGTGTAGCTACAACAAAGCTGCTGGTCAGGTCCAACAGGGCTTTGATCAGAGGTTTTATTAAGTTTTCTGTTGCAGCCTCACTTGCATAAATGAAGAAAAGACCAGAAGAAGCAAACTCCTCACTTCCTTTGCACTAACACTGGGCCAACTCTTTAATTTCTTTCTGTATTTGCACTGGAATAACATTCAGGGTTTATGTTAATAATTTTACCCAATGCCTAAGGAAAGATAAATCATAATGGTCTGACAAGTGCTGCATTGTGCTTGATTGTTCAGACTCATGTGACTTCATACATGTCCTCAAAAGAAGATAGAGACAAGACAACAGCACAGGTCAGCTTGCTTCTCAGCCAGGATGGAAGCTGGAAAACCCAGGAGCCCCTTACTGCCACAATTATTTGCTCTAAACACGTCTCTTAGTTTTATTACTATTACAAACATTAGGAAACTGCAGATTCCCTTCCTGATACTAGCACATTTTTAGTATTAACACATCCCTTTAGAAAAAAAAGTGACCAAAAATGAGTTCACCAAAATTCACTAATTTCTGGAAAGTATGAAACACAAATATTAAACAGCACCAAGAGTTTCAACCCAAAATATTTAAGCTTTATTTCCTATTATGTTCAAAGAAAACACAAGTGGCTCAGGGGAAAACCTTTCATTTTTCTTAAACTGCAGTAGCTTATTGTTGACATAAAGTATTTGGCTGTAATAACTTTTTAGCTGTCATCATAAGGGCTATAACATATATATTTTTAACAACATTCACAAATCCCAGAAGTGCTAGCTTTCTAGTGGAGGTTTTAACAAAATAACCTATGCATTTTTAAAATAACTTTGCTGTGCCTTCACTGCCAAGATTGATCACTTTATTTCATCAAGATCATTAGGGACTTTTATACACGCCGACAGGCACAGGGAGCCTAAACTGCCACACTTTGCTTGAAAGTGGACATCCATGGACCCCCTCCTGCTGCTGCACACAGATATGCTGTAACCTCCAGGCTACCCAAGCAAAACAGATGCCAAGACATTCACTGCCCATTTCAGCTCGAATTTTAACTGAATTAACTTCTGTGCTGTAAAGTTTGGAATATGGATGCTGTGGGTGCATGTTTTCTGGACATAAGCAGTAGCTGGATAATGAGGAAGCCTCTCAGAAAAGGCATGAGCTGCACTAAACACGTGCAGTTGTGCAATTTCATGTTTCAGTGGCCTATCTTGGAGACAAAGAATTCCCAAACCAGCAGTGCTCGACTGGCTGGGTGCCCACTTCCACCTAAGAAAGACTGTGGGCTTCTTTTTAGGGTTTTGGTCTTGAGCTAATGTCACTATTGGAAATATGTTTTGAAATAGAACAATACAGCTGTCACGTAAATCTGCTAAGTTCATGAACATATGAAAAAAGTGTTCTTCAAAGCTAGGTTAGTGGGGTGCATGATGTAAGTCAGGGCTGTGAAAGCCTGTCTTGATTTAATGATGCCTTTCATGCTGTGTCTATGATAAGGTTCATTCAATGTGTACTTTGCATAAAAGCCAAAAAGTTAGGAACTGAAACACATGAAGAGAACGCTCATAACATAATCCTACCCCTATATGTATAAGCATTATGATGGCATCTTTCATTACAAGAATATACACTGCCTCTGAAACCTGGAAATATCCTACAGATTTTTCATATGCTCTAGTAAAGTTCATTTTTAAAAAGCACTCATTAAATGAGCCACCAGTTCACACCTCTCATTCATCAGCATTATGATGTACGCTTTGTGCTCTTAATTTACTTCAATTTCAGTAAGATCTCAGGGTATTGAGAAGCTTGGCAGAACCCTGAACATATTAAACAACAGGATACTGAAAGAGTTGCCTTTGTATTTTAAAGACAGTACTGGAAATGAAACAGTATTTTAAAACATGTTTTGAGATTTGTATGTTACTGTATTTTCTGAAGTAATGCATGCCCACAAGGGTGCCACACTACTTTTACTTGTGACTTTGGCTTATGATTACAGCTTTTACTCAGCTGAAAAATGTTAAAATTCTCTTAGCATTGTTCCTTAATGGAAACATTAAAATGAAATATGGTAGGGATTTTTGAAAACTCCAGTGTCCTCCTAAAATGACTAACCTAAATCACAGAAAGATGTTTGCAAGCCACACTCTTGCTCCAAATGGGCTGCTGATCCGAGCATTTGTCTAATACTGTCTGCAATGCTAGGAGGAACAATTGAGCTCTCCTCTTCTTCCAGATCTTCTCCCAACAACAGCTGTAAATGTTCATTTGCCAATCAAAAAATCACAGCAAGTTTATGCTACACTGGGCCTTAAATACTTGATTAATTCTAGAAATTACCAAAATAAATACAGGCTAAGTCTTTGCTCATTGAATAAGGATAAAGTAACTTCAAAATCCACAGCCACTGGTTGCCATGCAACCTGCTATAGTATTATGGCAGAAATAAGCTGTGCTTGAATTTTCAGTGCCCTCTCGCTCAGCCTTCTTGATGTTGTGATACTCTAATGCTTCTCAGCTAACTTCCATTAAGTAGTTTTTTGTGGGGTAGTATTCCAAGGTTAAAATGATTAAATAACTTTTATGGTTGATCAAATATAAGCCCTTATTATACACAGTAGGCAAAACCATACATTTTAATTACTTTGTTATCAAAGATCTTGGTATTTACATTTCATTTTTCAGTTATAATTCTGAATTTAGTTTGACCTTCATAAAAAAGAGAAGACCTGAGATTCTTGCTGTCTTAAACAATTTTTCCTATAAACAATAAAAACCATTAAGACATGGTAACAACAGAAACAATGCAAGGAGATCTACACAGCCTATTAGAAATATTTTCTACTGAGATATTTTGTTTTATTTATTTAAGCATCATCTTTTTATTTTTCAGTTTAATTTTTAACTACTTTAATTATTTGTCACTTGATAATACATTTGCTGTCTAGGGGTGATATATCAATATTTGATAATATTGACATTACATTAATTCAAAGTTCATTTAGAGCTATCAATAGCATTTTTCCTTTATAAGAAGTATATTCCAGTATATATACTGAAATAAAAATACTAGTTTCAGGTACTCTACAGAACTTTGTTACTAATTGGTAACAAAGTAATTTTCTGCAATTAAATTGCACTAATATTTATAGAGACATATGCTTAAAAATTCATGATTAGACAAAGTTTGTATTTTGCATTTTTGGTTTCTGAAATTATTTGAAGAAGACAGATTTCACAGACAAAGATCAACCTAATAAGGTCTTGTTTTATATATCCATTTATTACAGAAATCTAAAGCAATTCAAAATCTATTAACCTCTACAGCTTCTGTAAAAATAGATTTATTAGATGAGGACAGAAATATCATGTGCATAATTTACATTGTAAATACATCAAAATAAAAAAACTACCTTTCATTTATTAACAAAGCAAGAATAAAAGAAAATGAAGTCTTAATATATTTATGTGGAAAGATGTTTAGATCACCCTTTGTAAGAAAATGTTTTATTTTGTCAAATTTAGGGCCATTATTTTTCATGAGTCTGCTTAGATGACACAGAAATGTTAAAGAAAAAAATAAAGTTAAGTTTTAAAAGCCTGTATTTTAATTCTTAGAACCTTTCATTTTTTATTTTTTTCTTACTACTTTGTCTTTCCAGAGCTTTACACAGCTTTTCCCACAGAGTACGGTGATCTTTAAATATATGCAATCAAAAAATATACTTATGCTTGTGGTGGGTGGTTACAGACACATTTTTAAAAATTATTTGCTTTTCACAGTGTACTAGTTCATAACAAATAAGGAAAAAAATACTAAATAGAAAGCATGACATTAACAACAAGCAGTAGGTTCAAATAACCTTGCAGTCAAAGCTTTGTAACCTAATTCCAATAATGGCTCAAAGATACATGGCATAATAACATTTTCTCTTTTTCAGATTGTAATAATGTTCTCATGCAAACGCATGGCCAGACTCATCGTTATAAAATGATTGTTTAACACATTCCTTCTCGGGCTTTGTAGTCTCATGTCTGCATAATGTGCCCCTTTTAGCATCTTACTGTGCGACACTTAAAGTTAGCTCCGAACAGTATCACTATTTTCTCAATTATTTTGTTACTTTAGGGGAAAAGCTCCAAACATCCCCCCTCCTCCCCAGCCCCCCAATTTAAGGGATGACTCTAAACTACAGCCCTTGCCTTCTTATTCCCGTTGAAGGGAGGGGAACGAGCGTATCTGTTTGGAAACGCAATCTCTTGCAACTCCTTCTGTGAAGGGTACGGGGAGCAGACAGCACGTAAGTGACACATCGCCTTGTGTTCCCGAAACAGATGGGGGCACTCTCCAATATGCTCAACAGCATCAATGCAGCTGAGCATCCCAGCTCGCGGCGGCGGCGGGGAACGCGCCACGGCGACACTGCCCGGCACAATTTGAGCTATTAATAATTAGCAATGTTAAACGGCAATGACTCCATCCTCGCTGTCAGGTGCTTAGATAATGCCATCAAGTGTGGAGCCTGGCGCCCACAGTCGTTTTGTAAACTCTATCTATCAGTTTGGGAATGCATTTCAGTTTCCTAGCGTGTATACAGTCGACCTGCTGGTGAAATTACATTGTATAAAGTGAAATATTGTACTATGCAGGAGAAGATAGAAAGCAGAAAAGAACTTAAAGGAAAACTTTAAAGGATCTGTCATCAAAACTTTAAATAGGCCTTTCTCCAGCTGTAGCTAAATTATTGTACTTCTTGATACTGTTTGCTCCTCATAGCAATTGAAAGCATATGTAATTTAACAGCAGGCCTCAATCCTTTAATAAGCTGTCTTTAAAATACCTTACATGGATTACCTATCTGTAAATCTGCTTCCCATGCAGAATGTGACAGCATTATGGAAATTGTGAGTTCAGTAAAGATGGCATATACCAAAGAGAACCACATCTGCACACTGTAAGATTATACCAAACATTGGAAGTAATCTTTAGTCATTTATAATACTGCAGAATGAATAATTAAGATTAAGGGCTCTATTCTGCCCTTACTTATGTCCTACGTATCTCATAATTTTTTCCCCCCTGTAAATTAAACAGAAAAGTAGCACTGCAAGGCTTTCTTGTTCAAATTATGCAAAGTTGGTATTCATCTTTCTGCAATTTGGTGCACATCTAAGGAAGTTTGGCAAAAAAGGAACGATCACATATGGAACAGAATCCATACTAAAAAGGGATATCCCATGTTTGCCAAAAGGAGCAACTTGCAAGTAGCACATATTTCCTTATCACTTAAAAAAAAATATTAAAGAAACAAAAACCAAAAAAGACTTTCCCAGAGCAGAAACACAGTTCAAAGAGATTCTGTGCTCTGAGTCACTCTGCTGAATACGCAGCCTGCCTAGACAAAAAGAAACACAAATGTCTGAATACAGCTCACAGCAGAGGAGGAATTGGTAAATTTTGGCAAGGAAAAGGCAGCACTAATGCTCCCTGACACCTGGATTTCTAAAAAGGACCTATTTCTGCACTTAATAATATTAAATTTCTTCTGCCATTTACTGGTAGGAGAAGCAGTAACAGGAGAATTTCCTTCAAACCCGTGCCAGTGGACAGGAAGAGGAGGAGAGATAGGCACTAATAGTAACCAAGGTCCTTTGGGGGAAGACCCATACACCACCAGCCAGCTACATTTTCCTTGCCCACCCTCGGCTCTGGGAGTCTGCAGACTCCAAACATATCTTTTATTCCACAATATACGAGTTCTTTACAATCCCCTTTCAGCTGGGTACCATGATATAGGGTCTGCAAGTCCCATAGCAAACTAGACCAGGACCCAGCCCTAGACCTTACCTTACAGCCTTACAAATGCCTTTGTTATTTGCAGCAGATGAATGAAATTAAATTACCATCGTACCAACAGCCATTTCTTATATTCCATCACAGAAATTATGAACCTGTTAGTGCCAGGATAACTGAGCCCACAATGAGCCTTGGCCTTTTTCTTTGCTCTGGCAACTCATGAAAGCCAAACAAAGGCAATTTTTTTGGAATAATTTTTACTAATGCCTAAGATTCACACACATGGTTAATGCTACTTTGGAAACAGTGGCATTTCTAGGACTTGGCATTTGAGACAGCAGATGGGTGGAAATAAATTTGCCTCTGGGGTTAGGGCGCTACACCAGTCTTCTTTGCCCACTGCAGAACTATTTGTTCAATCTCTCTTAGTGTAGAGCACTAAAGATGCTGCCATTTAGAGCATCTGAATCTGAGCTTTAGCACTCACTTTATTCTCAACATTAGTGCTGTGTATTAATGTTGGTCACACTAATACCAAAATACATTGCAAGCATGTGCAGCACATGCAAGCCCTGGAGAGCCTCCAGTGTTAAGTGATATCTCAGCTGCTGTGGCAGCTTTCTCACATAAGGAGGACACTTTCCTCCCCCCCTGTGAGAGCCCAGAGAACACACGCCTTCAAATGCAGAATTAGCTAAGCAACTAACACATCATACGGCAAAATAAACAATATTCCCAAGCTTGTTAAAAGCTAAATATGGCACTTTAGAGAACAATGCACAGTCAAATGAATTTCAAGACTGCGTTACCACTAAGACATTCTTAATCCTCTGGTCAGATGCAATTTTAAAATTGTACAGAAAGTGAGGAGGTGATTATTAAGGGAGTGAGAACATATTCCAGCTCTAAAACAGACAAAGATAAACTGACATATGCACAGACATCTCAGATGGCGACTCAGCACAAAAAATCACTGGGAAAAAAAATCCCTTTGCATTTCTATATATATTTGGAACCCTTAGTTCCTCACTGCTGCAGGAGCATTCATTTCCCAAACTTCTGAAATCCTCTTTATCAGTGAGATTCTCATACACTCTTAAGAGAAAGTAATGGTAACCTATCACTTTTAAGACTACAGCTTTTGAAAAACCAGACTGTCAGAATACTGCAGGATGTAGAATGAAAGGCAAGCAAAAGGAAGAGACTGGCTAGATTTTTAAATATGTTTCCAGCATCCACGATTCTATGATTAATTTGTTCTCTCTCATCCTCTTTTCAAATTGGAAGGAAAGCCTTTACCATTTCTGAATTTAGCATTACTTCCTGCTCAATTTAGGGATTTTACTGCCACAGAAAGCAGATTGATAATGATTATTATTATGAATATTTCTAAGGCAACAACTACTGCAATATGAGGCTTATATTAAAAGGAAAACCATTCTCAGGTACCAAGAGTAAATGTCCAGTAATCTGTATATAATCTCACTCTAACAAAATGAAGAAGGAGGTTTTCTTTCTCAATACACATACAAAGTACTGGAGAACCCAGACAAAAAAAACCCATCAGAGTAAAAGCACATCTTAAGCAGTTCTTGAATGGAATCATGAATCAGAGGAGCTGAACATTCACAAAGCTGTCTATATACACACAGTTCATTTGGCAACAGTACTTCCTACTTAAATTGACGTGATTTTCTGTTGCTTCTTACTATCTGACCCCTAAAGAAACAAAAAGTTTTACAAGTCTCTTGGATTGTCTTGCCATTACTACCCAACAGTCTTTCTGAAAAAATGAGGTTAGTGGGTCACTACTTTTAATAGATGGTTTCTTGAGCAAGACCTAGGTCATTTGTAGTTTGACAGATTTCTGGCAAATGCCCTTCATTTCAAAAGATATTCACATTCTCCAGTACTAATAATTGTAGTCGCATCTCTCCATGCTGTGTTATAACTAAAAAGAGAGAAGGTAGCAATTCACCGTTCAGTACAATCTTCTTTTCTCATTCATAACTAAAACCAAAGAAAAGTTCCTCAACGAGGAAGAAAAAGGCAGAAACAGGCAGATTGGAATGCACCAAGATAGCTCTTTTCATGCTTTTTTAAAATTAAAATTTCCAACTTCTAATTTCTCATTATCTTCACAGAAGTGCCATGTATTTGAACAGCCAGGGTGAAGAGCTGCTGCTGACTCGGTGTAGCCCAAAGCAACTTTTTGATGTCGGTTCCTGGATCACTTGTGTTGGGCACATTTTGGAGGAGTGCCAGCTCAATACTCGAGAACCTGTGTGAAGGTTCCTGTCACCTGCCCTGCACACGCCAGGTCGCTTTGTGTATAAAAGCCAGAATTCTTCTGACACTGGCATTCTTTTAAACTTGGCAATTTCTGTGAAAACAATCCCGTGACCAAACGGGTGACAAAGTGAACTTGGGAGCCTTTGTCTCTTATTCCAAACTTAGCAGTCTTGTGAGATGCATATTTCAGTAAAGAAATTAATAATAAATAAAGAATACTGTTCCTGATCTGCAGTATCTTACTTTGGAGCTGAACAAAAAAACTTCCAGAATAGACTAGTGAGGGAGAGAGCCAGCCTTTACATAATTTCAAAGGATGTTTTTGTTTTACATAGATTTTTTTTTAATACTTTTCCTTTTCAAATGCATTTAGAAAACAATCTCTATTTTTTAACCTTTAGTGCAACAGTTTATTTTTGAAGAAACAATCACAGATCTAGGAAATATACTATTAAAATTGACAGGCTGTTTCAAGGAAGACAAGAGAAAAAAAGAAGGAATTCACATTAAATCAGAAATGGGGATGATTTGGCTTTAAACTCTGCTTTATCTATCCAGATACTTCTCTTACTATTGCCTTTGTATCAAGAACTTTTTCATTTTGATTTCCCACATCTTGTTCTGAAAGACCTTTAACACCTTAAATTTGGTGCAAGTGGGTCATTTCTCTAACACTTTTTATTTGCCAGAGCACTGGAGAGATTCTTTCAAAAGGTATCCTGTCATCTCTGATATTGCAACTGATGTAAGCCCTGAGAGGTGCATACAGCAGTGGCTGATCAGTTAAGTATTTCACATTATCTTCTAAATGCTATCTCTTCTGCTCCCTCAGATTCTGGAAGTGTATACTTGCAGAAGAGATCATCTGTCCTGTCTCCTTGTCTCAAGACAGAATCAACAGTACTCCAGCTCATCGAGGAGCTAATTCACCTCGTCTTTCTCTCCTTAAAGACATCTAATGATGTAGACTCTATAACCTGTTCCACAGCTTCACTTTTCTTGTCTTAAACTGATTTCAAGTACAGACGTTGAGGTTTTTTGAAAGTCAGAATGCTCATATGATGCAGTAAAGCTGAATCCATTCATTCCTCTAGCTACAGGAACTATTTGTTTGACATTACACTTCCAAAAATATAACTGCCTGCATTAGAATTCCTATTTCATAATTCTTTTTTAAGTGCTGCTCTGTGAAATCATTTGTGACTATGATGACTTTGAGTAATTTATTATCACTTGCACCACTTTCCCTTTTACTCTTAATATTCTCAGTTGTTTCTTCTCTTTTGGTAAGAGGACACCAGAACTACCTTTGAAAGAAAGTGCTGAAAGATAGAGAGGTTTTTGCAATCTTTTAGTATTTCCATTCCTGTTTCATACTCCATGCCTAGATTTTCCTGTCCAGAGTTTCTAGTTTTGTTGTTTACTTGAAGTTCCAAGGGTGAAGAAATAATTTTTCTTCTCCTCCCAACAGAAAAAAGTAATTTCCTGCAGCAGCACAGTGGAAGGAAACTGGATATATAAAAAGAGCAAAAAAAAAAACCTAAAAAAACCCCAAGAGTAAAAGAAAGCTTAAATCTATACACAATAGACTGAGGTAACATCTTTATTTTATCTGTATGTCTAATGAACATTTAAAACCAGAGACCAACTAATTACACATAGCAACCATTTATTTAGCAATAAGCCTATGTGCTGCCATACGAATAAATGTGCAAATGCAAATACACTATTCCTGCCCCAAGGTTTTTAACAATCTTAAGTGACACACACATAAGTTAATATAGATAGAACACCCTTAATATGGATAGAATTTTAAACTCCATGTTTAAGGGCTTTGTTTTGTTTGCAGATGAAGAAAGGACCAGTCCTGCAAAATGAGAAGTGCTTTAGAAACAAGTACTGTTCCTCAGAGAAGAAGTCAAGGCAATCTTACTGTTTTCTAACACAATCCTGGTCTATGCCATGTCCAACTTGGGTTTGCAAGTTCTAATATTCTCCTGTATCCTCCCTCCTCTATAGCTACTTCTGGAATGAATTCTCCCTTTCTAAGAAGACTCCAGTTATTTTTCATTTTTCCCTCAGTTTACTTATTCTCAGATTCCCTTTCTGTCTCTACAGCAGAATGCCAGATGAACTCCATACCTCTTTTTTGTCTTCTCACTTGGATAAGATTATATTGGGTTATAAAAATCCTAGACTAATTAAAACAACAAATTCTGCTCCATACCAAGGCTCAGCTTGCCTTATTTCTCTGATGTCAAGCTCCCCAGTTCAAAACAGTTCTTAATCTCCCTTCATGTTTTAATACTATACCTACCCTTCTTGTTTTACCTTTCAAAAGCACAGCCTTTCCTATCCATCCACACAGCAAAAATCCCCCTGTAAATTGCAGAAACCTTACAGTACTGGACAGAATGCTATTATCAAGATACTTCCTTTACATTGCCTTGGCCATGTGATGTCTGTCTTTGCCTCTCTCTGCTGCCTTCCCTCTTCTTTTGGATGAAACATGGTATTTGTCCTCACTTGGACAGAATATTTTCTTCCCCTTTCACTCAGTACCTTGAGGTCTGCTCCATCTTCCCCTGCTACATGAGCCAAGTCTCCAATTCACACTTTCTATATTTTCAAAGTATTATCTGAGCTTTCTGCAGTGTCCTTCAGACTTCTGATACACTTTCCAACAGAACCCATAGAGCTTTTCTTCTTTCAAATCCAAATCTCCCTTTCCCTTCTCATACATCTATAAACTGTTGGTTGCTGTGTACTGAGACCAATGTATTGACTAAATAGTTTCTGATTACTTAAGCAATGTTGTCTGTCTATATTTTGCTCCTCTGTATTTTCTTTCCACTTGTGTTCTCATTGCAACATGTGACTGTTAATGCAGAAGCAGAAACAACAGTTATGAAAAAAGATACAAGATTTTGAAAACATTTAAATTAAAAATATTTTCCCTGAAAATCTAAACAGAATTGCATGGAAAAATACATTGAAAAATACAACCAACCTATAAACAGTATCCATTTTTAATCTGATGAGGACGAGGTGACAAAATTTTGAGGTTTTAGTCCTGCTTTAAGGTGAAATCACTGTACAAAAAAATAATTGTTACGAAGACATCCATTACAGTGGTTAAGAAATATAGTATAAAAAAATCTAAACAACAGCTACACATTTTTGTGACCCAGCCTACAAGTCACTAAATCTAAGTTAGCTAGACATCATTAATTCATTCCAGTATTTTAAGCACTATTGCTATTATCATAAAGACACCCACCTCCCAAGAAAGTATGTGCCCATTTATACTTCTCACATGCAATGAAATATGGACTTTTCAATTATGGTGAGGGCTATCCCTTGAGCTGTAAAAGAATCAGCCCAAAACACCAGATCCAGACACAGAGAAATTTTTATCTGAATTTGAACTTTGCATTTAGTGTTCATCTCCGAGGAATGGAAAAAAGGAAAATAAATTATTTTTTGTCCTGAATTCACATACTATATAGTTTGAATAGCTGTAGTATGAATTCTTCCTTCAGAGAAAATATACTGTAAGATACACATTGCTACTAACCTCTGCTGCAATCTTGTGGTAACAAAAGTATATTTTATGTTTTGAGTTAGATTGGATTCCAGCTTTCCAAAAGTGGAAGGAAAAGGCAGCAATCTAGTTTTCTACTCAGTTTTCAAGGTCTGATAAAAAAGTTGTAACAGGACTGCGACTAGGCTAAAATAAACATAGATAGCAAGGCATTGTTAGAAAAAAATTAAACATGTCTTTTGTAAGTTTGTCAGGAAAATATCACCATGATAAAAAGTCTCCTCCTATTGGGGCAGAGGATCTTGGAGACAGGCACTGGAAGACTGCCTTTAGTGATTCAGGCTGGAGATACTTGACAAAGGACCATGCCCGAGGCTTAGCCAGGCAACATGGGAGCTGCACGGGGAGTGGCTGCACAGCGCCACTGCTCAGGCACATTTATTGTAAGATTTGGCCCAAGAATTTGATGGTTTGCAGTCCAAATCTTTCTTTGTCTTGTAGAAGAGAAGTTGGGAATGGCTGTGCCACCTCCCCATGCATTTCAGCAGCAGATGCTCTGGCTGGCATGGAGGTACCCTGCTCCTGCCACCCGGGCACGTCAGCACCCACCCCACAGAAAGCCCAACAGCTCTCCAGATGGGACTGAGGACTGATTTGCTGTCATAGGGACTACATAAAACTCAAAGAAACCCCTCTTTTTTTCTTCCTTAAGTGTAGGCTATCATTTTGATATTTGTAACAGATTCTAATAATAAAGGCAGCCTCTGCAAATTTATCAGGGATTCCCATTAACCTTTTCAGCACCTCTTTCTCCTCAGCAAGGCTTCTTCAGGAAGCAGCTGAGAAAGGAAATACTGCCAGCACAACAGCCACCCTGCCAGAGATCCATGTGGGATACCGATGAGCAACGTTACAGCTTAAAAGACCTTCTTTCTCTGCAGGGAAATACAGCTGTGGTCCTTCAGGAGAAAAATATTGCATAATTTCCACTTCTCTGTATGGATTTTTCTCAGCTGATGCATTGTCTGGATCTTTCTCATGGAGTACTTTCTGTTGTTTTTGAAACCTCCTACAGACATATTTTTATAAACTTCACAATCCATAATCCAGAGAGAATACTGAACTGGAGCCACCATTAGCATTCTCCTATTAAAGAACAGGATCAAATGCCTTGTTTAGTGATTTTCCATATTGGAGCAACAAAGATAACTGAACCTAGATAAATTACAAAAATATAAAATAAAACTACAAATAACTTGTTTTCATAAATTTAGCTGCAGATTTGGCATATGAATTTTGAACCTTTCTCATTTCGTACTTTTATTTTTTTTATTTTTCTGATGTTTAAACAAAGCATTTTGTTTAACTTTTGCTGAGGAAAAAGACCTCCGACATAATCCAGTGCAAATTGAGACGGATAATTTAGTGCCCAGTCTATGAGGCACTTAACATTCCATGTCATTCTATTTGTCCCATGCTGTTCTTGCTGTCACAATTACAGCCCAATTTCTAGACTAAAGTGACAATGATGCTTGTTTTCACATTTTCTGGTTTTGTTGTATTTATAGATAATTTTTAAATTATAAGAACTGTCAATCTCTTAAATTTAGAATGTATGTATTTATCTTGTCATTAAAACTTTCATAAAAATCCAGCTGGTAGTGCACCAACTAACTTGGTGTTAAGACCGTTCAAGATGCTGTGAAAATGGACAACAGCACTTCGTTTTACACAAAATTGTATTGGTCATAAAATTGTAACTTGAAAAATGCATGCTATGTTTTTAATCTGGCACTAATTCTGTAGAGACCCAAATTCTCTTAAAATAAATGCTCAATTGCTATTTGTATATCTAAGCCCATATTCAGACTTTTTCTATTTTGGTGCATTCATACCCTGAATTTATTTTCACATTTGAAATGTATACCTGATTCTCCTCTGCAAGGAGATTCAGGTGACTGGGAGTTTGGCTTGCACCCCTTTCCACTCTGCCAGGCCATAAGCCAATATTACAGGCTGCATTTTTTACTTTTCTGAGTCATCCAGATAAAAGGAAAAAACAGTAAAATTCCCTGCACCATGCACCACTCAGATAACAAACAGACAAATAAATATAAGCAAAACAACATCAATCTTTATGTATACATTAAAATGAAAATAGAGTCTTTCATATCCCATGAGTTTGATTCCTTTTTCGTCTTTTTCACTTTCCACTTTCCCGTCCTTACCCTGGTTTTTGCCCTCTAAAAGCAAGCCACCCCTCCTCTGTACTCCTGCCGTCATGGATGCTGCTCTTATTTCTGGCGAGAGGCTCTTACTCCCTCTCTGCCTCCCCAGTAATGACACACTGATGTCCTAAATACTCATCCTTACAGCTTCCCAACAGGGAGATGTTCACCTTCTCCATTTAACCCCAGTGTGCCCCCTCCCTGGCCCATATCAGTTTCTTCCCAGCACCCAGCAGTCGAGGGGGGGACTGCCTCTCTTCCTCTGTAACCTTAATTGTCAGATGGCTTGTGGGATGCCAGGTGAGTGAAAAAGCAGCAGGATGAAGGAATCAGGAAAAGGTCACTCGGGGCTGGGGCTGGGCTGGTGGCCCTGGCAGCGGTGCTGGGCAGTGGTGGCCGTGCAGAGCCCTGGCAGCTGGGCACCGCCGTGCCCGCCGCGCTGGCCGCCCACCGGGCGGGGAGCCTGCTGCAGCAGAAGAGTGCCACGGGGAATAAAAGAGAAACCTGAGGGATAAAAATGGATAGCTTCCAATTAAAATTACCATACTGTAATTTTGTTAGTTATCAGTGACAGACTAAAGTACATGGCAGCTCAACTGACAAGAAAATGTCCTTTTGGGCATAATACAGTGTACAGATCTTTGACTTTTTAGCATGCAGTGTCCAGATGGTACTTTTTTGCTTCATGTTGTGATCAGGAGGCAGAAAGGCCATTTCAGAAACAGTGACAGTGAAAGCCAGGATAGATCAGAGGCACACAGGGCTGCCTGAATGTATGAGGATGTATCGTATCATTGCAGGTAATCCTCACATGAGGGTACGTACACTACGAAGGATATTTTCTAAAGCTATTTGCTGGAGACACTATCAAGTGCACTTAGAGCAGTGGTTTGTGGGGCTGATTAGAAACCTACCCTGCTGTTGCTGAATGCCCGTTAAGACAAGAAACATTTTATTTACAAGATGTAAAGAAAAACGATTGCCGAATAATAAAATGTTCCACTACATTCCAGCATGCTATATTAACTTAGGAATGCTATTGTATATTAAAAAGTTATGCCCTCTTCATTTTTTCCCGCAGTCTTTACTTTAGAGATGTGCACAATGCATTCCCCCCCCACCCTACAGGAAAGATAATCTTTCTTCTTCAGCACAGCACAAATCCCGCGGCTAACTCCCCTTGTGAACCTGAGTGGTATTGACATGGGGGTGTAGAGTCAGGCAAAAAACCAGGCATCTTCTGATGAAACACATAAACTACACACATTCAAGAACAAAACAAAAATCTTCTAAAAGCCTGTGTGTAAGATAAGACTGCCTTGGGGGCAGCTCGAACTTGCGGTCTTGGCCATTTACTCAGGATTTTACAGAGCCATCTATTACAGTATTCAACAAAAAGAAGTACTTCAAAAAGCTTCTTTTTTTTTTTTTCAGTTGGAAGTACAATAATTTCTAAGTCAAAATTTGGAAGTGTTCCCAGTTTTTGGCAGTAAAATGATAATACTGGGCATATCATTTTAAAGTGGAATCTCATGGAAGTTAATTCAGACGACAAGGTCACTTTTAGACATTTTTTTCCCTTATGTTTTGGACTGAAAATAATTCCCAAATCCTATTATTTGAAGCAGGGGTACTTACCATAGCAATCCCTGCCTCCCCTGATACACATGCTACCTCTGAGATAGAGTGCCTTAAAAAAACCCTCACAAGAATACATACCACGAGCCTCGGAATTTTTTATGCAAAGGAAAGAAAAAGTTGTACACTAAGCAATCATATAGTATACCTTTGTACTGCTTGGTTTTAACATGAACTTTTCAAAAGTGTGAGTTTTCTTCCTTTGTATAAAACCAAACAATTTAGGTGAAAAAGAGGAAAAGGTGCTGGGCTCTTTTAACAGTTAAAATGGAGCATTTACTTCAGTGAAGTAAAACTGATAAACTAAAATCAATTTTGCCCCAATATTTCCTTGCTCTGTTTTGTACCTCAGACTTAGGGTATGATGGATGCCCTGAACCTGTAAGTGTTACTACGTTATTATAATTAAAACACCAAACCAACCAACCAAACCCAGCAATGTGTTTGCAGAGAATGGGAGGCTTATGGAAAATCCTGATTAAATTACTGCCATCAAAATAAAGAGGCAAGTATGGCTCAGAGAGATCAAATTATCTCTAGGTAAGATTAAATCAAGTCACACAAAACTGGAGGATCCATGACAAGTATCACAGGTATAACATCATACATGTCACAAAAGTATCTCTGAAGGGAATTAATTTATATATTTTTACATTTGGAATCATTTTATTTGAAAGTGCCTATCTCCAGTATTTGAGTAAAGCCTCAAAGTCCATTAATACCAAATTTTCCTTAACACCCCTTCCTCTATTTCTCTCACATTTCCTCTCACACATAAATCCCATTCACATTCTATAAGCTGAATACTGATATACTATCAAAATGCAGCCTACATTTATCTAGAACAAAGTATAAACATTTCCAGTGTGTGTACTTAAGATTCATTTGCTTGCCAAATGGCTTTGTCTCCTTCCTTGGTTATTGTCAGAAGGAAGCATTTTGATTCAAATGACTGAATTCCTCAAGCTCAGGTACTGCTGATAATAGGATTTATGACAAGCTAAAAAAGGCAAAAAGTGATCAGAGACCCTTTTTTAAATGCCATCACACTGCTGATTGAAGGTATGACTTAGAGGCCAGATGTAAGGCTGAACACATGTGGGCATGTAGGAGATTGCCTGGACAGCTATGCTCCCATGCACATGCCAAACTCCTGCTGATTTAAAAGAAAATCGGAGAGCACAATTTGGAGAGAAATATTAAAGACTTAAGTATCACCAATTCTTCAAATAAATGCACTTTTTTTTTTTTTTTAAATGGAGGGCTATTTCTTTTTTTTCTCTAGCATATGTTCTACTGAGCAAAACAAAGCAAAGCAAAAACAAAGTAAGTGAGCAAGCAAATGGCAACCAACCCTTTATTCTTCACATTGTTCCTAGCACCGTGCCTCTCTCTAACTAGCTCGTACTCGCAGCCTGCGCTCTGTTTACTATTGGCTGCTTTGTTTCTGTGGAAGCACTTCGATACATACCACAGAACAAAAAGAGGAAAAGTAAATTCCAGACTGCAAGAATCCACCGTAGAGCATATCTAATGGCCATCTGCACACATGCTTAAGGAAAGCAGAAAAGCACACAACTGAAAGACACTTTCCTCGATCTTTCCCCCTCTCTGCCATGTGTCATTTACGCATATGAATCCAATGCATCTCAGAGATGATTATCTGGCAGTGTCCTACTAATCTGCTCATCAGTTACAGGACAGACAGGCACATTTTAAGCATATCAGTTCCTCTGTGATTCTGAGTTAAACTGAAGCCATGAGACATAGAAGACAAATACATTAAGCCAATGCAATCCTAAAAGATGATAAAAGCTTTAAGAGATCCAGGAGAGCCGGAGCTCAAACGAGTGAACTTTAAAACAGTCTATGTTAAAATAATGAAATGTTTTCATTAAGAATTTTCTTATTTTAATTTTTTTTCTGTATTGATACACAACATGAACACATTCAGTATGTTTAACACAGCAGTACAGATGGAAAGAATAACAACTGAAACTAATTCATTTTGATTTCTGCTTTACAAATAAGAGAAAGACTTGGTCTTCTCTGAAAGATTTATGAGGCTTCCCACCATAAAGGAGCCTGGATTACAGCTATGCTTACTTTATAAAATGAAATTCTGCCATTACAGGCAAGAGTTCATGGCTGTAATTATTTCAATGCACTTCCCAGTCAATGTGTCTTACACAGCTGAGCCAAACCCTCTCTTACATATGCAGGTCATTTCATAAGAAGTCTAAGAGCTTCAACAACTTTGTGTGACCTTGCATTGAATAACACTGGAAAATTGATTTGGCTCTAGTAATAAAAGACCGTCTGCATTATCTGCATTCTAATTATAATTAATATAACCAGGATAACTGCTGTATTATTTACGATTAGAGCTATAGTGAGCACAGTGTAATAATAATCTGCTACATAATTTTTTATTGATCTGATGGCTTTATTGCAGAAAAAACAAAATGCTACACTGCTGTACTACTAAAATTGCCTTTCTAGACATGTCTGTTTAGAGGAAGAATGTTCATTTAACATTTCTTTTATCTCATCATATTCCCATAGATTTTAATATCAGAGAGAGTATGATCCTTGCTTGCATGCTTGCTTTTCTTTTTTTTTTTTCTTTTGCAAAAGGGAGGAAAACTAGACTGATTACCGTGTCCATATTTTCTATTGTTCATTTCCTGGGAATCATTCATTCCTTGCAATTCTTTAGCAATTGCAACACATTTTCCTAACAGAATTGGGTTATACCCCAGCAATGTACAGCTCTCTGTTTCAACAGAGAGCTTATCATTCTACATAAAAAAAATAAATTAAAATGTTTAAAAATAATTCAAACTCAACTAAATTAATTTAATCTTTTCTGAAAATACCAAGCCATCACTTAGAAGGCTAAATCTCACATTTGAACTCCTTTTCCTAAATTCTAGTGAAATGGAAATGAAGGTCTTAATTTGGCAAAAGCAGATGCAAACCAGAGTTTTGTTTTGGCAAAACCTAAATATGCAGTGGGAGAGCTCAAGACACCATTTGCAGGAATGCAGTAAAATATCTCAAAATGAACACATTTTGCAATTTCAACGTAAATCTCAGAAACTTGATGGGAAAAAAAAAAGAAAATGTTTTCTAGAAAGTAATTCTAAATCGCCCTAAATTCTTTAATGCCAAAATAAAATTTCCTGTAAATTTTGTTCTGCTCATAATACATCATTATGATTATTTTCGGATCTTCGCATGATTCCAAGTAAAAGAATGAATAATGTCCATAGATGAGCTTATTACTAGACTCCAGAGTTAATATTTACAAGCATAAATCTTGAGAGTTTATTCTTAGAACTTGTTTTCAGCTGCATCAAGATAATATCAGAAATTAATTACAATGTAAGATAGAGCAAATACTTAGATATTTATAGGAAATGTATAGATATTCATGATTACATATTATGTTATTAATAATAGGTGTGCTGATGTTATCGTCTATGAAAAAAAGACAAATTCTCACTTTCTTATTCTTTCCCTGCATGTTTTCATCTCCTCAGTCTATGCTTCTGGGTGATGTTTTCATTTGTTTGCAACAGCTCCCACGCTTCTTTGTAAAATTGACTGCATTTAAGCTCTGCAGATTCCTACCTAATTATGTTATCTTAATATATTATTTTATTGTAATTTTTAGAAAGAAAAAAACAATCAAACAAAATTTTTGCAGCTGCTCAGGTATTTAGCTCTAATTTGTACTTCTCTCGAGAGTTATCAACTTAAGTGCAGTGATTTGCCATTGAAACACTGGCTTGAAATAACTTGAAATAGCTCCCATTACTAAATTGCACGATCATCCCACTAGCACAAGGTTTAAATAGAACTTATTTTCCTCCCTAGGATCATCTGTGACTTCCCTGTTTAGTCGTCCTTGCATTTTTTTGCTTCTCTAATTGCTCCATCTCCAGCAAATCGTAAACCCCCATCTCCTTCCCACAGCATGATGTACAGAAACAGTATTTTCCTTTCCACCAGCATGGTTCTGACAGCCTCCTTTTAGAACAAGCACATCAAGGAGTGACCACCCAGATGCTTCCAGGTGTGGCTGTGTCTGTCATCCTGGGTACAAACTATTTGCATGTGAAAGACAGAAAAATTTCTCAACTCGTTATTACTTAAAAAGAACACCCAACAACTTCGGGATAAAGAGCTATTCAAATTGTTGGTGTGCATGTCTGCATGAAGGCTGGAGATACATACTTCACCAAAACACTCTACCTGAGTGCAATTGAAGGAAAGATATAGGTGGTCTATAGAGTGCTTCAGTTTTCTGCATCAGGATGTCCTGTGATGCTCTGCTTCACTTCATTTTCCTTAGAAAACAAACAAGCATTTATACTTGTGTGAGAGGGACACAGATGTCCAGTATGGAGGCTCTTGGAAAAGACTTTGTTCCCTGATCTCATGCCAGTCTCAGCTGTAAAACTATGGCATGTACAAATGGGATGCTGGGAAGTCACAATCACATCTAGAGACCTGACACAGTCTGTCCTATGAGCTAAATCCCAGTTCCACTGATGCCAAATTAGATTTCCCTTTACCAGGCTTTGGCTAGATCTGCTCAGAGATGTCCATTCAGGTTGAGCACTGATTTCAATGAATTTGGATGGATGCAAGAATGGATGGATCTTGACATCTGGAATTATTCCAGACAACCTGCTACAGTATCCACTATTATTATATGCTAATCTACCTACACCAACGTTTTGGGGGACTGTATGAATACTTCATTCACTGAGATCATTTGGGTTTTGCTTGAAACAGCTTTGGAAAGAAGGCAAGAAGAGTATCTTATGCCTATTTTTCTTATATCCAAAACTATCTTACGTCTGCAGGATGGAGAAATGCCAAAATTCCTTCTTTCAGCTGACTGCTGTGGGATTTGCTTTGAAATCTTCCTAAAGACTTTTTTTCTTTTTTTTGTTATTATGTAATATGAAAAAAATTAGTAAGTGAACTATTCACTTTGTGTGGTCATGGCCTATTACAAATATATAAATCAATGCTGGACTTTTCATGACACCTCAAGCCCTTCTATGTGCAGCGGATCCATTTATAAGAAGTAGCAGTTGTGTAAACTCATCCTGGCTTTGAAAGTCCAGCTGGGTTCTTTCTGTATCACTCATCACTGAGCATGGTGTTTCTGAGGACCAAATTTGGTCTTTTTTTAATGGCAGCTCTCAAAGATATTCAATGCCCTCAGTAGGTTTCTACTGATAGAGAACCACTTAGAATTTACTAAATTGTTCTGAGAAGAAAACATATGGGTAAAATCCAGATGACTCTTTCTTTTCTGACATACCATCAGAAAAGAGGGAGTAAACCTTCTTCCCCATCAAAGCCTACAGATTTAATTCTGCATGCAGAGAATAAGCAGATTATTGAGATTATTGACCAGATAGGTATTGCTAAAGCTGTTCTTTTGAGCAGAGCTATATATTAAATCTGTGAGAGTCTCACAAATCATGCATTATCCTTAAATATGTCAAATGAAGAACAAATACATTATCTGGGCTACAGTAGGTCCACTTACTTTAAGTTTCTCAACAGAATTTTCTTGTATTCCTGCCCATTACTTAAGCATTACCTCTGAGGCTATAGCAGAGGTTTTGTTTCACATACATAAAGAAAAAATTTGGGTAATACTAAAAATATTTTGGAAATTTTGAAATCATGGTAGGAATTCAGTAAATTGTAAGGTTACAACAGTAAAAACTCCAACCTCTATTTCTAACAAAGCTGCAAAGAGGTTCAATTGATAACTTAAGTGAAACTGGTTGAAGTCCTTACAGTGTAATCCACAGTAAACAGTGATGAGTTGATTTGACTGCAGAGAAAGTGTTAGAATAGAAAGATGAAGAGAAAATGGGGACAGAAATCATGTTAAGAATAGTCAGAAAGCATGTATGTTAATGCTACCTTTTCAAACCATTTATCTCAGAAAACTAATGGCGTTTAGTTTGTTTCTTTAGCCACAAACATCTTGTACTGAAAATGGGGCTACAAGGTCTTATGAAATATGAGTCTCATTTTTCCCTATTATTTCAGGCCATGCAGATGCCATTTTTCAGCCCATCCCAAAGGATGCCATTTGCAGGATATAACAGGGATATAGTCCATGTCTTACAACAGAGATAAATGGCAAATCCTTCAAAACATGCATTGTTCTTAATGAAGTGTGGGAGTGCAGCCCCATCCTTCCAAGACCTCCCACCTCAGTTTTTACCTGAAATTTTTGGATTATTTAATGTTATTTCTCAGAATATTCTCTTCCATTAGAGAAGAGGCAGCTCTATGTTTTTCTACACCAAATATAGAGGCTGTAGAAATAAAAATAGCTGTGAGGTGTCCTTGTAAATGTAGCCTACAGAAAAAGTGTTTCTGGACAAACAGAAGCAGCAGCAAGGTAAAACCACCTGTCTCCTTCAGCCCTTCCCTTAGTCCATAGCTGAACTTCAAAGTCTGTTTTTGGACTATTTAAAATGCTAGTATGAATAATAACAGGGAATTACTTTTTTTACACCAAACTACACAAGGAAATTAAATAAAAAAAAACCCTATGCTAATGCACTGTAAAGGTTGCAGTTACAAATCACAGATCTGTTCATGGATATTTCATGAGCAGAAAAAAGGCTAAATTTGTCAGATAAATTATTCATTGTGAATTATTTGCTCAGCTCTACACTTTGCATGTGCACCGTATTTATAAATTTAACGAGGATTCTGGTGGTACCTCAGAAAGCAGCACAGTGTAAATTCTGCATATCCTGATGAAATTTCCCATTTCTCTCACCGTGTATGGTCTGTGGGTGAAACTCAACCCTCCCACACAATAGCTCTTTACCGAGGCTTTCCGCACCATTATGAAACCCGCCCCCAGCTCTCCTCCCTAAAGCAGGCTGGACTACAGCCACGGCTGCCTTCCCTCCCCTGGGCTGGCTGTGGGAGCCAAAGGCCAAAGAAGGGGCTGCTGGTGAGTCTGTAGAAAGGCGTGAGGCTAAACTTGGTTCTGGGTCTTGCTTGAGGAACAGGAAGGCAGCCCATGAGGGGTGTGCAAGGCTGGCCTGGCTGCCCTTCTGCACCACAGCCTTCCCAAAAGGTGTGCAAACACCTCACTTGGCCACAAAGCACTCACAAATACTGCTCATTTAAGCTCATGACAACCTTGGTATTCAGTACATTTTACAAAAAAAGTCAGTGTTAAGTCCTCTTGATTCAGATGGGGCAAAATGAGAGACGGTAAGATGGCAGAAGAAACCTGAAAACACCGGACAGCACAGCATATTCCCCAACAAATGACTCTGGAGAGAGGAGGAAAACCTCTCCGAACAAAAACACCAATATAGATGGTAAAGGACAAAATAAGCAAACAAGCAAATAGTTTCAGTCACATACCAAATCTCTTAAATATCTTAAGAGAAAACAAGTGGTTTGTAGGTGAAAATTAAAATAAGCCCTAAGACATAATTGTACACGATTGGCAAGAGCAGAATTTTTCATGAAGGGCAGACAGTGCTTTTAGAGAGAGATAAACACTTTTTTTCTTTAGCAGGGATGCAGAGCCAGAGCAGGGAGATGATTTGGCAGTATATTGACTGCATGCTTTTATCCTTTCGGCTGCTTAAGTTCTAGGAGAAGTAACTTGAACAGGACTACAGTTTAATACACTGAGGCTTACACAGAAGGTATTATTTTCTCTTTGACAGGGTCCAGTGCTATTTTTATGCTGTTTGATAGAGAGCTGCTGTTAGGCCTCAGGGAAGGAATAGTGATTCTTTAAGTAGGGCTTTGCCTAACAGCAACTTCCTCCCTCCTGCCACTTCAGCCACCTTCTCCAACGTAGGAAATTCTTGACTCTCCTTTAACTTTAAAAAATACATGTCATTAACTATCTATTTGGTAATCTGCCTAACAAACCCTGGTTTGTTTTTGCAGGACTCCTAACTCCAACACCAGCCACTCTGTTTATTAGTCCCTTCCTCCCCACTCCAGTGCCCAGCCTCCCTGCCTCCTCAATCACATGTGTTGTTTCTCATTTAAATGAACAGTTGGATTCTTTTATTTCTTACAAGTGCTGGATTCGCCTTATCGCCCTCATTCCTTTGGGGGTTGCCAATTGGTTTTATCCACGGATGTATCATTTCTCATGCTTCCCTTTTTTCTTACAAAGAGAAAGAACCACTTCGTCAACAAGCCTCTCTGGAGTGGAAGATTAAAAACCTAGACATCACCTACCTTGCAGCGCTACTCCCAACTGGGTTGTGTAAAACTCAATTAAACTTGTCCCCATTGAATACTGCATTACAGTACATTAAACAGAAAATTCTTCAAGCGTGATGACAAAGCTTGAAACCTTGCCTCAAAGCTGTTCCTTGTAGCTTTCTTTAACATTTCAGTCTTTATGGTGCAAGTCTCCCGTTGACACAACTTTAGTCCAGCTATGAAAAATCACAGAGCCCCACAGGGATTAAAAGAGAAAGAGGAGGAGGGGGAAAAAAAAGAGAAAAAAAAAAAGAAAACCCTGTCAAAGCTGGTCTTGGCACTTTCCTTAGTGCATCTATTGAAACTATATCACCAGCAGACTAGAAGCTGAGAAGTATTAGAGATACCTATGAAAAACCTGACAGTTGTTCAAAAATTCACAGTTTAGAATAACAGTGTTCAGTCTCTTTGGTTGGCTTTCTGTATTTCCTTCCTTTTGTCCAAGAGAAACAGGTCTTCATAATCTTCTCCAATTAAAAAATTTACATAATGCCCTAAGATTGGACCAAACTTTGAATTAAGGAAGAGTACCAGTCTGAAAAAAAAAATTTCAAGACAAGAATTACAATCTTCTCCCAAACCTAAATGTCAGTGCTCTGTGAGGAAGTGTGAATTAAGGTCCAAACTCAAAGCCACATGTCACTGTGATGTAAATGAAATACCAAAAAAATTGCTGCTAATATTTCAAGTTTTAGTTTCTTCTCCTTATGAAAGGATGATAACAAGTTTACCACAAATTTGTTTCTACTCCTAAGAAATAGTGTGACCTCATGTAGAAACAAATATGTGGTAAACTAAAAACTGGAAAGATTTCAAATTCTAAGGAAATACTCTAAGGAATTCTCTAAGCTGTGAGTTGTCCATGGGATAATTAAGTAAAAAAATGTATGTTAAAATTTCCTAAAACAAGAGTTATCTATGCTGAAAAGGGAAAAATAACAAAAAAAGAGCATAGCAAATGAATTCAGAAAAATTCCCACTTTTCTTACAGAAATGCAATGAAATATAGCCGTTACGTCAGCCCCTTTGACTCCAAGTATATATAATAATTATCAAAAGTCTCACTGACTGAGTAGTTACATTTCAACAATCCATCAATATTCTTCCAAATAATTCTTTATTCTCTTGACTTTAGAGTGATAGATGTAAATAGACAAGTTAAGTATCCAAATCCTTCCTGAAGAATAACGCTTGAAATGTTTGTTTCGTACCTCCTGCCTTAAAAGCATGCATAACTGATACTGGACATCTTGCAGGGCATTTAAAAAACACTTAAATCAAGAAAAATATTCCAGCATTTCAGTGACAAATGCTGTGAATCATACACTCACTATTTGGACTGCTCAGACATGAAGAATACTGTATAATTCTTTTTCTTTCTTGTGTGCTATTACTCCAGTTTATACTGAATATTCTGGCCAGATAATACAAAGGGATTTTGAAGATGCCACATGATTTGGAGGCTATCATTCTGCAAAATTTATTTATCAGTCCAGCTACATATAGTTAAACACTAGATTATCATACATAGACTGCTATATAAGCTCTGAAAAATTCAGAATGATGCATGCCATTTTCAAAAGGGAACAAATGCAAACGTAATTAAGCAAACCACCTATCAAAATGCTGGGATTCAGTTACTTCTGGCAGTTCTTTTTCATTGCCTGAATTCTACATAAAGTCTTATGTGCTTTGTCTCTTTTGTTTTAATTTGCCAAAGAGCCCTACTGCTAAGACAATATTTAGGAGCTATGATGAAAGGATGTCAAGGGACTTGTAAGTCCCTGCCGATTACTTACCCTAAGTAGTGACATTTTTTTTCCATCTTTGGAAGGCAGAGTTCACTATCGTTGGGTATGTACAATTTATGGTACATTATACATGATAAGAAAGGACTACTCAGAGATGTGGTTCATTCTTCTTTAGAGATTTCCTCTATGCACCTGAATTTCTGCAGAGTCAGAAAATCAGCAAAGAAATGGGAACAATGAATGAGGAAAATTATGGGATGGGTCTTTTTCTCCACTGCATCCGTTTTGTACCAGTAGATGACAATGAAAGTAACTGACTGTGATGAAAAAAACAACAACAAAAGACAATGTACCAGCCAAAGGCTATATACTGGAAATATTTAAAATAGACTAAAACATTAATAGCTATTCCCTGAGTTAAGGACATAGCCAAACTGGTCTAGTGCTATGGGAGAAGTCTGTTTTCCACAGAAAGAATATTTATGTCAGGATAAAGCAAAATAATATAGCAACTCTACAAGAATACTGAGTTTAAAACTCAAAGTTTTCTTTAACAATATCATAGAAAAGTAAGATGGTTTCCCAAGTAAAATTTTTTTCCAGAGTTTTTTTTTCTTTATGTGTCCTCCACTTGCAGTATCATTCCACAAAACTCTCACTTAGCAAATACTATCCCATTTTTATGACACTTGCCATACAAAAATAAGTAACAGTAAGAGGAATGGTATACATTATTTGTTATTGTGTTTAGTTGGGCATGAGCATCCACTAGCTAATTCTGTGGGGCCACAGCAAATGAATTCATTGGAACATGAATCAAAGGCGACCTTTTACCAGGATCTGACAAGTTGTTACTATGAAAGTGATACAGTTTGATAAATCAGGTGTTTGATTTGTAGCATACAGCCCAGATCTGTTTGGGTCATTTCCAAAAGACAAAAGAGATTCAAATTTACTGTTACAAACTGCAGGATCTCTCTTATCCCCCAGTACCCAACATTTTTAATAATAACTACTAACTAACTAACAATATTAGTGACTGGAGTCTGCAAACATCAAAAGCAAATTGACTCAACTTTTCTCTAGAAAAAAAGAAGGTAAAGAAACTAAGTAAAAACAAAGAATGCTTCTGGTTATTAATGACACACTGTCACACCAAAGTGCTCAAAGAAAACCTCTGCTAATCAACTTCTATTGATTCCTCTGTAACATCAACATCCCAGAGATGACACACGAGACACGATGCAGCCACAAAAGACTAACACAAAAAAATAGCAGCCCTGAACTTAAGAATTTTCTTCAATATTTTCAGCTTGAAGACTAACTCTTAGATTTCCTGCATATCAGTTTAACAGCTGAAAAGAATCCCATTTAATAAAATGCTTCTGTCAAGGAAAGTGCTTCCCAATGGGTGCTTTTGGAGATGTCTCTTACTCAGAAACCGAATTCTCTCCATACAATTAGTCCTTTGAGTTTTCAACTATCCAAACATTTAGGCTTTGCAATAATTAGGGACACACTGGCACTAGAATCATGTTTCACTTTCCTGAATGTGTTCATATGTTCTTAAAGAGAAGAAGGTCATGTATCAGCTCATCACTTTTTTGGAAACTTCTAGCTGAATATATTATAGAGCTTTTTTAGGTGTAATTGGTCCAAAATTAATTTTTTCCTGCTTAACATCACTCTTTTAAAAAGGAGAGAAATGGCAGTTTGAAAGAACAATTTTTATGATGCTGTGGAAAATTTTTTAAAGATATCAAAAAATTCAAGCTGCTGCATGTCCAAAGTTCCACTTATGTCCTAGATTATAAAATTAAGATCAAGTCAATAAAAGAGAATGCAGATTATAATTCCTTATACACGCATTATTGTAGGAAAAAGGAAGAACAAATAAATAATGAATTTTAGGAAGTGTATCAAAAATACAGAGCACCAGTGCCACACCTATATAAAGCCAGAGATCATATTGTGGCAAGCTAGGCAACTGTTGTGCTTCACTTGTTGTGGTACACTGGATAAAACAGAAATAGCTGGCATCTACAAACCCAGCATTCTCTTGACTCACTGCAGAGCTTCTGACATGTAGGGATTTACCTAGAAAGCACATGGAAAGAGGAAAAAACCATATATAAAGAATCAGTCTCAGCAGATCTGTTGAGAAAGTGCAAAGGACCAGAAGTGGCTTCCATGAAAGCAAAAAAGCCCAATTAATTACTTAACTACTAAAATGTAAACTTTGCCCCTAACTTAGCTAGTTAAAATCAAATAAAATAAATAATATTTTGTATGACAAACAGTAAATTGCTCCTGGACCACTGGTCCACGAAAGACTCGGGATGGGGTTCTGAACCTACAGCCAATGCTTGTTTAGCCCTAATTAATTTCTACTTTAGGAGGGAATGAAAGATAAAAGTCTCAAAGTCATACTTCAGACTACACTTTCCACCAAAGTAAGCCACTGAAAAATATCATTGTTTGTGATTTTATACTTCATTTACTCCCATGATAAATATAATTTAATTGAACCTTAATCATAGAACTGGCTTAGCCTTAGCAATCTGTCAGTCTTATTTTAAGTTTTCATTTAATTGTGACTTGAAAATGCATTTAAACCTCACATAATTTAAATCCATTAAAATGCACGTGCAGTCACCATAAAAGTGAGCCTGTTCACATTTAAAAGAACAGATTATTAATAGAAGATGCATAATGATCACTTGATGCCACCCTTCTCATTTCCTAGTGTAAAACATTTCTTTTTCATCTCATGCTTTAAGTTCAATTGCCCATCATATCATGTCAGCAAATGCTTTGTCTGGCCAAAGACAATGCTATCTCCCCCACATCTCAGATGCTTCCATTCCTATGTTTGAACATTTGTTTCAGCCAAAGACCAACAACAATACCTCATCTTAGTTTTCAGTTGAAGTTAGCATGGCTTCACCAAGGGGAAGTTTGCCTGACCAACTCAGTGACCTTCTGTGATGCACTGACTGCATCAGTGGACAAGGGAAGAGCAACAGATGTCGCTTGTCTGGATTTCTGTAAAGCCTCTGATACGGTCCTCCACAACATCCTGCTTTCTTTTTAAACTGGAGAGAGATGCATTTGATGGATGATCTTCCAAGATGGATAAGAATATGGCTGGACAGTCACATCCAGAGGACAGTGGTTAATGTCTCAGAGACCTGATGGACATCAGTGACCCCTCAGGGGTCAGTACTGGGATCAGTGCTATTTAATATCTCTGTTAAGGACTCAGACAAAAAGGATTGAGTGCACCCTCAGCAAATTTGCAGAAGACACCAAGCTAACACATCTGTGGGTGACAAATCTGAAGGATGGGATCCATCCAGAGGGATTCAGACAAGATCAAGAAATAGCCCCTGGGAATCTTATGAGGTTTAACAAGGTCAAATACTTGGTGCTGCACCTGTGCCAAAGTAACTCTCAGTTAACCAACCCAGGCTGGGTGATGAACAGATCAAGAGCACTGCTGAGAAGGACTTGGGGGTGCTGGCAGATGAGAGGAAAAGATCAAGCAGTGTGCACTTGCAGCCCAGAAAGCCAAACAAGTCCTGGGCTGCACCAAAAGCAGCACAGGCAGAAGGTCAAAGGAGGTGATTCTGCCTCTTTACTCTTCTCTGGTGAGATCCCACCTGCAGGGCTGCATCCAGCTCTGGGGTCCCCAGCACAGAAAAGACACAGACCTGTCAGAACAAATCCAGAGGAGGTCACCAATATTAGAGGGATGGAACACCTCTCTTATGAGATAAGAGAGGCCAAGAGAAATCAATTTGTTCAGCCTGGAGAAGAGAAGGCTTGGGGGTTACCTAATTGCAGCCTTCCAGTACATGAAGGGAGCCTAAAAGGAAGATGGAGAGGGACGTTTAACAAAGCATGAAGTGATATGCAAAGGGCAATAGCTTCAAACTGAAAGAGAGTAGGTTTAGACTAGATATTAGGAAAGAATTCTTTACTGTGAGAGTGATGAGACACTGGAACAGGTTGCCCAGAGAAGTTGTGGATGCCCCATCTCTGGAAATGTTTAAGGCCAGGCTAAGTGGAGCTCTGAACAACCTGGTCTAGTGAAACATGTCCCTGTCTATACCAGGATGGTTAGAACTAGAGGATGTTTAAGCTCCTTTCAACCCAGGCCATTCCATGATTCTATGATTCATATTAGTCAATTCCTGTAAACCCAATGATTCTCAGTTTTCTTAAAAATGTCCTTCAATTTTTCAGATCTTGAATAATTAGTGTCCTTAAATGCTTCTAAAACATTATTCATATATATTCAATTGTAAAAGGAAAATTTCAACTCGTGTGTGTTTCTATATCATCACTGTTTCAAACAGGAATTCTTCATCACCAAAATAAAGTTACAGAGCCCTGTATGTATTATCTGACTGCATTTTGATTTTTCAGATAAAAATTTACAGTGGTTAAGTGGTTGCTTAATCCATCTGATACATCTGAATAAATGTCTCCTCTAGTGTTTTGAATGCAATTTAACTTTTCAACATTCTTTCTACATTGGTTTGCATTCCATAAATTGCATATTTTTCTCTATGTTGTCTTCTACTTTCACCATTTTACTGCAAAACTAACATTATTCTGCAATTTATAAAGCTAATAGCAGTAATTTTCTTATGGTTTAACAGTGTTAGCTAGGACTTATTCTATTTTCTGAAGTAGTTTTCTAATATTTCTTCCTAATGACTACTAACCTGAGATAGTATAATTGTTTATAATAGGTGGAGCCATCCATGCAGAAGTATATACTGCAGCTATAGGAAGAGATTTCAGAAACTTCTGCAGCTTGAGTTAAATATGGGTGGAGGTGTTTAACTGAGGTTTATATACATGTATGCAAATATTTATGCCTATACTATGATGTTACCACAGGAAATTATCTTACAGGGAATTTCTGCTCCAGAAACAAGCCTTGGTTCTGCATGTCACCAACCAATTCAGTCATGTGCATCACCACTCAGTTACAGAATATCTCTACTAAATCTTCTTCAACATCACAACTTGCTTCAAATATCACAATTTGAGCATGCTCTAGCATGGATTTTTGGTTGTCAGCACCACATTGTGCCATAGGCCCTGACAGAATGAAACTGAAACAAGAAAAAAAAAAAAAAAATCTGAAACGCAATTTTTACGTTTTTTCTAACAACAAAAGAAATTACAGTTAAAAAAAAAGCTGCTAGGTTCTTTCCGTGTTTGCAGTGACAAGAGCTCGTTCCTTAGGTGTTAAGAATATGTTGAAGCAGTTGTAACTTCTCCATACTTTCTTCAGTTTCCTCAGCTGGGAAGACCAAGGGGTGCCCCAGCTCTGGTGAGAAGAAGGGCACCTGTAGGCACCAGGAGCATCCTGCATCAAGTGCAAGGAGAACTGCAGTGAGGGACTCCTGTATTTCCTGCCATTCTGGAGTTCTTTCTGCAAGCTTCAGTCTCCCTTCTCCCCATTTCACTATTCCTGTTTCATAACCTGCCTCAGAGAACAGGGTCCAACTGCATCAGGAAAAGCAGACGTGCTCTGCAGTGCTGGTGCCCTGCTGCGAAGTTCTGCCCCTTGTGGCCTCTGAGTGAGCAGTGCTGGAACACCACGGGAGAAGGAGACATTGATCTTTGGATCAGAGAGTACAAGATTGATCCCCAGGATCAATAGAGAGGTCAGGATTCAGTCACACATGATCTCTAGCTACAGTTCTTAAGCAATTCCTGAAAGACGGTGGAGGGAGATATATATATATATATATATATGGATGACTGAGGGTTACATCTTGATCCCATTTTCTGTTTAAGGAAACCTACATTCCAGAAAGCTTTTTTTCAATTGCTTTTGTTTCTGAATCCATTTTCCTGAGCATAAAACAAATCTCAGTGTCCCTGGTATTGCAACATAAGCTATCCATTTTCTTTAACATATACAATGGTTTTAGACTTCTTGTATGTCGGGAAGCCTCCTTAAGCTTCTAAATTAACAATGAGATCAAAAATGAGCACAAATTGCTTCAACACAGTCTCTAAGTATCATCAATATATAAATTAGTTAGGTTCCAAAACATGGCTGCAGAGTTTGAGAAGAGAGAACGTCTGGTTCTGCCACTGCCTGCGCAGGCAAGCACAGCAATCACCTGCTGGAGTCTCCAGAGTAATAGGAATTGGAGTTTAGGGACCTAATAATACATTACTGGCTTGCAGGTCAACTAAATGGCCAAGAAACACTTGAATTCCACCCATTGTGCTGCAATAATGGCCTTGCTTGTAAGCTACTAGAGACAAAACACATCTAACATGATTTAATGCTGCATTCCAGGTAGCCCAGCTCCACTGCCCACTTGAACATCATGGCTGCACATCATACAGGTTTTGCTGGAAGCTTGGCACCTTGAATGCTATAGAAGGGTTTTCTCTTATTAGCAGCATGCTTAATCCATTTAGAGATAAGGGACACAGAATTCTCACACCTCCGTTATACACACAACCACCTTGAAGGGGGGAAGAATACATTTCAACATTTTTCAGCTTATGCTTTTACATGGCACACCATTAGTTTGCCTTGTATCACAAATACACAGTAGAAGCATTTAGTAAAAATCACTATAAAACAGGCTTCCAATGAATCCAGCCCTGTTTCCTCATGTACAGGCATTTTATACTCAGCACCAATGGAGCTGCCCGCAAAGAATGACCCAGGTTTGATATTAGGCTTCTAGGTCATGGTTTCACCTTGACAACAGCTCTTTCATTTCAAGTTGTAACATTTGCCAGGATCCCTAAGGTGTTTTCATTTTTGTCAAGAAGTATTGGGGAAAAAAAAAAAGGTATGAAAAAATGATAAATCTTAATTCACAAGCTACAGGACTATCTCTGTGTCTCCAGCACAAAACTTCAAATCCAATCCAGGACCTGGATGTGTATTAGGAGGCTGCAGATTTAAACCTTGTCCACCATGATCAAACTGGATTTATGGAGCATCATAACTCTCCAGACACCATCCAGCAGCTTATTAATTTAATAGACTCCTGTCCATTCCATGATGTTCCTGCCCTGACAGTCTCTCAAGATAAGGTGAAAGCCTTTTGACAGGACAGAGTGCATATATATTTTCTTCTGTTTTCTTGTGGATGGGGCTGTCGACAACTTGAAATGTGTGGCTCAGCAAATTTGGGGCTTTTTTCTTCCCTCTTGCTTTGCAGGGACGACGACAGAAGTAATGGTACCATGAGCCCCGGGGGTCACAAGGTTACTGCAATCCTCAATAGTTACAGAGCATAATGTGTAAAAAATAATTTACTTAAAAATAAAACACATTTAGTGTATATCTCATATCCTAAAAATAATGACATTTTCCTTAAAAAAAAAATTCTAAATGACTGATTCCACCGCACTTGACTTAAAAAAGTGAGGGACAAATGCATACACTGAAAAAAAAATCTCTGAGCTCTGCTTGCATTTATTGCTGCCAATGGTCTCAATGTATGAAGCAATGTTTCTTTTCATATGGTAACAGTGTGAAGTGCAGACAGGGCCTCTTTCCCATCCTGAATGTGCTGTCATAGGTGAGTTTTAGACTCAGTTTACAGCTTTTTGTAGCTTCTGTCCAAAATACATAATTCCATGCAAATTATGTCAGTATTCTGCCTATTTCCTTGTCTCCTCAAATGAAAGATAACTCCAAACTATGAAATACAGTACCCAGTAAGTGATAAGAACATAAGAAAAAAGACCAAAATCAATATACATATGAGAACAATTCATATCATTTGGCCGCTATGTAAATGAAATGCACTAATATTGAACAAAAGCATTTTTATATTAGAAGTGGAAATTTAGTTGTACTCCTGTACTTGTCATCATCCCTATATTATCTATATGCTTAGAATTTAAAGGACATACAGTCCTTTAAATTCAGTGTGCTATTATATGCATATCCATAAAGCTGCATAAAATAACCTTTTTATTGTTGGTATCAATAAAATATACAAGGCCCTGACCTCTAACTCTCTAAAGCAGAAAATACCCTACTGGATCTATTTACAAAGGTAAAAACAAAAAAAATAAAGAAAAAGTACAGTACTGCTCTGTGAGTTCTTTGAAGTTGAATAGTGTCTGAAGTAAGTCCACAACACTGTGACTGCCATCAACAAGCCACTAGTGATGGAGGTAAAATATTTTCTATTTCCATGTCCAGCAAGGAAATTATCCAGACTGATTCACAGTAGTTTCACTCATAAAAATGCCCTTTGGGATCCCACCTTCTCAACATCCCTGCAAAACAAAACTGGAGCCTGATGTCCAGTTACCAATCATGTCCTTATGTCTGTATCCATATTTTGTTCCAATGACTGTGAAAACAGATATATTATTCTATGTAAGCATTATGCATATAAATTATACTTCTCTTGAGAAATACTTTGCAATTTTTCAGTTTGTGTAAAAAGAAATCCAAAAGAAGCTCTTCCATAGACCTTTGATATTAGGATGTCACGTGTTCTGATAAAAACTGATTTTTTTGTCAGTGGATACAAAGGAAGAACAAAAACCTTTAGCACCACCAAAGGCTTCAGCACATTGCATAGCTAATGCAGGCATCCAGTAGGACAGCAGATATTGTAGTTTTCTGACTGTCCATGTGGAATAGACTTAGTAAATTTACTCAATTTGCTTTTTAATAGTATGTGGAAGAAAGCCCCTTGCAATCTAAAATATATACCCCAAGTTAACCTTTGGCCTACTAAACAACTTACTCTCTGACCCAAACCAAATTATACTCATATTCTAATGCAGCAGTGTTTAAACTTCTTATGATGTTTGACCTCTGTCTCATTAGGGTCCCTGATGCTGTATGCCTGTGGTGCAATGTACCATTACATTGCCTGAAGTTGCAGGAGAAAAAAAGTATTTGCTAGCTGAAAACTCTCTTGCTAGGGAAAACATGGTATCAAGGACCTGACAGAACAAACAAGAAAAATAATCCTGTCATCAAACAAAAATTTAAGGAGCCATCTGTTGCAAGAATTGACTTTTCCTCTGTTAAAAATTAGAAATTTTACTTTAAATTAGCAAAATTAATTAAAAATTGCCTTCAATTTTTCCTAGCGGTTTCATGTAACCCTTTTACAATGTTTGTATTTTCAGTAAATGGCACATACATCAGTTAAATAAGCCATTGCAGTATCAGTGAAATAAGTAACCAGTTATGTGTTTACTGACTTATTTTACATGAATTATGGGACTCAGCAGACAGTGGAAGCCCCAGAAGGGTCGAGCACAGCCCCCTGCCTCCAGCCCTGACTTCTGCCCTGCCCTCTCCTCTGTGCTGCCTTTCCTCAAGCTTCTATTAATAAATTAACTACATGACACAATTTCAGTGGGGGCAGCTGTCATTTTAACTAATATCATTCTGTAAATCCACCCCAGCAGGCTCCTTCTCTATTGTGATTGGAGAATAGACTTTTTGGGGCAGCTTTCAAAAGCCACATCTGTTTGAGCAAGGACCTATTCCTAAGCTGTGTGGAGCAGCACTCCCCCGAAATTCCCTCCCCCCGCTCCCCGTTTTTTTGTTCACCAAAGAAAATGACAATTCTCGGATCTCACCCTTAGGCAACATCCTCCCTAGCACGGATTTTGTTATAGTCGCTTAGTGGGCACCGACTGTGATTTCACTTACAGAGAGATGGAGGCTTTTTACGGCACTCGATATCCCGTGTCCGCCCCACCAGCACAATTAACGGGAGCACCCTGTGGAATCACTTACGGAGATGTCACGCAGCGCCTGTGGAACCGCGCTGGGGCAAGGATGGGCTTTTTCTCCTCCCACATCCTCTCAGAAATAACGAAGGGCATAAACTACTCGGTAAGGCCAGGCAGAGGAGGAAATAACATCAGTAAATCACAAATGGAAATGCAAAACCAAATACTGCCTCACACAAACTGAGATGATGGCTGGCTGAAGTGTGCGAGCCACTGCCGGCAGCCACCTCCCTTTTTGGCTGCCATACCCGACGCCACCCGTCACCCCGTGCACCCTGTCCCTCCAAGGGGCAGCCTGCAAAGCGGGCGTTTCCGAAATTGGGATTTGCAGCAGCAGATGTGCCCCACGGCTGCCACCTGGCCGGCAGCGCGCTCAGCGGGATGCAGCGCAGCCCGACCGGCCCAGACACACGGTACACATGTTGGCTTTCCTGCACAGAGTTATCCTGTGGTGCTCTGCAATCAATTACTGTTATACCACCATCATTAATAATTTTCTTAATGAAAATGATTCTGTTGATCTCCGTTGTATTTTAATTATCAGAGTTAAGCATAATTACACTGCAGCTCTGAGCTGGCATGTAGACTCCTTTAGGGCGCAATTTTGTTTTAACACACTGATAATGTAATTTTACATTGTGTCAGTTGTTTAGTTATTATCCAGTCGTACAATTCCGCTGTATTCCTGATAACAGATAATAACCTTAGCACCTCCTATATCCTGAAGTCATTTAAAAAGCAATATTGGAATTTCACAACTAGCTAACTTAATCGCCTTATGATTTTATAATTCTCACAGCTAAATATTTGTACAGACACCCTGTTTTAACAATGCCACTAAACATACAGTATCCATACATTTCACATAAATGACTTAAATAATATCTAGAAAAATGTCTGTTACATGACAATGGCTTTTAGTCTGTGCAACTGTGGTTTTTACACTGTTTCTATTCTGGTCAGTCATAATTTATTTTTAAAATCCTTGCTGTTCCAGTGAAAGATTTGTAATAAATAAATATCCCAGCCCCCTCCTAGTTTGTGGGGAGACTCTTAACCATGGTCTTAGAGATTTTCCAGGTCTGGTGCACAACTCTGTTAGGCAAAAATGTTTCTAAAGGACACTATGTAGCAATGACATACAATTCATGCATTAATACTTCCTACCACTCTAAACTGCTTGAATTATGCTGAAGCTTTTTTTCTTTTATAAATTTCTAAATAAGCTTTAATTCATAAAATCTGTCTCTTAAATCTCAGTTTCTAGGACATATCTCAAATTACTGAATGGACTTTCTGAAAGTCCATTTTTGAAACCACAGAGAATTTTCCGATAAATATTAAAACAAAAACAGCATTCCTTTTCAATTTAAATTCAGTAGTAAAAGTTTCCTTTCAAGAAAATGGAGTGGAATAATGGCATGTGCCATGAGTAGCCAGCTTGTATTAGAATTTGTAAAATGGGATAATAATTAATAATCCCTAATAACTGTTTTTCTTTTTTTAACTTATCCTAGTAATGGGGAAATGTAGTTATAAAAAATGCTGCAGGTAGTGATCCTAGACTAAAGTGAATAATTAGAATAGCACTTATTTCAAATATTGAATATTTATTTCATAGCTATTCACTTTGGATGTACTCTGATGTGTGATTCTAAATAACTGTTTTTTTATCTAAAGATTTGTATAGAAGATGACTTGTGATCACACTGTAATAACTTAGAAATATAATCCTATATGTCTACACCATATATATGCACACATATGCTTTGTTTGCCTAGGGAAAATATGAGGTATTTTTGCAGAGAAGGAGAGTATTGAAGGTAATTAGGGACTTAGCCAGCCAGCTCAAATTCTCCTTCAATAGAACCTACACTGTGGGCTCCTGTCCCTGTGATTATTCTCTGTGCAGCATGTGGGTGACTACAGTGCTCACAGCCTCTAGTGAACTGGAAATCAGACTGACATTCCTATGTTCTCCTGAAGGATCTGGGGAAAATTCTGCTCTCAAAGATATCTCTGTAATGAGCTAAAAGGAAATATGGTATGTGCTTCTGAGTCAGCAACTGATCAACCAGTACTATGTACTGTTAGCCAATTCTAAACTTATCTTCGTCGTAGAAATGTGCCAATTTACTCCAGTCATCTCATCTTGAGTTTAGTATGGAAAACAGTTCCCAGGTGACCAAATCTGCTACATGGACAATTCCACACATTTGTTCAGCTAATTGCTTTCAGAAATAACAACGTATTGCTAAGCAAACTAACAAAATTATACACATGCAACTACAACATAACATCGAATTACAGCTACATGCCAGCTGACACCGTTTCATTAGAAGTAATGGCACTATAGGAGACAGAAAGCTAACACAAATCAAAGCAATGTAATCTGGAACGATGAGATACAAATTGAAGGAAGAAACATTATTCTATTTATTTATTTTACCATCTTCTATTTGACATTGTTTTGTGATCCAAGCCAATTAATCTTTCTAGTACAAAAATCCCAACAGAGCTCAAGGCAAGGGTAAATGCTTAATGACCGACAGAGCTGCCACCTCAGAGTGCAACGACAGGAACAGAACACAGTGAAAGCAAAGAATATCTACAACTCACTTCCTGCATTAGTGAAGTAGCAGGTTTTCAACATGTATTTATCCTCAAATTTATCCTCAGCTTTAGTTAGAATGTACATCTGTGGTAGAGACAATAGAATTCATGTTGAATTCTGTTCAACTCCCTCACCATACCTGGGTAACCAAGTACTAAAATAATCAGCATGAACAGTGAAACAAAATCCATCATATTTGAATTAAAATACTAATATTTTGGGTTGATCTTCATCAAACTGAAGCAAGTTCTTACTGTTTGAAAAAAAAAAGTTGCATTTCAAAAGAATAAATCAGACAGGACCAAATCTGTCTAATGAATTAGTTAATGATTGTAAAATACTTTGAAGATGAAAAGTCCACCTGGTAAGTATGTGCTAAGTATTATTATAACTACAGAAAGAATATAATACTTGATAAGATATCACCCTATGGGAATTTGCAGGAGCTACATTTTGGAGTGAAAGTAGTTTCCCATTACACTAAGAAGTTTTTGCAGAAAAGTGTGCCTGTGTGTATTCAATATTATGAACAGCAAACTGCAGCTCTAGATTCGTGCAAAAAGCTTCAGTGTGTTTGTTACTCAGAGCACTTTGCTGCTTCTTCCGCTTGGGCTGCAATCAGCAAGCTGTGAAGGGAGGGCAGCTCAACCCTTTTTAGATCTGAGCCCAGCTCTCTAGTACTGCAGGTGTTTCAGGTTGTAGAATGAATGTGTTGACATTCTGTAATTATAATAGAAAGAATTTATAAGACCCTGGTGTGCGACTCATTTTTAACATGCAAATTCCCTGTTTTCAGCGTTTCAACTTTCAAAGGCTTGTGGCAGTTTAAAGGCAATCCTCTTATAAGTGTATAAATTGCAATGATTATAGGAACAAGTTGTAATTGTTTCTAGTAAGTTTTTAGGAGTCTTTGATGTTATGATTAGTGTTTTGTATGTTAATATATTGATATGGGTGCTTATTTGCCTGGATGCTTGTATGCTGAAATGGTCACTAGGTTGCCTCAGCAAACAAATCTTTGATCTCAGTAGGTCTGTTTGGTTAGAAATAAAATCTAAAAGAAATTAAACAAGAACAGTGCATGTTCTAAAGTATTCACAAAGTGTTGAGATTGGTGATTGAAATACAAGGAAGGAATGTCATAGTTTTGCAACCTGATCTGTAGGGTAAATGCCAAACACAGCTACATTAAGTTATTTTTATTCCATATATTCAAGTGGTGTTTTGTTTCTCTTTTTTTAAAACATATTGTAATGATTCTGTAGCTGTATTTAGAAAGCTTTCACAGTGAACTGCCCCACAGTGGTGCATAGTCCATGGGCTATGGACTGAACCCAAGGCTTTTTGAGTTGTTTCAAGATGCAAGACTTGTGCGCCTTCAACCAAAGGAGCTGTTAGATGTGGTGGGTAAGATAAAGCATCTTTGGTGGGCAGCCTAGTGAGAACTCGTACTGACTTGAATAAATCTGAAAATTCACAAATAAGACACTAGTGATACCCATTACCACTCACCAATACACTCCAGTGATGCATCATCACATCATGCTGCTAAGCAGAGACTGGAATGTCAGAGGTGACAACCCTGAAATCCAGTTCCATTTATCTTATGCTACCATGCTGACATAAAGTCTTTTCATAATCCAATTAAATTCTCTTTCTTCATATGAAACTGGATTTCAGTTACTGGTTTACCATGTAATGTAAAACAGAGAAATTATACCCAGTATGCCTCAAAAAAATGTCAAAAGTAATTCACCTATTGTAAGTGTATAGGTTTCACTGATGTTTGCCAGGGCACTAACTCTCAGAGAGAAATGGATAGTATGCTTTGTGCCAAATGATGTCCTTCAGTGTTTATAAAGCATTTAATAAACTACAGGTACCACGTGGGGGTTTTATATCACTAAAAGGAAAAAAAAGGCAAAAGCAGAACATGGAAGAAAAACGGGAACAAAAACTGACATTAAGGAGAGACTTAGTATTATTTTTTCTAGTATGCAACAGGTACATATTTATCTCAGTAGCTTACACAAGAAAGTAAAAAAAAAATCAGTTTGTGTTTACCTTTGCTGTACACAATGCAGTTGTTTTTGTTGTCTTCTACTCCTTGCCAAGTCACATCCAGCAGCCACTTGGGGCCAGCAGTCAGTACCATAGGGACTGAAGCCTTTGTCTTCTGTAGGAAGGATGATAACAAACAGATGCCATTTGTTCGCCTTGATTAAGAACTTGAATAATAATGGTAATAATCATTTTATTTGCAAACAACAAAATCTCGAAACCCATAAGCCAAAGTCTTATTCCCCTGCTTCAGGATTTTTTTTGAAGAAGACACAAGTAAGAAGCTTTAGTTCTTTCATTGATTGAATGGTGAAACTATTATCAAGGATTTTTCCGAATGATATTGGATCAGATCTCCAAGATTACACAGATCTCTGGTGGCGGAGAATTATAAAGGGAATGCTGATGACTTTCACAGCAAAGAGCCAAGTGTTTAGAAGTGAACTTTAGACACATTGTACTCATAATCAATGGGATCTCACTATTTCCTGAAACAGACAGGAAAGAATTTAAAGAATTGGTATCCATTTCAAAGATCTGTCCTGGGTAACATTTGGATTATCATAGAGAATTGTTCTGAATAGATAATGAAAATTTTTCCCCTTTTGCTATGTGTTGATGTGTGATTTTACCATGTCTGAAATAGTAATAATGCTAATGATTGGCTGCAAAAAAAACATAAAACAAATTGTATTAATATATTCAAATACTTAAAAGTAAAGCACGACATCATTGCACCTGAAAGGCAAGTGGGCAAATTGTCTGTATTTCAGATTCCATACTTAGAGAATTTTTTATTTGAGATGATAAGGAAGAGGCCTCAAATTTATTAACACTTAAGTCCTTTTACTAATCAAATGGCAAAAATCCTGTGGGTAATCCTGAGTTTTTCAGTGTGTGGTATTAGACTTCTATCACAGACAGTTCTTCTCGGTATCAAGACTAAGACCACAACAGAGAGTACAAAGCAAAACAGTCACAATGCAAATTTTAATTATTTTTTCTGGGATATAATTCCATCCAAGACATTCCAACATTTTTAATTATTTTTATACTCCACCAGTAATTCTCTATGTCTCTAATGTCTCAACCTAATTTTTATTGTGATACTCTGTATTACTGACCGAGATAAAAAAATTTAAGATACAGAAAACCATATTTACGTGGATATTCCAGATGCTTTGCCAACATTTATTATTGATAACTATTCTAGAAATGTAGTGAAGAATAAAAACATTCACCACAGAACATATTACATTCACAAAATACACCTAAAAAAATTTCTTGAAGATATTGCTTAAAATAGTTTAGTTATATAAGATTAAATTAATAATATTTAATTATACATATTTACTATAGTTACATGAATATTTTAATAACAATGATAGAAAAAGACATTCAATATCACAGGTCTTCATATTTTTGTGGGGTTTTTAATCTATTTAGACTTTTATACTGTTTTACCAAACACACTACTTCTTACTTAATTTTCATTTGAGATTTCATACAAATGTTTGTGCATAAGTCACACTTCTATATGTACTCCATGGCATTATTCATCTTCCCTATGTATTGCGGGGAAAAAAAATGAGAGAAATTATGAATGAAATTAGGAAAAAGCAATGTGACATCTAGCCAAAATATACCTACCTAGTGTAAAAATGCCAAAAAAAAGATGTGCAATATCTCAACTCACTGCTTTTTCTATGGGAAGTTGCAGAAAGTATGTTTTGCTTATATGAAGTATGACAACAGTCAACCCAACTGCATGCACTTGTATTCTGAATTTAAACTATAATAAATAATTGACCAGTAAACAAAAGAAATTTATTTTTATTAAGTTTCTATGTAAATTATCAAAAAGCCTGATATCATCAGTTATGAAATCAGTGTAAAGCTTACACATATGGGCTACACAGAATAATGACATAAACTAGGCAAGGACTGAAAAGGAGATGCAGCAGATGAGATTAAAGGTAATCAAAATATCATCTCTATCATAGAAAAGTCTGAACTTTACTGTAATTTACACCAAAACAGTGCTAAGGCTGCCACGGAAACACACAGCTGAGAATCATACTCAAATTGAATACAAGCTGTAGCAAGAATGTTGGCAACTATGCATAGCAATAATGAAGAGGAGGATCAGGACACACTCCAATACTTGCTGTATTTCTCCGAGTGCCATTTCAGTCAACCCTTTAATATATTTCTGTGCTTATATGTGCTTTCAGTCTCTGGTAATCCCAAGTAAAATCAAAAGACAGTGAAATATTATCCAGCTAGGAGACTTTTCCGAGTACACCACAAATGATTAAGACATTCAAAAAAGTTTTCTTTTTCCTAAGTTGGAGGCCAAGTGAAAAAACAGAACAAACCAAAATTCTATCTTTTAAGTGCAGAAGGGATCATCTATTTAATTTTCACAAGATCTAATTCCTATTTCTGGTTTACTTCTTTCCAGACGTCTGACATTTCATTGTGTCTCTTCCATCTCTAAGGGTATTATCTGCATTAAGGTGGTATCAAAAAGCCTCAAATAATATCAGGATCTTCTTGTGCTGGGCAATAGTTTATCTACATAGACAGGACAAATAGTATGTCCTGGGAAAGGATTATACTTAACCACATACTGCTGAGGAAGAATGAGATACAGAGATACCATTTGACTTTCTCATGGAGATTAATTTCTCCTTTAGTAAGTGGTAGGCTTAGTCCCAGGCCACTGCCCCAGTTTCCTCCAGACAAGGAGAGGGGCCCAGGCCTCATCCCTTCTGAGGTGAAGCAGCGGTGGCAGCAGGTGGACTGAGCACCAGAGTCAGCATGTGTATCTGCTTTGCCATTCCCCATTTACAGGGCTTCTTTGGAACTTAAAGAACTCCATGGTTATCACTAAATTAGCTTCCAGGTCAGCTTGGCAGTTAAACTTGTAATCAGCTCTGCAGCTGCAAGCAGTCTCTAAGCACTAGAGATAGGATGGAGGAGGAACAGGGTGTTTCAGTCTCACAGCTCTGCCAACCCAGAAGAACTGGTGGGCACCTCAAAAGAATTTCCCATTCTCCCATAGCTCTGCTCCCAAGCTGCACAGATATGTAAATAAAGTTATTTTAATATGAAAGCAAAACTTCACAAGACCCCAGCTGCTTGTAAAGCTTGGCAGCTCCACTGAGGGATACCAGCAGTGGCTTCCCTTTGATGCACCTTACTGGCAGATCGTGTGAGCTCTAAGGCAGGTCAGGACCACAGCAGCAGTTCTTGGGGTCTGACATCCTGTGAGGTTTACATGTTCATAGGTGTTCACTACTGAGAGAGGCTTGCTCTTGTTGTGCCTCACTACAACTGAAGCAAGCCTGCTGATTCAGGAAAGGCCATTTCCTTAAAATGGTTAAAATGAAAAGACCCCAGTCCAAGATAACAAGAAGCTATGGTTAAATCAGTCATGCCTTTATCACCTCAAGATTAGACTACTGCAATGCGCTATACCTGAGGCTACATTTTAAATCCATTTGAAAGCTGAAGCGGGTGCAGAATGCGGCAACCCGCTTCTAAAGCAGGATATCGAGCTTTGAGCGCATTACACCAGTGCTTTTTAATTTGCACTAAGTGTCTGTGGAATTTAAGGCACTGGTTACAACCTCTGAAGCCTGGGACCTGTCTGTTTGAGATACCTAACTGAGACCTGCCAGGTCCTTTGTCTCAACCGTACAACCACAGCTGAGAACGACCAAGGAACATGAAAAAGGGCTTTCTTGGCTTGACACTGAAGAAAGTCTTGGCAGGGCAACATGTTCTTCATGACAGCTCTTTTACCTTTGGGACATCATCCAACTTGAATTAAAGTTCATGCTTTGACTCTCAGAGGGTTCTATGAAAATCATCCTGTAATTCGTAAGATGTATTTGTCATACTGCAAAATTTAGTTGGTCATCCTCAAAATAGTGGTGTTAGGTGTTACCTACTTTAAACTCTTATATTTGGGTTTTTTTAAAGTGCTAGCAGGAATACCTCTAGCTTAAGAAATGTACCTTTTTATACACAAAGAGAAAGCTTTCTTGATACAGAAGCAATAATATTGCAGCTGTTTACAAATAAGACTTCAAAAGCCAAACATAATTTTATTTCTTCCTCCGAACTGCTATACATTACTCAAAAACTTACAAAAAATCCTCCCTACTGCCCAAGTATAATCGCAGGGATCTGCTAACATGGGTGTCTGTAAGATGGGGCCATACAGTAATTACCTCACATTTTTGAAACGAGGGCACATTATAGACCCACAGTATTGTTCACTATTCTACTCTAGGTAACTGTACATTCTACATGTGAGCAATGTTTCCATGAAAATGCAATTTCTGCTAATGTTTTCATGCCATAACTAGACAAATTTGACAAGGACAAGCAGGGTCAAAACTGTGATCTCTCAGGGAACAATTAGAATTAGCTAATGAGGATAAAAGAGGTCAGGCAGGCATCCACTTTTCACTAACCTTTGAAGCAACTGGACAAACAAGGGAGGTAACCCTCAATAAATGTTTATATTCAGTCAAGAGGTTAATGGAGACAAAAATAGCCATCACAGCAAGCCGAAAATAGTTTTGCACTCTTGCTAAATGGAATCAGTGCTGACAAGTAACATTAGATAGGCTCTTCCCCTGCAAAGATTTCTAACATATGATGTGTGTGGCCTGGCAGAAACTTGAGGAAACCCCCACACTGAAGAAAAATACAGCACGATCAAGTTGTTTCAAATCTATGAAATTCTGATGTCGAATGCCTGACCAGTGCTGTTTCTTCAAAGCTGTGCTACTGAGCTCATGTTCAGTAAGTCAGTGTGACATGACCATCCTGTCCCAGGCATGGTGTTCCAAGAAGTGTTCAACACTATTTAAGGAGATGTACTGATATTCAAAGGCTTTATTTCTTACTGCATTTTGGTTCCTGCAAATGAATTTTCTTCCTAAATCTTCCAAAGAGCCTGAGTTCCCATGTAAGATACAGAGCATTACCAGAATATCTTCATGACCTTGGAGAAAGTTCCAATGCCCCTTGGGCAGAGTTAGTTTATATAGTCAATTAAAACCAAGAGTGTACTGGGAGGAGAGCTCTAAACATATCTCAGGTGCCTTCAGACATGTGTCTGGGCTAGCAAAACACCAGTTAATACACTGATGGAGGTTTCTACTTTGAAATTCAATTTAAATTCAATTGGATCATCACAGGGTTGACATGCTGAAACAGCAGAACATCCCTTCTTGAGAGGTTGAGTTCACCTTTGATGATCACCATACTCAATTCAGCAAACCTTGTAAGCTCATCAAATCAATTCAGTTGGGAAAGGCTCCCAAGGGTCATTCTGGACAGCACAATAGCAGATACTTGTACAGATCTGGGACTATCCCTGGTTAATTAATACTTGTTTTAAAATGTTTCTGAATAATAAGAAAAGTAGTAACTCCATTTTATCACCTCTCACACTGACTGTCTAAATGCATTTCTTTACCTTATAACTGATTACAAATTCATGAAGCTGTAAGACAAACAGCCCAATGGACAGACAGAGATCCGCATTTTGTTGTTCATTTGTATGCAATCAGCTGGACTGTCTTTCACTTTCTGTAGCTTCCCTGAAAACTCTTATCTTTTTCCAAGGAGGATTCAGTCTTGGAAGAATATTTATCTCAAGGGCTTTTCTGGAAAACCTGCCAGTCAAGGCCCGTGGCAGCACTTCACAGTGCCACAGCTTTCTTTGCTACACATGCAGAGGCAACTCCTCTCCACTAACACAACACTGGAGATGTTAGGAGGTTTTCAATGCTGTGGTTCCATGCTGATGACAACATCACTAATTAAAGCAAAGACATGACAGTCTCCAGCTATAAACATCCACTCTGGAATCTTACAATTGTACCAGCATTTCAGCTTTCACAGCCCCCATGATGTCTGCAGGGGAGATCTTGAACTAAATGCAAAAGAAATTTTGCAATCCTTAGTCTTTGTGGTTGAAAAACACAAACCCAAACACACAAACTTTGAAAACCTGATACCAACATAATGCATGCAGTTAATTTCACCTAAATCTTCAGATAGCATGGGATAATTGTTTCAGTTGCTACTTTACAACTTTAGGGGATCCAGGATTTCAGAGGTGCGTTCAAGAATCTGTGTATCTGCACCGATTGTTACTTGTGATGGACCATGAAACCATGAAGAAAAGAAAGATCAACTTCCTATTATCTTTTTTGGTGATAGTAGAAGAAAATTATTGGTAACAATTGAAGAGGCTGTGGTCAAACCAAACTCTCTAAACATTTCAAACATAAAAATAAAAAGAGGAAAAAAAATGTGCACACAGATGGAATCCCAAAAGACAGCTGGGATTCCCTGCAACTGAGAAACCCTGCTGTTTACCCCAAGGGATCATCACTTGTCAAGTGACAAGACGGAACATACATTTCACCATGTATCACTATATACATTTCATCCACAAACCTAAAGCAGACCAAAGAAATTATTCAAACAAAACAACTCCACACCCTAAGTACGTCAGTATTTTGCAACACTTGTCAGGATTTTAATATGATGTCAAAAATTTTATTACTATCAAATATGACTGCCTAATGCAAATTAAATGTGTGCTAAACATGAGGTTCAATTCATTTTAACTAACTAGAGTGCATTTTTTTCATATCTGTAAAATAAACATAAATGAAATGTCACTGTAATTACAAAGTAATGCTGTCAAAAGCAACTTCAATTTGTTTTTTTTAACTCAGGATACCCTTGGCACATCTTCAAACTCTTCCCCAGTTCTAAAAATATTTAAATAAATCCATATTCTGGAATATCTGAACCTAGCTGAGTCCCGGTGATTCCTTCTGTGCTTCTGTGGCCCGGGAGGAGATGACAACCAACTGATTGGGACAGGAATGGAAAAGCTGGAAAATGGATCTCTGACCACTCAGTGATCTTCCGCTGCCCACATCATTCTGTCTTGATGGGCTTTCTACTCTGGTCTCTCCTTCCTCTAAAGCCTTCATCTGGCTTCACTCCACAGTTGCTGCTCCCCTACCCTTTCCTTCATTTTCCTCATTTTATAAATACCTGATGATGTATAGATAACTTCCTTTCTCAAAGAGCATGGGATGGATAGCAGGGTATTTTGCCATCACTCTCTTGACTTCACTTTCTCATTTTATTTTTCCTTTCACTCTCTTTCACGTTTATTTTGTTCTTTGGGAAAACAGTGTATGTATTGTGAGTTCACACAATGACCAGAACCAGGAAATTATATTCTTAGTCAGTGCTGTGATTAGCATAAAAGTGCTAAGGATATTCTGAAAATTGACAACTCTAAGTGAATCATTTCTGTTGTGGTGAGTTGATACCTGTGGGTAGCACGAGCACTGTCAGTGTGTCTTAGTGTTCAGGTATCTGCCATGGGTGTTGAACCTTCCTGCTTTACTGTAAAGTTGAATACTTCGGATAATACTATTTCAGAGATGACATGCACCTGTACCGATGAAATCACACACTATATAACTTATCTTTAGACAAGATATAATGCAGTGCTGCTTGCACACTTTCACACTGAATTATCAGTGCATTTTTCCTACTGGGTTAACCTCACTGCTGTAAATTATTGTGTACTCTAAGAATTTAATCTTTCTTTCTGCTAATGAGGCCATATTGATATTTTCTAGTAAACACTTTCTGAATGCACTTGCTTGAGTGTAACTTATTTTACTTTTGCCAAACATTTCTCACATAAGATAGATGAACACTGCTCAGTATGGCTCAGCTGCAATTCTGCAAACATCAAATTTACTCTGGATAGGTTGATGGACTAAGCTGTGGGATAAACCATCACTCCCTGGTAAGCTTCTGACAATTGGTGTCTCTCTTAGCACAAGTATCATTTGGGCTTGGGGCAGTTCATGTGACAACAGATATTTCAGATCTTCAACAGGACAATTACATAGGTTTTCCCAGAAGACATGAAGCTATTTATATTGCATATGGATTATTCTGCCTGGTCCCATGGTCCAGCTGTTTACACCAAAGCCATCCAAAATGATTGCTTAGTATAGTGTGATACTGAATAACTTCTAGTTTAGAGCAATTCTGTATTTTTTTTTTTCTTTGTTAAACTTTTTCTAATCCTGGAATGGATGATTTAAATAACCTTTTCCAGAAGTCCTAACTTCATGTATTATATGTTTATTTTTATCTAAGGAATAGAAAAAGAGGTAATGATAGGACAAGGGGGAATGGCTTTAAACTGAAGGAGAGTAGGTTTCGATTAGATACAAGAAAGAAATGCTTCACTATGAGAGTGGTAAGGCACAGGCACAGGTTGCTCAGAGAATGAGATCCCCTGTATCTAGAAGCATTCCAGGCCAGGCTGGATGGGGCATTGAGCAGCCTGGTCTAGTGTAAGGTGTCCCTGCACCAGGCAGGGGGGTTGGAAGTGGATGATCTTTAAGGCCCATTCCAATCGAAACCATTTCATGATGCCATGAATCCATTAAAAATGCAAAAAATAAAAAAGGACATGCATGAAGCCTTCTATAAATCATCCATTACACAGAATTACAGAAGAGCTAGTTATAGATTCTGCTTATTATATATTTCTATTACTTTGTTTGGAACTGCAAACTCAGGTTGTGTACTTTACTTCAGGAAAGTGAATGTTTTTGTCATGAATGATGAATAAGTCACACTTTACCAGTAGTAAAAGATAACCTTTTTTTTTTAATTTCAACCATTTTTTTTTTTTCTCAGAGCTAAAGAGGGGGAAAATAAAAAGATCTTTGTATATGCTTGTTCAATATTTTAACTGTATAAACAAGAGCAACTCTATTAAGATTACATTTCCAATGAATATTGTGAGGTCTTTATGAAATACATATTGAATACAAAGGCATTGTAGTCAATAGTGTAGATATTGCAGCATAATTCTCTTGGCGATGCATTACACAATACTTGAACTTCACTGGTGCACACACTGAATGCACATGAAATATTATATATAAATTCCTCCCTAATTTGTAATAGAATTGGAGAATAGAAAAGAATCTATGCCTTTCTTGAGGACTTTTAAAGATTTTTATGCATCCTTTTATTAGCTATTTTTTACTAAGAGGAAATGTGGTACTTTAAAGTAAGAGCATAAATCCAACATGCAATCCTCTGCCCAAGTTTTATATTTGTTAAGACAGAATAATCATTTAAGGTAGAAGTTTAACGCATGATTCAACAACCAGAAGCCTATATGTATGACTTTGATTAATTATTTTTAGTTCAGTTAAAGCATCCCAGTTTATCTCCTTTTAAGATTATCCTTGACATATTTAGAAATCCTAATGCAGATTTTATGGCCCACACCTATCCCTGATGGTGCTAATGGACTAGGCATAATGAATCATTCTAATTTGGATGAAAGGACCACACAACACTGTTGCAGTCCTTTAGAGAATTAAGGCTCAATTCTGATCTTCCAGACTTATGAATGCATTTTTGGGATTAGGCCACGTATCTGTACATCTGTTGGGTCTCAAGGGGTGTATACTCAGCTAAGTATTCTGACCTTCCAATGTACTGTATCAAATGTGTGGCCTTGGGATATGAAAGGATTTGATTACAACTGTATTTTAACACTGATTTAATATATAATTATGGGGTAAAACCTAATTCCTCCTTACATCTTCTTGTAGAAAATTCCATCACTATTAAGCAGACACTAGGATATTTTTTTCCCCAGCGAGCGTGATAGTAAATGGAAGAAATTGAAACACCCACCCAGGATAATGTAAAATCAAGGACAATCTTCTTAGGGATGGCTTTAAAATCAGCTTCTTGTGTCCATGAAAAAACAAACTTAAATGATCTTCTGTGAGTGTGTTGCTAGCTGGTATGCTGTTGCATTATGCACAATACTTGACAGCTTATGTATAAATAAACTAGAACAAGGTTCCTTTAGTGATTTTTACTAATACTCTATGCCTTCTTTTCCACAAGTAATAAGGAGAGCAATTAACTTTATACACACACTATATATGTAAAACTAATAGAAAAGTTTACAAATAATTGGAATTATCTGACTTTGTCTACTCACTTATAATTTCTGTTTTCCAAGTATATAAAAAATGCAATGTTGTAAAATTTCCTTTAGCTGGTTAAACTTCCATGAGATATGCTTTGTGTTTTTAGGTATTTTTTTTTTAATTCCCCTGAAAGCCCCTTCCCAAATATTGTCAGTGAAAATATCCCCTCAATATAGTAAAATAGAGTTGAAAAGAAAATCAGTCCAATAGATTTTAACATATGAGTGTGCAGTATTTTAGATGTTTTCATTTAGGGGTATTAAGTTTTTTAAAATATTTAAAATATAGTTTTAAATATATAGTAGTTATCTATTTTTATAGAAAGTTTTTATTGTTATATATAGTTTGTTAAATATTGGCTTTTTAATTTTTTTTTTATATTTAGGGGTTTTAGTTTTTCTTCTATACCATCAGATTTTGCATAGATTTTTAAATAAATAACAGTGGTAATAAATAACTGATTAATATGAGGATTTCTGAGAAAATTCTTTCCAAAATTCTGTGTTTTCTCACCAATATAATCTGTCACAGATGTGAATTACAGATCGTTGAGCTTACATTTTCTTTATCATTTCAGAAAACTTGGACCAAGAAGATGATCTGAGCAGAGCAGCAGCATTACCTTACAAGTAGTTACTTTCTTCCTACACATAATCAGGCAATTTTTCCCCCACTGCCATAAAAGCATGAGGATTTTATTTCACTGTTCTCACACAAAAAGGAAAATTAATTTCCCTAGAACGCCCAATGTCAGATTAAAAGTATCCTCAGTTTTTGTAGTTTCTATGACATGGTTGTGTAACACAGCTCTCATTTTAAATTGTTTCAGTGTCCTGATTATATGCAGCATGACTAAGAACTGCAACTCTGCAAGTTTCCATGAAAAAAAAGTTTCAAAAGAATGGATGAAGGTCCTTCACTGGGACTGGAGATAAAGATGGAGAATCCAGCAGCAGGACTGGTGAGTGCAGGGCTCTGGTTCCAGTAAGACTCAACAAACAGCTCAGATCAGAATCTAAAGTCCAGGAAAACAGCCTGTAGCTTCGAGATTAGCTTTCTCACACTATTCCTGAGTTAAGCCAGTACAAACATCATCGTGAATGCATAATTATGATTACGCACTACACTATTGCATAATAGATCTTAAAATCTGGAAACAAAGGAGTAGTGTAGGAATGCTGTTTTCAGGCTTTTGGTTTTAAATGCAATGCAGGGTAAAAGACTTCCCATAAGGAAAAACAGTTCCAAGAATATTCATTTTACTTGGAAATTTCATACAGATAGTTATGAAGCATTTACACATAAAAGAAGGGGTAAAAGGGAGATAGGGACCTGGCGCCATGTTTATAACTTGAAAATAACTATGAACAAAGCCCAAAGCCTTCCCATACCAACACATTTTAGGGAACTAAAAATAATACCACTATCACTTAAAGAAAGTAACAGTAGACAAAGAAGCTGGAAGCTTGACAAGTTTACTTAAAGAATCTTTTCCTCAGAAAGAAATAAATTTGATTTTTTAAAATTCTTTGCAGCAAGAATTTCCCTATGAACCAAAGTTCGTTTCTGGCGCTGATGGATATAGACAGGCTGGTATCCTATGTCCAAATGACAGTGTTGATAAAAGGATGATTGCTTAAAGGGAGCTGATGGATTCATTCACTTCCATGTGCAGAAACAAAGCAGTGAATTTGATGAATGCAGTAACTGGGTACATCTATGACTAAAGACTGTTGGTATCAAGCCCTTGTCAGTTGCCAGTTTATTGATGAAGCTACTTTGGGCCAGCAGTGCTGCAGTTCTGTGATCTCTAATAGGACACCTTGGGACCTGTAAAGACTGAGATCACAAATCCAAGGAGTGGTCCTCAAGTGGGAGTGGGCTGACTTTCAAAAGTAGGGAGCATCAAAAAGAACAACAAATTTACACATAGATCCTGTACAGGGGTCAGGTTAATTCTGTTGTTTTTGCTGTATGAAATGAAAACTCACAGGGGTAATAAGAGTCAAGCTGAGTACCACCACACTGCAGAGTGTATTTAAGTGATTAGAAAACTATTCTACTGTAGGCTAAGACCAACTTCACAAAAAATTACTTCTTAATTCCAAAACGTAATTTTTCCTTGAAGGTCTTTCCTGCTTCAAAGAACACCCAATCCAATCCAATAAAATCAAATCCTTTATCCTTCCAGTAAAATTTTTGAATGAATTTTCAGATACCTGAGAAAGAAAAAAAAACAAAAACAAGCCAGCTTCCAAATGTTCCTAGCACTTCAAGATACCAATGAAGCCAATAAAAGGGAAAGAAAGACCCTCAGTTGTGTGTTATGGAGCCAAGAAAGCAACATAACACTACAAAGCATCAGAGGTAAATCAAGCTTGCAAAGAGCAGAAGCTTTAGAAATTGGCAGAATCAGAGCAGACTGGGCTATCAAACCCCACAAGTTAGTACAACTTTATACCAGAATTTCCCTTCTTATCTCAGAATTAGGCATTAAAATGCCACACTACTGAAGCCACCATATCTGTTTCAAACAACTACCTCGTACCTCTTGGCACAAAGTGGCAGCAGCTGTTCAAGCGCAACTTGAACCTGGTGTCCCAACTGAGCAGGGTTTTCCCTCTGCTCCCAAGGGATATGAGCCCCCAGGTGAGGTGTGAAGCTGCCATCAGCACGGGGCATTGGTCTCCTGGGGCAGCCCCCAGGCTTCAGGGTTACTACAACCTCTGCACGGGTGCTGCTGTGGTCATCAAAAGCCTTTCCTCAGCTCTTTCAGAGAAGGAAGTGAATAATTGCTCATTTCTCACAAGTCAGATCCTATTTGCACATGGAAAGGAGGTCTGCAGAGCCTCTGATAGCTCCTGCTAATTCCGAGGAGAACAGTCGGATGATGAAAATCTGCCTCTTCACTCCTCCACTGCAGACGTTACCTTTGATCAAACTTTCTTTTACTAAGCTGTGGATGGTGAAAGAGCAAACACAAGCTACAACGTCAAACAAAAGAAGCAGTGCTCAATCCCAGAGCTGGTGGTGCCAAGGCTTTAGGTTCACACCAGCCACTGGAAAGAAAAAAGAGATGCTCAGGACCAAGCGCTCCTGCTCCATGCAGCTCAGGGAGATCCAGCCCCTGCTCCTTGAAAGTTCAAGTGAAACTTGATTTACAGCCACACCTTGGGCAGCGGGCAAGTGCTGGGAGAGCTGAGAGAGATCTGGACAAAGAGTGATGGGAGGCAGAGGCAGGGGGCAGTGGGTTCCCTCAGTATTATAAAAATGCATCTTATTCTGTTTTTAATCAACGAACCTTATCCAACAATCAAGGCAGATATATAATAAGCTGAGCTACTCTGTAAATCTAAACATTCCCCACAAATAGAAAAGATACAGCCTGAGCTCTCTGATTGTTACTACGGCAACTATCTAAAATGAAAATCTTGTTAACCCTTTGCATGCTGTAGCCACCCATGCATCAGTGTTAGCTGACTTCTGTGCACTTATCTCTCCTTTTTCCCCCTCAAGAAATTCATAATTGTATTGCTTCACAGTAGTTATGCTCTGGTTATCCTGTTTGAGACTGAAAGAACTGTGATGGGTGGTAGTTTTATAGGTACAGCTGAGTTTTTGTTACTTGCTCATTACTGGGATTATAGTTCAAAAAACAACTAAGAAAACAGAAGAGAAAATCTTTAGATTACTCCACAAGGCCTGGAATTTTGATTAAAACCTTGAAAACGGGAATGGGATGTTTTCTAATAAATGATACCCCTGGTTTTTTTTTCTATTAGTTATGAAATGATTTGACTGTAAAAAGCATATTTTTCAGAGGAAATATATCTCTATACTGTATTACAAACAGGCTACTTTTCAAACACTTTTTTAAAGCTTCACTTTCTTAAGTACTTCACAGAAGACTGCCACAGATTTTAAGAAAATAATATGTCAACCACAGTGTATTGAAAATTAATGGGAAGGTATTTGACTTGAAAAATTCCTTAAATGCAAGAAAATTTCGACAAAAAGAAAATTGACTTTCTGATTTTTACAAGTCATAGATAATATTACAATCAAATTTACAGTTGTATGTACCTCAATATTCAAGACAGTTTCATTATAATATTATTTGGAAGCATCATGACAAAGTGAAACTCTGCAGTTCTTAGGTCTTCTACAATTCATTATTGAAGACAACAGAAGCCATGGAAATTTTTTCCATATTCAAAGTAAAAGAAGCAGGACATGGCCCATAGACATCAATTCTATTGATTCTTTTACCTTCTGCCTACCATGTAATCAATAGAGACCAGTATCGGGCAGAAATAGACTCTTTATGGAATTCCCACTTTTTTGTTACTGAGTGCGAAATGCTTAATTTTACAGAATTACTTCATTCACTTCAACATATGTAAGTTTAAAAGATCATTACTTGGATATTTTTGCAGAACTGAACAACACATATATATTAATAAACAACATACTTTTCTATATAAAAGCAAAATATACATGTAAATGAGCCCATGTAACTTGAAGTGACTGAAGTAGTGTGTAAATTATCTTAAGATCTTGAATGGCGTCCACATTAAATTGAAGGTTATCAAACATTCAATACACTACAATAAAGACACCATTTACAATAAAATATTAGTTAAATATCAGCACTACAATACTCAGTTTTAGTAAAAAGAAACACTGGCTAATTTTAAGTTTACTTAGAATTGTTTGAAGTTTGAGAAAATAATTGGCTTAAAAAATAAACTGGATTCCCCTTAATAAATGTGTATGTCAGAGATGGATGCTAGAAAACTTATGTGCTCTTCTTATTTACAGAAAATTGAACTCACTAATGTGGACAAGCTAACTTTACTTCTTCCTTCTTAATAAACACCTATGTGACAAAAAAAGTTCACAGACCTTGCCTGCACTGTAAATAAACTGAACAACAGATTGATGGCACTGGGAAAAAATAACACTTCTTGTCTGATGCAAACTGTTTTAATTATTTAATGCTGATAATTTAAGATTTTTAATGAGTGAGGTGCATAACACATATAAGGATGATGCTGGGATAAAAAAAGGTAAGAAAATGTTATTCAGGATAATAAATTAGTTTCTCTGACTCAGGATGTGTTCCAATTGTGTTTTTCAACTTCTGAAACATTTCCCATTTTTTTGTAATTAATGTGATATATAACATTCAAAGCAACTTACCTTTCACATTTTTTCAAAATCTATCTTTTTCATAAAGCCAAATGGACTACATTTTCTAGACTCAAATTATAAATTTACAATATTATAATCACTAGATTCATCCTAAAGGCTTTTGAAACATCAAATCTATTTATCGGTATTGGCTTATTTCCCAGGAATATAACCAAAATAATCTAGAAATGTACATACTACACATAATTCTAGGAAGGTATAATAATCCTGATTTTCCACTGTTTTATTTCAAGTAACAATTTTTCTTTTAAAAAAGCAACATCACCATCTATCTATCTATCTATCTATCTATCTATCTATCTATCTATCTATCTATCTATCTATCTATCTATCTATCTATCTATCTGTTATTCCTCCAAATCTACCTTGTTTCCATATTACCTTTAAATTGCTGAGTTTCCCAAACTGGCCAGCTAACCAACTGACTTGAGGTGCCCGTATCTCCTACCAGGTACATAGATCCCAACTCTTATGGCTTTGCTATAGTTGTGCAATATAATAATTATTTTGAAAGGGAAAGATTATTTGTATGTGATTTATTTGTCCTGTTCAATTACAAGGACTTGTCTTCTTTGGAACAAACTAGGGTCAAATATTTTCTTCCCTGAAGAATCTTTAAAGATCTGGGAGAACTTCACCACATATTCCCCAGTGAAGTCCTCCCTTCTTGTGGGTATTTGCCCTTCTTGATCAGGTACAAAAAGAGTCATGGAGTTTACAGCAAGTAAAGGGCTTTCTAAAAAAATTCAAATGAAAGAGAGTATCATGTCCTCCACGCAGTTATTGTGAGGTGGGAGAATCTGCTCTGTTACTAGAAATTGCTCAGTAAACCTCAGTAATGCAGCACACAACTACCTCATCATCTGACTGCACATCTCCATTTATTCAAACTTAATCCAAAATATTTCCTAAAGCCTAATGAGCAAAAACTTTTGATAAAGCTGTAACTAACGGCCAACTTTGGCAATTATCAAAAAATTATAAAAAAATTCAAATAAGCAAAGTATATTTCCAACAGAAGCAATGCTTCAGATGATTGTTGTATGCAATCACTTGGTGGTCTCTCATTGGTGTATAACTAATGGCAGCAGAGAAGAATCATAAAAAAGGTGAACTGCTGGAATCTACAATGGTTCAAAGTAAAATTCATGGAAATACATTATTCAGTAATGAAAAAAGTAGTCTTTTCGATTGTGGTAAATTTTTAAGAACATATGATAAGTGTAAGTTGATTTAAGGCAAAAAACTCAAAAAAATAATGATAATAAAATAGAAAATTAAAAGAAAAAAAAATGTTCCAAATCCTGAATAATTGTATTATGAACCCTTTAAGTGTTTTCTTTAAACTTAGCACTGGCTTAAAGTATACAAAATAAAATATTCAGTGTAGTTTCATGCAAATGCCAGGTTCAAGACTAACAGTTTGCAAAGACTATCAAATCTGTCCAGGAGTATCTGGTTCTGCAACCTCATCTGTAGTTACATAACAGACAAGAAAATAGAGAACAGGTCATATTTTACTTTCAGTAACAAAGACAATATTCCCATTGACATCAAAAGGAATTGCACCTGTGATTCAGATAACAGAATTTAAACCAATCTTAGCAGATCACCTTTTCTTTGGAGTTTCTTGACTGTCAGAGATTTTATGATGTCAGTAATTTAATTTTGAATTTAAAGGGAAAAAATGTTGCTACAGTAACCTACTCCCCACCCAACACACCCTGTCTCCAAACATATCAAGCCTGATCCTTGAAATTTTTATCTCTACATTACTTCAGCTCCAAATACCAGAGAAGTCAGTAGGAGTTGCTGTGGGACAACCTTCAATGATTATGTGCTTTGGATATCATAAGCATTTACCTATAGGAAGAAAAAAAAAACCCTTTTCTATTCCATTGCACTTTACAGAAGTTAACATCACTGGACGTAAAACCTACCCTAATTTCCTTTACATATACCATCAGTATTCAGAGTTCACAGAAATTCCAGGACTACTAAGAAATTCATAATTCCACTAAGGAATAAATTTCTTTTGAATTTTTCTTCTCCTGAAAATAATTTCTATCTAAAGAAATAACAATCAGCTTAATCAGAGCATCAAAAACCACAAAATGAACACAATACTGCTCTCCCTGATCTCACTGACACATCATTACTCATATCTACAAATCCATAATACATCTGTGTAATATATGAAAAGACTGATTGGAGAAAAATTGATAGAACCAAAGATGTGCCAATTAAATACTCCAGAAGAAGACTAAAAGTTAGGATTCTAATATAATGACAGCATTAGAAGCATAATAGGGCATAATTAACTTAGAGAAGAATGCCAATGCAATGTAAATAAATGCAGGTCATTCTAGGAACTAGAATATTATATATCTGTGCATGCTGCCAAGTGCACCCTTCTATGTTCTACAGACTCAAGCTGCAAGTTCTCCAACCAGGAGATTCAGGTATCTACATTCATATACTTTTTCCTGCCAGTTTTCTGCAGCTACGAATGATGATGTAGTTAGAGATTACGCTCATGGATACCTGCAGTGGCATATTTTTCTTGAGGATATGTACTTTGCAAAAAGCTTCTCTACTTCTGTCCCATTTTCTGCACCAATGTTTAAAAAACCTATGTACTTCAACATCCCTATAGAGTTACAGATTTAAATCCTTACTTGAGAAGTTAAAAAGGTTGCTCAGGCAAAGTCTTGTTACCATTGTGCCTTCTATACTCGGGAAACAACAGGCCCTGCCCAAAGGAATTGCAAAGGAAGGAACAAGCAGAGCCCATATTCCAAAGTCTAAACTGAAAATTTAAAGCTATATATTTTTTTTCCTACAGTTATCTGAGTATCCCTGTTTTAATTACTCATAGTCAGCAAGGCTTTCCCTTTGGAAATTCATGGAGTTTTATTTTACTTGCCCTAGACTTAGATTGTGTGAGGAAGGTATTAAAAATTCCTTTTTCTATATCAGGTCTGAAAGAAAACTTACATTACCTGAAATCAAAACAAAAATGGCACAAATTTGGCAGGAGCAGATTTATTTGAAAATTCAAATAATTTTTTTAAGAATTCATCCATTTTAAAATCTGTTGCACAGATACACCACCAATAGAAATTAGATCGAGAGCAAACATACTCTATGGAAAAAAAAACAACTACAGAGAATGAAGAAGGGCATTACATGAGAAAAACTCTAAAATCACTCTCTGAATCACTGTTTTGCTTAGTCAAGGCATTTAGAGCCAAGATGAAGGATCTAGATTCATTAAATAAACTCTAGCCAGGGTGTATTTTATCAGTAGAAGTTTTTCTAGTTTTCATTAGTTCTGAAAGATTTAATGGTTCGTAGATTGAATAAGTATAATTTAGACTAGCAGATATTCAGGTTCCTAAGTCTTTTCATACATGAGTATTTTTATCTTTTAGCATCCTTTATCTTATTTTCCATTATATTCTCTTCTAGTTTTTATTTTACTTAGTGGTTTAGTGACTGGTAAGGAAAAAAGAGAAGCAAGATATATGAGTGGAGTCCTGAAATCTCCCACTTTCTCATTCTGAACATAGCTATTAAATTCAGAAATCATTCAACAGGCATTAGCTAATCAACATTACTCTGAAGGATTACATTATTTAACAGGAAATGCACCAACTTGTATTAAGAAACATTTGACTTCAAACTACATGCTAAAATCAACAGGAATATACTATCTTAAATACTTGAGCAAAACTCAGTAAAAGATACAGTAGGCAAACATTGTAGTCAGCTCAGCAGTGATTACCAACTCATGCTCCAAATTCACTATAAAATGAAAATCAATATTTCCACAAGTTCCTGCAACATAAAAGATAACCTTCATTGATTTTTCTAGACTTAGGCCTCACTGATAAAATCTAATATAAATTTTCAACCACGAGGATTTGGATCAGAGCAGGGGTGATAAGTCCTGCACATCTCTTAAGAGGTGGAGAATTTTTTTTTTTAAAGTGCACGTTCATACTATTTATAATTTGCCCTGTGCAAGTGAAAGCCTTTTCCACCAGCGCTATCAGGGATCTCTTCTAATTTTTATTACTGTGAGGCTAAAGCCTGTTCCAGATAATTTGGAAATTTCAGGGGAATTGTGATAGGGCTGATGGTGCAGCCCTGGCTGACTTGAGAAAAGAGCTAACCCGTAATAGCCTCCATGGCCGTGCTGATTAAATGTTGCCATAGATGAAAGGCCTGCCATCGCCGCAATAAATTAACCAATCACACAAATCCCAAGTCAGTGCTAATCCTTCCTTGATACTCTGATCCTCTGATCAGCTCAAGGAGGTAAAGAAACTGGCTTGTGACGCTTGGTGCTCTAACCCCTGGATTTCATGTACACAACGAGCTAATGATATCTTGCTGACCAGTTCAATGGGATGAACTTCTCTCACAACCCTTAGGGAACACTGTGGCCTTCTTTAAAAAAAATGACAAGCACATGGCAGGTTTTGTGTTTTATTGCGACACCACAGGAAAACTAACCAGCACTTGTTAACTGTTAACCACAATAAGCATCAAAATGACGTCTGCTATAGAGCCCACTGCACTTTACAAGTGCCAGTGATGGATTAAACAGGAACCAAGACACTAATCTAAGAACAACTGCTCAAGTAATTGTGATTAAGCTACCCCCTTTTAGATAGGGAAGTCTGCTACCTTCCCTTCCATCCAGTTTTTATCCTGTTCTTACCATTTTGGGAGGGGGAGTAGGACTGAGGAGGTATGTCCACATATCCCAGAGTGAACAAGAGAGGAAGAGAGAGTCCCTTTACCTCTTACTCTCAATTGTACTGCCACAGCATGATTATAATCAGATTTAGTCATAGGCTCATTTAATCAATTAACAGAAGGCCTGAACACATGCAGCATTTTCTCATTAATTATGTGAATGCTGTCTTTCCAATACACTTTGTGAAATTGAGTCTGTGCAGCCTGTGTTAGTATACTTCATAATTGGGGAAACTCTTTTTTTGTGGTAATTGGTTGCTAAAAGTAAGAAAGCTCTGGGGTTTGCCTCTAGGGCTTCCACACATAAAGAGTTTTGAAAGTACTTCATTATCTCTCCTGGTCAGTTCTGTGAAATTAAAACTGTTTTTCCCTTCTTTGAGGAAGTGGTTTAAAAGCAGGGTTCCTAGAAAATGTCTGTGCATGTGTGTGGAGTGTGTATGGGCATGTGTGTCTCATGCAAACACATACATGCATCCACATAAGATCACATAACCCTGGCTCATCTTAGGGACTGCCTCGTCTGAAGCCAACACAAATATGAAGCACATGGGGTTTGATCACCATTATTTACTGAGCCATGATAGGTCTCCAGATATAAGTGGCTTTCATAACTTCAACAATGACTTATTTTTCCAAACTTAAACAAGGCAAATCAACCATACTTGAGGGATTTGCTGAGTTCTTAAGTTTTAGGACGGAGTCCAATTGGTCAGACTAGATGTAATTTATAGAATACATATGCTATTTGGAAGGGCCACAGCTGAGTCACTATACTTATTGCCTGTCTTTGCCTGTTTCACACATCTTTTTGGGGGATACACACGCGCACACACCCATGGGCTGTGCTGCTGTTACCACAACCCTCCCCCTGACTTTCCCAGCTAACTTCTCCACACTGCTGCGCTCACAATAGTTAGTCCTGGAGCGAGCCTTGTGGGAATTCAGTAGTAAGAATAGGACAAGAAGATAGCACTCTCTACAAGCCACTGTGGGCCAGCATTTCCCAGTAATATAGCTATCTCTGGCAAAAACTGTTTTCCAAGAACAGCAGATGTTAGTGCAGTCCAGAAAGGTACTTAAAGTACATTTTATTCAATAGAGCCACAGGGGTTGGAAGAAATTAAATGGGGCTCTTCTGTCAAATTTAATCCCTTTGATTTTACCTCTGATGCTTCATATTGGCTAATGTGTATCTACTTTAATGCTGCACTTATCCAAGTTAACTATACTGCACAGTTAATATTTTAACTTTTACTGGCTATCAGAGCAATACAAAAGATCATACTTTATGATGAATCATTAAAATAATATGCTTTAAAAATAATACCTTGTGGAAGTGGTTTTAACATATGCAGAGATTCTTAGACTTGATAGCCTATGGTAAAGTTTAAAGTAAAATAATACTATGAAGATAAAAGCAAGACTAGTTATTTATGAGCATTTATACTTTATGAGGATGGAAGTCATCTTCAGAAAGACCTATGCATGCTTTCAGTTTAAATCCCTTCCTTCATAATATAAATGTTTTATATTTCCACAATAGCATTACGCTAAGAAAAAAGCCATTCCATCTCTGCTAAGTGAGGGACTTCTCTAAGGACAAATATATCCTCTGACAACTAAAGAAATGGCCTTGGACATATTTGATCCTTATTCTCTCCATGCAATTGGACTTCAAAAAACAACTCTAAACATAACCTTTTAGTTAAGCAAAGTAGCACCATGTTTTCACATAAAGATCTCCATTTGTGCTTGCACAAGTGAAAATGGGAAAATATACACATTCATCAGTGATTGCTCTTATGAAGCTTCAGGCCCACAGATTGGGTCCACACTCTTAAAACTTCACTCACTAGCTAACAAAAACTCTATCTCCTGCTTTTCTGCAAATACCACAGATAGACTAGATTACAGTATCTTTAGAGAAGCTAAAATAGCATTCAGAGGGGACATTTATAGTGCTAGATTCATCTTTTCTCACAGAATCATAAAACTCATAGTAGAGCAGGCATAGAACCCATTGCAATCAAATCACTAAAGAAAGCAGGAGGAAAGAGAGCTTGCTTAATTTAATGGGGAACAGAGAAGGTGGACTTCATTCAAAGATTGATTCTTTTCTATTTCTGCTGGAACTTTTCTTTTACTGGTACCAAAAAATACAAAAAAAAAAAGCCCCCCCAGTCTTTGTATTTTAAATAATCTTCAACATATGCCATTATCTACTCTTATTATGGAAAACTAAAATAATTAAAACATATAGATTTTCTTAATGCATATGCCAGTATATAAAAACAGTCCTTCTCTTCAGGTGACAGTTTCACTTGACTGCATTGTCTCTTGTCTGAATAATGTTCCCAAGCAAGTGGATGAATTAGTCGCAAGGAAAACTAACTTCGTTTCCATTTCCTAAATTTCCATTCTGTCCTTGTTTTGATAACTCTTCACTCACCAGGTGCACAGTGTTTTAAATTTTGGTTTCAAATGTGCTAATGTAAATTCTAAATCACTGGCATCTGCAGAGACTGACAGGAAGTTCATCCCCAGTGTCGGTGCTGTTTTACATGCAGTATCATGGTGGTATTTTAAGGTCAGCACTATGCTCAGAGAGACTTTGCAAAGAAAGTGGGTTACTTAGGTAACTGTGTAATGCACCTAAACATGACCAGCTCCCTTGGCAGATTTACCACTGAGTAACAAGGGTAGGAATGCAACAATAAAAGCATGCAAGAAAAACAGATTTTAAAGAAATAACTCACACATTTTCATCTGGAGGCTGTAGGATCTTCTTACCAAATTCTTTGTCAAAGAACAAAGTAATGAAATTTTAAAGTTTTTACTACAATAACCTTGGATCTCCCAGGGAATATTCAGTGAAATATGAGAGAGGTTTTAATACCTGGAAGCACAGCTGCATTATAGTGAGGTCAATTCAGGAGCACTATTGAGACTCTAGGCCATAATGACTCCATATGGAGCTGGACAGTAGCTAAGGTAATAAACTTTCACAGTGTGATTTCTTTGCTCAGTGCAATACTCACATAATTCAGCAGTTACTCATCTTTCATTCAGTGGAGAAGGCTTTTTTTTCCCCCTTTATTTAAGAGCCACCATGTGTTCATTCTTCCCTCCTTATCACAGAAGGTTTACATATCCAAAGAAAACATTAACTGAACTCCCAATTAAAAAAACAGAATTTTATGACTGACTGAATGTCGCAGAAAAGGGAAATTCCTCAGTCCTTGACCCCTACACAAAGATGTTTCCGTTTGTCTTAGACACTGGTGTTAAATGGATATTGGCCTTAGCTTCCGGAGTAATAAGACACTAAATGCATTTGAGGACACAGAAATAAGAAATTGGGGACAGCTGCGGACAGCAGATTTGGGACACTGGTATCATGTATGTAACAAATCTTTATTAATAAGTACATTAAATCCCATATTTTTCATTTATAACCGCTGCATAATTTCCTGTTAACACTTCATGTAAATTCCAGATAAGGTAATAATTTTTTTTCAGAATTCTATTTCTGTTTCATTATATGTTCTACACTCTGCCCCACAGGTCAGTCGCATGATTGAAGTTTTATGCCTCATTAAAATTCCCCTAGTTAAAACATGGAGACAGAATTTTGGTAATTCCTTTCTCCCCAACTACAATTAACCATTCCGCTGGATTCCTGTATTACTGCAATCCAAGTTTAAAAATTACTGTATGGTGAGATGGTCAAGGGGTCTAAATGTCCTAAACATAAGGCTCTTATCTTTCTTTGCTCCAATGGCTGAAAAACCCTGCACCACCACCTCTCAGTTCAGTATTTCTAGCTAGCAGCTGCTATCAGAAACCTAAATAACAAAAATATGCAAACTTGCACACTAATTCCCTTTGGAGATAGATCTTGGCTGCAGCCCTGTCATAAATCAGAGAATTTCGATATGAAATGAGGCAAGCAGCTCTAATCATTTCTGCATTTCAAATTGGATCACTGGCTCAATCACTGGGCTTTTTTAAACTGCTTGCCTAAGAGCAAATGTGAGGCGGGAGATAATTCTGAAGAAATCTCTTCTTTTGTGGCCGTAGAACTCTTTTAACTGTTTCAAGACTGAAGGCCACATTTCAGTGATAATAACATATATCTGCTGCAAGAGATATGGATCCTTAAAGACATCTTCCCTCTCTTTCAACTCATAGAATTCCATCAATATCTGCATATATTATATATATTAATATATGTGCATGTGCATATGGGTGTTGTGTGCATAAAAAGAGAGGGAGAGAAAAGAAGAGAGAAACATCTGACATGTAGCCTCAGTATATTTCCCTTTAGAATTTTCTCTTCTGACTTACTCGGTCTGGGTTTGGATTGCTGCAATGACTGCATAGTTAACTTTGTACACATATGCCCAGGCACTTCGAAAATTTATTTAACGATGAAAGCAAAACTGAAAAGTAACCCTCACCTGCCCACGTTCTGGCCCAGAAATAAATCAGAATATAAAATCAAGGTAAACAGAGATATTTGATAATTGTGTATGACCTCTAAAGGCCTCCTCCTTACCCATCAAAGTCCTGGATTTCTCCTTTATTACACTATTGATTTTCTATTTTCATGCCTTATCTAAACCCTGAAAACAATATATCACAAAAATTACCCTTACAGTCAATTACTGTGCAAACAGCATCCTCTTGACTTACTGTTTTTATGCCCAGAGTATCCACTCTTTTTCACCCAAACAGTACTACTGGCTCGTTACAGTTTCAGGGTCCTCACCACAGTGCTTTGAAATTGAATTTAACTCTATTATCAGCAGGCTTTTGTAATCTCATGTAAGCTTAATAGTGATCAGATGGAATTTTACAGCTAAGCTCCCTGCATTTTGAGGACTAATTTAAAATATTTATATTTTTCTTTTCTGTTTTAGACATTAAAAAATCACCTATCCAGGTTTAATTGTATCATATTTTCACCTTCTAGCACCTCACACTTCTTTCTGGAAGCCGGATACATAATTTTTGATATTTGATTTTCTGTTAATAAAATTTAGTAAATTGCTTCATTCAACACTGATCAGGATTTTTGATAATTTTAGTATCACTGCACAGTGCTAGTGGTGCAGCCATAAAACAAACAACACTGTTTTGGATTATCTCATCTAAGTATAAAAATATCCTGGTAGGTAAGAGCATCCCCAAACTCTACATTGCCACCCATGCTTGATTCTGTCAAGGTTTAAAAATATGCATATGTCTATATATATGTGTGTGTGTGTATGTATATATATATATATGTATGTATGTATGTATGTACGTACTTTTTCCAGACACCTTGACAGCTGCAAGTGTTACACTGTCAGTGTTCTCCTATTTTTCTGCCATGCACATATAGAAAATCTAAAGAACTCCTGTCATAATTGTCAGAGAATATGCTGAGGAGCCCAGCTCACCAATAGACACGTCCTTGCACCCAATGACACTAAACACTGAAATCTGGAGCCAGCACATCCACGGAGCTCAAATGATGCTTTGGGATCTACTGTGGCTCACTCTCCTTGATGAAAAATTTGGCTTACATGAATAAGACTCAGAATTCATCCCCCCTTTGCCTGAATGAAGTTTGGAAGAAAGGTAAACCCAAAAGTGATCTGAGATCTCCAGAAACCCAACCCTTTAAGCACAGTGACACTGGCTGGGACCTACCCACCATCAGCGCTCAGCCACTGTGCACAGCAGGACCTGCAGGATCTGCAAAATCAGGCCACGAAGCAGCACACTGAAAACCAAGGCCCAGAAACACCAACAACCAGACTGCCAGTAGGCTTTTACTCTTCTATTCAAAACAATACATTCAATGTTAATACATCAAGCCCCATGGGGTCCTGCCCGCTAAGTTTGAGGATTTGAATCTCATGAATGCGGAATCTGCATTGTTCTCAGCAGAGGTCACTTTGCTGTGCATGTAGGAACATGTGGGTTGCTTCAACAGCTTACAAGTGTAACAGAATTGTCAAACCTACTTTGAGCTCACCTCTGTTTCTTCTGTGTCTCAGGGCATGCAATCCCAAATTGTGGTTCAGTGGGGAGTTACAAGCCATACACGGATGCTGTTTCAGGAGCAGAGCGTTTGGTGTTACCTCTCTGACTAACCATCACCAGTAAGAACTTATAATGACCTATCTTATTCCTCCCACCCCACTGATATTTTTCTGCTCAGAAAGGGTGCAAACCTCATAGCAACCTATACCACATAGCACACTATACCAGGTCTGAAATTACTCTCCAAAGTACAACATGCATCATGATTTAAGTGATTAAGGAGGTGCCAGCAAAAGTTCGATTGAGCAATCATTAGTCTTTTAGTGCATGTTATCATACTTTCCCCTCTCTCTGCCTTGGTTTAAAAAGGCCTCGTGATTAATGTCACCTTTCTTCTAAAAATGTGCAAGCAAACAGTTCACCATAAAGTTTTGATTTTAGGTTAATTTTCTGATAGTATCTATTTCTTTGCTTACACTTAAAATCAGTGTCCACTGGGAAAAAAAAAATCAATCTAGACCATATTGAAATATTTAAATGTGACCCCAGGCTGCTTCTAGAGAACACTAAATGAAGGTAAATTGTAACAATTTTTAAAAAGCATCTGTTTTTGTACAGATGTTTTTCACATGCACTGACTGTGGCATGGCTGTAGACAGGTGCACAGAGCTGTAGCATGCCACCAAGTTACACATTTTTTTCTCTAGGGATAAACAATATTTTTTACTGGTTATCTCATCGCTGTTGTTGTTATTTTCTTTGTCAGCACAGCAGAGTGAAATAGCTTCTTTGAGCTGAGGTGTACAGCATCTTCTCAATTATTAAAATTCAGTGCAATGTTACTAAAACCCTAATAGTTATGATATAATGAAGCACCCATTTCAATCCTTCACAATCCTAAAAAGTATTAACCCAGTAACTTGATAATAGAGGAGTTCAGGTGAAAAAGGGATCTTCATAGTATGTCACAGAAATGACCTCCCCTACACAGAGCCCTTTTGACACTTGTGGGAAGGGGTTTTCTTCAGGCATGGGACCCCAAAGCATTTTGAAGGAAATTTCTCACTTGATGGAAATTCAGCCTTTTTATATCTCCCTTTTTTTCTCTTCTCTGATTTCATCTTTCCAATTTACATATTCAGAGTAGATAAAAAAGTTACAAAAGATACAAAGTTTGGATATGAAAACATAATAGCCACATATTTTGGTGATAAGTGTTCTGTTGTGGTTGTATACACTGATGGTATTCAGCGTGTTCATAACTCCATATGAAAATCAGTGTGATTCCAGAAAATTCCCCGTGTCTTTTGCTGCTGAGATACTGAATATAGAGGAACTGTATGGAGAACTAAATATAAGGAGAAATAAAAAAAAAAAAACAAAATAATGAAAAGGTCAGGATCTACAGAATGTAAGGATTTCATAGCAACGTTATGTCAATACTGTCTCACTTCACAAATTATTTTTCATCTTTAGTGTACATATTTTACTATGTCACTATTTAGATTCTCAAATAGAATAGCATGTTTTACTAATTGCTGCATGAAGAGTTTTAACTTTCACAAGTCCTGAATATTTTAAACTTTAATTACACACAGTTAATATCAAATAGAGTTGTATTTCATCACTGACACTTTTATGAGGATTGCAAGCATCCCACTTATTGCTCTATGCTCCACCTTTCAGGGTTTCAGGCACCATTTCCATCTCCTCACATTCACTGGTAAAGGTACTACGAGACATTCAGCAGTTCTCTGCTCATCACAGACAGGGCAGCCATCATCTCACTTTCTCCTTTAGACAACTTGTTGAACAATTTTTAGACAATCTACATCTTCTCTTTTGAGAGTTTGGGTTTTTTTTGTCTTTGTTTTTTGTTATTTGTTTGGGTGAGATTTTTTTAAATCTGAAAAGCTGCAAAACTCCTTGAAGATGAACCCTCCTTTCACAATTAAATGTGTCTGAAATTCTAAACCTTCTCAAAAGTGAACACTTCTCTAATTCATTTACAAAGATGAGCTCAAAAAGAAGGCAAGGTGTGCTATAGTCTCAAGCAAACCAGAGTCATCCCAGCCTTGCCTACAAATTCCTAGACAGGCATGGATAATGAGATGGCCATCTCTACGTGAGGGCCTTCCCCAAAACCTGTCTTAAACAACATCATTTCCCAGTGCACAGGACAGTTAAGCTGTGGCAACAGGACATTTACTTCCAGTAAAGACAAATAGCTAAGGGGTGATCCAAATGCAAAGGAATAAAGTGCACAACTTGAATTAAATGTATTAAAAATAAACTATATGACAGGTTGAAAGAATTATTCCAGTCTCTTAATTTCAATTGAGGCTGAACAACAATAACTTTACATTTTCCTACAGCCTTATTCAGTCAGCCAAAAATGTAACTAAAAGCTTCTGAAGTAAGGAGATTGAATTAAAACAAGCACCTTTTTTCCAGTTCAGATCAAAGGTGGCATATTTCTTTTAATGTGCTCTTTTGAATGGTGAGAAACAGAATAGTACTTTATATTAAAAACCATTTTTTTCACATTCTGCTTTCGATCTCTGCTTCATTTTACACAGGAATCTTTTCTCTTTACAATTCAGTGCAACATGTGTAAACATGGATTATACCACATCAGAAACCAAGTTAGCTATCTCAAGAGAATTTGTATCTCTGCTGTGTGTAAGTAAGCAGATTAATTCCTAGATCAGGCATTACCTAATGCATTTTCAATTCAATTTCTTCTTTTCTTTCTGCACACAAGATCAGGGAAGTGGGATTATTTTATTAATTTAACTAATATTTTGCATGTTTTTCTCTGTTATCTTTCTTTCCTCTAATTTTTTTTTTTAGCTCTTAGTGAGTGATTTAGTATGAGCAAGGATGTGTAAAGACAAGAGACTGTAGTCCTCAACACCTTACAGAGAAATAAATGAAATGAGAGTGGCAAACCTTTCCTCCCAATGCACTACTGGGAATAAGGAATTCTCACATTTTTCAAACCCTGATCTACAGCAGCACAACCTGCCTGGGGTAAGCTCAGTTATTGTAAGAAATTTGGGAGAAGATTATTTATTCATTAACATTTATGCTGCTTTTATGGAAAAATCTCAGAAGTAAATAATGAGCCAGCCTGGTTTTATTACAGCAGTGCCTGCTAGCACTGTTTGAGGTAAGGGTCTGTCAACATATCACAAAAGCATGGGATTTACTGTGTAAGATCAGTCCACTGGTCCATCGAGCCTGCTAGCATGCCTCTGGTACCCAAGTATGATGGTTAAGCAGAAGATGGCACAGTAAGACCTCAGTACCTGACTAATTGTGTGTAATGCTACATTTGGGCAGGGGCAGAAGCAAGAGACTCCTTCCTGCTCTCTGCTGTGCTCACTTAATGCCCAAAGACAGAAACTGATTGTGTCTCTGTAAGCAGCAAAGTAACAGACAGTGATAAAAGTAAAAGGATCCTTTTCAAGTCAGCCCTACAACCAGCCTAAGGAATGGGTGTGCTATCCTGAACAGGGACACTCAGCCTACATTTCTGTTTTACACAAAATTACCATCCTACCTTTTTTCTTTTAATTTCCTTAAAATCAGTTCTAAATGTTATTTCCAAGCAATTAACTCTAAATTATCTGTTTGGAGTGGAGCTGGAAATGAAGGAAAGGCAAGTCCTTGAACATTACAAAAAGATCTTGAAGATCAGTAAGAGAAAGGGCAGAGAAATTAGAGAAAAGAGAAGGAAATACCGCTGAAAAGAGTGAACAAGGAGAGATTGGAAAGTGAGGATAAACACTAAGGGTCAAGTACCAGAAGCATAAATAAGAGATAAATATCAGGATATGTGGGACAGAAAAGTGAAAAGCCAAAGGAATCTGTGGTGCTGCAAACAATGCTGAAGGGAGAGACCAGTTGGGGTAAGGACAGAGTAACAAGACAAAGGCAATCAAAGCCACTGATAGATCTTCACCTTTCCACAACACTCCACTCACTAAGACCCTCAAGTTCTGCATTCCAGGTGATCTTACAGAAATATTCAGAAGTTCAGAGTATGAACAAGATGTCAAAGAGGAGTGGATGCATGAAGACATGGAACCAGAAACTGTCAAATAAATTGCTAAATAATTACCCAAAATAGGCCAACAGGAAAAAACCAAACACGAGAGTACTATCAATGGCTGAAGCTGATGAAGATCTCAGAGCATTTGGAGAATTTTTTACCTGAGTTAAGGACTGCAAGGACTTTTACACCTTTTGAGATACATGCCACAGTTGGTATTTCTCCTGCAGAATAATTTCCTTCATCAAAACCTGAACTCATCTTTGTCAGTGTGTTCACAAATGCATCAATAATCTCTACTCCAAGCCTTACAAAGCTATAAGGTGATCATGTCCATGTTCTCAAGCTCCCCTTGCCACAGAACAACCCCACCCAAACCTAACCAAACAATCAAACAGAAAGCAGGGACTTTTTTTTTTTCTAAAATGAGTAATTTTTTTTCTCCCTAGACATTTGTGAAATTAGTTACTTTAGTTGTCACCCCTTTCAGAGAATGATGTTCATATCTAAAGTTAAAATTAATACAAATGACTGAAGAGGCACAGCCTCATTACAAAGGATTTATATACAAACCCTCTTATCAATACCAACCTCCTAGTTCTTAGACTCCTAAAGACAGAAATATGGAGCTACAAATAACATTCATTTCCCAATTACTATGCCAACCAGCTCTTTTATTATAGACTGTATTTGCATTTGACTGACTGGCCTATTGGAAACATAGTGCTGCTACACCATCATCAAGCATTTTCTCTTTTTCAAAGACATAATCCAGACTACGCACACCAGTGTGCTATCTATTGGTTTAATCATCCCTTTACATTATAAGGCATCCTTACTCTTTGCAAATCTGGAATTTTTATATAACTTCATGCTTGAATTTTAAGGCATCAGTTATGAAATGATGGGCATTTGTTGCAGAGTAATCGTTTCTTGATTTATGTATGAGTCTACTGATTTTCTTTTCTTTTTCATAGGTGGTACATTTGAGAATGCATTCAAAGAAGCATTGTTTTGTATTTGCACTTTCTTCATAGTTAAGATCTGCATATAATATATATAAAAAATTTAGTCTTCTTTTGTATCATGAATTGTCTATGAACAGATGGATTCCTAGATGTTTATTTTTTAGTAACAATTTTCTTATAAAAAGTATTAAAATAAGTTCAGTTCTCAGGGTGCTAATGTACAACTCTTTGGGTGCCTGCTCATCCTTCCAGGGAATAATCTCATAGCACAGGTGGCTGTCTAACCTGTAGGAAACCTGAGACCTCCAGTGTGCTGTCAGTCAGGTCTATTAATTTCTTTGTGCCTTGATCTTCCATTAGAAAATGTTTCCTGCTCTTTGTCTATAAGTTCTTTCAGGAAGGGATTTCCTCTTTGCCATCTTGATTCAGGCATTGTAATAACAGCAGGATTATCTGTTTTGTGAAATTTAATAGGCTAGACTGGATACCAAAAACTTCTTGGGGGAAGGCGCAAATAAAAAAAATAAAGCTATAACAATTAAAATACTAGAATTCAAACAAATAATCACAAATACTGTTTTCTGTTATTTATACAGGTAAAATTGATTTTAATCTTCTCTTGTTGCTTCTTCACCTAGTTGTTTTGGAGTCAGGTTTAAAGTGAACTGACTGCACTATCACACAAGATGAACAGAACATCCCACACTTGCTGCATGTGGCCAATGCTGGGAACTAAGGAAAGGAGTAAGTGGAATATTTTGCTATTATGAAAGTAAAATTATGGCTCTTCATCATTCTTTATATAGGGAGAAAGAAGGCATAATGATGGAAAAAATCCACCTTGTGTCTTCAGATATATCCCATTTTCTTAATGATAGCCTTATTTTATGATATCTGAGAGGAAGACAGAAAACTGTAGAGCTCTGCTTTGCCTTGTATCTAAAATTAAACTCACCATGGTTTCAAAACAAGAAAGAAAAGTCACTTCTCCTGCCCCATTGAAACATTTGGGGTTCTACACCTAGCACACCGTGGCCAAAAATATGTCACAAAGACTTCTGAAATAAAAACAGGCAAATGAAAAGTGGTGCTATTCCATGAATTTGAAAATATTTCAGAATTAAAAAAAAAAGGAAATAAATAATGAGAAAAACTGTTCAAAAAGTCAACATTTTAAAGAGATCAATGTTTAAACATTAACACTTTCAAATTCTACCAGTACACTGTTTTTCAGTGACATTCATGACAAATTGTTGTCACTAGTCTGTTGAATGCCATATTGTGGAAATGCACTGGTGGAACAACACCCAGTTTTGTACACAAATACTGCAATAGTGTATCAGATTACACAAGAAACACTTTTGATATGGATATAGACCAAAATAAAGTTGGGTAAATGGGAAAATATCTTAAGAAAATTCTGCCCTGCACTGTCTAAAATCTTGACAGATTTCAAATTTCTTTCAAAGATACATTCTTCCCATTTTTCTCAGGGATAATCTCAGAATGACTCTGCTCCTCCCTCTGCTTGGTACAACTAAAATGAAAAGCAAAATGAAATATACATCTTTATTATTAATATTATATCCAAAAGTATGCACTATTTAATGAAAACAAGAAATACTTCACATTTTACTGGCAAAACACCACTCAAATATCCTTACACACATATAGAGGAAATTTCTCATCTATATAAATCCACATTGATGACTTTTTAATTTCAATTTACTGTGCTTTCATATATGATATTAAAACAGTAAGCAGTGGCATTTAATTGAATCAAAAGGCAATATGATGATAGTGAGTTCAGTCATGCTTTTACTGTTAACACTGGTGCTATGATTTATTCATTTGTCATTCCACTTACTTTCATGTTCGAACAAACATAAATTAAAGTTACACCTCTTCATAACTACCAGTTGGCACATATGTGATACTGGTAAAGACATATACATAAATAATTTGCAGAGATCATGATACTATATATGTTCTATTCCTAATTAAAAACTTTCTGACTTTGTCTAGAGAAAACTATCATTCCTGTCATGTGCACATTCCTCTCTTTCAGAAAACACCATGATAAATTTAGTGACTGGTGTGTCAAACGTGAGGAATTGTAATCAAGTTGACAACTGCAAAGGAAATCCAAGTCAAACCACAAGAAGTTGGAGGTTATGATCAGACAGAGTCAGTGAGGAGCAACATTGGTGGAATGGAAATGGTTGGCAAACACTGCCCAGGTCTTAGCATATCATTAATATTTATCTAAATAATGAGACGGGCATTCAAACAGACCTCAATTTCAGGAAAAATGTGGAAATTTCAGATTTTTAATTTTTTAAAAAAAATTCTACGCTGGAATGATTTAATAGATCTATTAATGTATCACTTGGAGCCTTTCTCCCCACAGCAGTCTAGTGCTCAGGCACGTGCCTTGCACTGGAAGCTTTGATGCCCTTTGATGCCAATCTCAGGCACAGAAATAGTGTCACTCACATTTTGCAGTTCTGCCATCAAAACAACAGGTCATTCACTATTCACTTTTCATTTTTTATCTATTCTGTTGTACTTTTTAATTTACTGGAGAATAAAAATTAATATCTTTAAGGAGAAAGGGACACTGCAGGTCACATATATCCCGTGCAATACCCTCTGGGCTCTGCTTTGGTATCTCCAACTAATCTTGAAAAGTCTTACATTAAGACTAACCATATTTTTCAGCAAAACAGCATTATGGTGCTTTGTGTTTTCTGATTATTCATCTCCACCAGTAACTATAAACAGCTGGCACTGGTGCCAAATTTGCTACAGAGAGATTAATGTTGGCAGCACAAGAGCTTCTGAGCTTTTTAAAATAAATTTGGCACCAAGCTCGAAAAGGGTTCATCATCACTGATCTAGATTACATCCTTCTTTATCAGAAAATAAGTTTCAAAATTTCTATCTAAATAAATACTCCCTATTTATTTGTATTTTCTTTCAATAGATTAATGCAAATAAGAAGAATTCTCAGAAATCATCTGCAAACTCACTGCATTTTTCATTCCCTAGCTCTAAAAAACTCACGTCTGCTGCTTTAGTGTGAAATAACTGCTACTAAACTAATCTTAACTACTGCCATTTTAGCTTTTGGCTTCCACACTCACTTGTTGCCATTGCATTCACGTCTGGTTTAAAACCAGGACCTAAGCTAGCTGAGGCTAGCAGCTGTCTTTTTAATATCAGGTCCAGAGTCTACCAAAAAGGAGCATTAGTTCCCGACTCAAACCTCAACACGCTGCAGCACTACAGATGTTAAATATCATAATAATGATTTTATCTTCCTCACACAGTGATTATTAGCAAAGCTGTACAGCTTTCAAAGAGCCCTTGTTTTTACTTTTCACCAGCAGCTGAAGGAACAGATTTCCATTACAAGATGAAGCTGTACAATCTCATCCAACGAATGATCTCACTATGACCCTCACACTAACTTTGCTATTAAGCAAAAACAGGCACATTTTCAAATATTGATTTCAACTAATGTCTGATCCTAACAGGCATGATCTTATCGGGGCCCCACTATAATAGAAGGAGTGTCAGAGTTTAACAGAATAGGTTAAGATAAGATCACAATCTTCCTCACCATGATGAGATGCTATCACTTAGTGAGTATAGTATTTGTAGTAATTATCATTAATAGATATTGGCAGCAGAAAGAGTGGTCACTGTTATGATCTAAACAAATTTGTGCATGATTAAATAAAACAAGTTTATCTGAACAGTGGGCCAGGGTATGTTATGAGCCCCAAGAAACTTTGCTGCCTTTATTTTTTTTCTTTGAAATGATAGATATTGAATTTAGAGAGAAATAGTGAGGAAAAACATTGTTACTTTCTGTACCTTCTGTTTTGTGGCAAACTGCCACTTTAGTCTTCCTGCTGCTTTCCTGATGTCTGCCTAGACCAGACATCCCATGTCATGTTGTGTTGACAGACCCTGGTGCCAGGGTTTGGCTCAAGAGCCGTGGCCACAGCTGATTTCACAGCACCCTCCCTTCTCAGCAGAGACCAGAGCAGCAAGGAACTGTCTGACAGGAGGTGTTGGAAGCCAAGGGTCATCCTTCTAGACTTTGAGCACTACAGTCCTTTCTTTACTTGAACTAATTCTTGCAGGAATTTGGGCAGCCCCATAGTGGGCTAGCCTAGAGGACTGGTCTCTCAGGTAAGTGTGGTCTGTGGCAAAAGCCACAAGAGAGAAGGTTGACATCTGGCTTACTTTGATTTTTGCTTCACCATTTGTTCTGATTGTGGTAGGGTTTCTGCATTCTCAGAAAGAAGGTAGCACCGTAAAAGAGAATACCTGCTTTGAAGTTGCTAATTCTACATGAAACTCTTGTCTTTCTTCCCTGAACCTGCTAGCATGTAAAGCAAAAACAGCACAGAATGAAAATAATAACTTAGAGCCCCAGAAAAAAAATTATCAACCTAGGAAAGCTGAAAACATCAATACAAAATAAATAAATAAATAAACATAAATCAGTTTATAGTTATGTTTGTATTTATAGTAATGAAACAGCAGAAGCATAGCTAAACTTTCACAGAGTCAAGCCATATCAAAAATAATATTTGAGAAAAGGGTGTAAATCTAAAATCCCCTTAACTATTCACCATTATCAAAAATTAGCCATGTTGCAATATGTAGAATTAAAAGGGCATAATCAGAATTCCAAGAAGCAATGTTCTCTATGTCCATTGTGACAACAATATTGAATCCTAATACACTATTTTTCACCCTTACAGAAATTAGCTAATTAAGTCAATTTAAAAAACATTTCTGAATTAATAGAGTACTTGCCAAGATTGCACAAATATTGGTCTTATACACAGAAACCTACAGGCAGCTTTCCTACTTATCTTCATGTATTTGTCTTCTGAAATGTGTTATTACCTCCAGAGCACTGAAATCTTTTTGATAATCACTGAAGATGAATGTATCAGGACAATCAGCAGCATATGGAACACAGAATGCTGCCAGATGTTAACACACTAAAATAAAGCAGAACCATCCAAGTATTCTGTATCTTGTCTAAAAATAATATACTCATTGACCCTAACCCTATCAAACCAGTCCCATCTTCAAGGTCATATAAATAACAAATATTTATCTTCTATGGAGAGGCTGTACTTGCAGCATTCAGAGTCGGAAAATGCTAAGCATACCTCACTTAACTGCTTTGAATGGAAGCTTGGGATGCTCAGCAGCTCTTGCTTATGCTCAGTGCTAAGCAAAATAAAGTTCTAAGTGCACTGTTAATCACTGGTGGAAATCTGTGATCATTGTGCAGTCCCTTTCATTGCTTTATATTTTTTCCAAACACTACACAGAGAAACAGAAAACCACCTAGATTAAAAAATACAGACATACAACTGTGACCTCTAACACAAACTTTATTTGGAAGAGATTTCCCCACGCTCTATGTTGCCTTGACAGAATAACTTCAACCATCTTTGTTATCTGAATACAGGTTTAAAGTGAGAATATCAAGGCAGTGTGTTACTCTAGCTCTCCTGAGGTTGAATACCAGGCTGCAGTGGATCTTGGCAGCAAATTCCATCTCATGAAACACTTTACTTCTCCACGCCTTGCAATGATCCCAAAGGAGACACTGCAAGTGCAAGATGTTGGGCTCCAACAGCACAGCAAAGAAGCACAGAAAGCAATGAGAATGTCATGACTGTATTTCTGAAGAGCTCAGGAAACCTCTCAATTATGGTAGTAATAGTGAACAAACACAGTCAAGTATCTTTGGTACGACTGACAAGAAAATGCTTATTAAAGGTCAGAAAAGCCATTTAGTCCCAAGTATGCTACTAGTCAGAGCAAGCTAATAGGTGCTACTACAAAGCCACTTAAACCCTGCAAGAAGTGCTAACAACTGGGCTTGGGACAGGGAATGCAAGGAATGTTAAGGAGTCACAACCACACCAAGTGGTCTCACATTTGTGAGGTTGAGTTTCAAAACATTTATATTATTCTTATTTTCCACTGCTGAATGTGGTGGGGTGGGGGAAAGTGGTTTCAAAAGTAATCAGCATATATGCAGTCATTCACTGCACACAGGTATTCTGTATGCATTTAAGAGATTTACTAGCACAGAAGCACAAAAAGAGCTCTGAGGAAGCTGGTGATGCCAAAAGCCTCCTTGCAAATGTTTCCATATCGAACCCATGGTGTATTCTCTGTTTTTCAGTCCGTTTAATAGGGGCTCTGATACCTGATCGTGAATGACTGACTATAAAAATCAAGATTCAGCTTTCTCCCTGAGGCATGCTGTACTGCCAGATCAAAGTGCACACACTTGGCATCCTGAAAACGCAACACTATTGCTCTCACTCTGCAAATGCGTGGCACAAAAACCAGAGACAATGATCGTAAGAATTCTGAGACAATAATCCTTACATGTTCCTTAAAAAAAGAAGTAGAGAAAACTTAGAAACGACATCCTAAGTGAAAGTAATGCTTTAAAATACTTACACTGATTTTCTGTTGGCTATAATTCTAACTTTAGTTAGCAGGAAACTGGAGTGGGAAGGGAAAATATTCAGAAGAAAAAAAAACATGCAGGCAATTGAGAAGGGACATGCCAAAGAAATATAGCAGCTTACTTCCTTATCTCTCAGCTAGCCCTTGTTATATTTCAGTTAGATTTTGAAACCAGTATCCTATACTGGTGTGACCAACTGTCTAGCTTCCTGTAATGTCCCATCTGCCATCTCCTACAAAAAACCAGTGTCTCATTCTGCTCCTTTTAAAGCCAATCGTGAGAGATTTTAGCTACCTGCAGGCATTTCTGGGCAGCCAAACAAGTGAAGTTGGCTGCAGCCATTTCTCAGCATCAGGCTGCCAAAAGCCACAGGGTCATCTGCTCCCATTCCTTCCCCCACGCCACAGCTCAGCTGTGCCTACACCACTCCCGTCGTCTTGGTCCAGCCTGCTCTGAAACACACCAGCCACAGATTTACTGCAACCTCCTGAATCTTCTCCAGCTTTTCACTCTCTTTAACATGAGGGAGCTCTTTCTCCTAGCTAACCTAAATCTCCCTTGCTGATACCTTGCTGAGTCTGAAGATGGTACCTAATGCAATCCTTCATGTTGTTTCATGGCTTGTGATCCAGGTGGATCCAAGAGGCAAGGAAAATCCTCCACCACAGATGCATGCAGGATTAAGAAGGTACTTTGACTTGGAGAAGATGAATTGACCATAGTAGAGAAGGGAAAAAGGACTAAGGTAAAATACTGGATCCCAAAAGAGAAGAATGTGTCTGGAATTTAACAAATATAAACAAGAGAATCCAGTATTTAATGCAGCAAATGCAACTGCATTCAAGAGGAAGAAACAGTGTAAAAGCAAAGCAGTAAGACTAAGATATACTATAAGATCCCCTGCAGAATTTAAACTTAGCAATAGTAGAACCAGCACAACACAAGTAGAAAAGAAAGAACTAAGATATTTTGGATCTACTATTGTTTTCTGCTTTATTGCTCTCTTTCCTTTATGCTAATTTGCCCCAGTTTTCTTCCAAAAGTGAGGACAACAGCTTGCAGGAGGGGGAGAGAGGGAAGAATCTTTCCTCACCTCCCCAGCTTCGAGGCACACCTCCCTCAGCTCCCCTAAACTTGTCTTTAATGTCCTCGCACATCGCAGGAGTTCCAGTTTCTTGTTTTAAAAAAAAGTGGCCTCTCATCCCCCAGATCAGAGACTGTCACAGGGAAAAGAAAGCTTCAAAGAAAAGGATATATTTTGGGAAATTTGAGATGCTTTTAAATAAATACATAAATAATAATTACAAACTTTCATAAAGCTTTTATTAAAAATAGTATCTTCTATGCATTTCAGATATGAAATCAAATGTCAAAAACAAGATATAAAAGCTAATCTGTGACAGGAAGAATTTTAAATTATAAGACATATTCTCAGAGTGAGAATAATCTACATAAACTGTGATGATATCTCATATGTTATGTAGTTTTTCCTAAATGCATCAGTAGTGTTCAGAGTGCTATCCTTCCCTTACAGCACACAAAGGACAGTATTTTGTCTATGCAAAACCCAATTATTTCCCAAATACGGTAAAAGAGCTCAAAAAACTATATTTAATGATTCGAAAGTTTTGAAGCATTTTGTAAACACATGAAAATGCATTAGTAAAAATAAAGGGGGAAAAAGTTTATTAATTAATTTTAAGTTAAGATGGTACGTGACTATCACAGAATCACAGAATCATTTAGGCTGGGAAGGTCCTCAGATCAACAAGTCAAATCGAGTCCTTTCCCTGATCACCACCTTGTCAACCAGACCATGGCACTAAGTGCCACATCCAGCCATTCCTTGAGCACCTCCAGGAGTGGTGACTCCACCACCTCCCTGGACAGCCTGTTCCTATGCATAACAATAATTTCCACCAAGAAATTCCTCTGATGCCCAGCCTAAACATCCCTGGCACACCTTGAGGATATTTCCTCTTGTCCTGACACTGATTACCTGGGAAAAGAGACAGACCCCCTCTTTGTTTATAATTATGAAACCATATGAATCCCATCGAGGCTATGCATATAATTTACCATGTATGGAATGTCAGGACACACAAATAAACCTATAAATAAGTAGCATCGTCAGGTGTGCAGTCATTGCTGCAGGTCTGGGGCTGCCAGGGAGGGTAAGAACAGCAAGTGACAGTGCCTCCCATCCTCTTTGCTCTGGAGCCCTGACGGCTGGAGCTGATTGTCTTTTGAGCTTCCTTGGAGTCTGAGGAGCCACCAGGGGATTAGATTGATGAACTAGTTCTCCAGGCTTGATAAATGAGGCCCAGAACATTTATAAGCTTCACTCAGCACTGAATTTCTCAGGCCAAGCTCAGAATTTCTTTGCCCATGCTTTGGTAGTGCAAAGCAGATTTGCTGCATCTGGAAAAGGACTCATTTTGCTACTGGCTGTGGGATACTCCAACATCATTAGAAAAGGAGCTACAGCTGAACAGTGAGGAAAGTTGAGCAACATTAGAATACTTCAAATAAAACAGATTTTTAGGACCTAGTAACATTCAATACTTCATTCTGACCAGAATATGCTATTTTTATATGCTCACAGTCATTTACATTGTGTGTAAGTATATACACTGTATATATACATATATAGTGTATATATATACACTATATATACACTGTATATATATACACTATATATATGTACACATATATAGTTACTATATTTTTCTTACATATTTATTTTAAAATAGCCATTTTTAATATATTTATGTATTCACACATACTAACAATACTTACTAGAAATATTGAGAGGGTTCTTTCTATTCAAAATATTCAAACCCACACTTTCACAGAACACAGTTAATTTGGCTGGCAATGAAACAACCAGAAATAACTTTCCATCCTTCTTGAAAATTTATAGGCTACTTCTCTCAAGAATATTCAGATGGAAAGGGAACTGATCTTTGGAATTTTGATCATTCCATCACACTGTATGAAAGTGATCAGCAAGTAGCCACTGCCTTAACTGAAACCACAGGTCCATTCCTTCAATTAATTTATTTATTGAATGAAGATAGACAATAATTTAAAATGTTCTTTTTACTATGATATGGTATCTTGTTCTGCACTTTTTATTTTTTCTACAGCACACTTTTATTCCAAACAACTGCCTGCTATGGCATCCACAAGTCCTATGGAAAGTATCTGTTGATGGTTTCATAATCTTACGCATTTGTATGTCCAGACACCACATCTTGACAACAGACTGAGCACAACAAAGTGCTACCCCAGTTCCACAGGCAACAGGATCTCAGTGCTTTTTTCCATTACCAGTGTACCCTAAGGCTAACTATCCTTGGGCAGGCATAGCTTTATGTGTAGTAGGGAAAAAAAACCCATGAGCTTCCAGGACATTTTATTTTTAAGTGGTCAAAGACAGAGCACATACCTCCTAGTCTTTCAGTTCCACACCCATTGTAATTACCAAATTCTTGTCTTAACAATGGAAACATCTTCATAAACACAAACACCTTCATAGTCTTATGTGCCACTAAAATGATGGAGCTAGAATTTCCCATGCTTGTTCTATAAATGTGAAACTACTTGCCAACATTTTAGAAACTGAATTTTATTTCAGAATAAAAAAAGATAGTGTTAACATTTAGTGCGAAAAGAATTACTTCCAAAACTGCTGAATATTTAAATCTGGCATTTTGTATCTGCCTAGTCTGTAATATGTATGTTTCATAAATAAGAAGTGTCATTATAAAAAGCATGAATTGAAAAATTTTCCTCAGAGGACAACACTTACTACTGAATTTCTCATCTTAAACAAAGGTATAGAACTCGTGCCTCTTAGGTATTGTAGCTCAGTGACCTAAATGAATGGCCTTAAATGGAGATAAATAAATTATTTCTTTCACATGAAGTTTTTAAAGAAGACTACATCCCATTCTAAAAGTTGTGTTAAAAATTTAGCAAAATCAACAATAGCAAAATAAGCATGTGAGTCTTAAAGTCTCCAGTACAGAGAAAATTAGACTAGGTAGAAGACTATTAAGAGTCGACTTGGTGTAGAAGTACAAAAATATGTTGCTACTCAAATTTATTGCAGTGATTCTCTAATTAAGCAGCTTTTCTTCTCTCTCTTTTCCCCACATCCTAAAATGCAAGTCTGGCACTTGGAGATAGGATCTCCCTCTACTGCTGTCTGGGAGGTCCTGGGCCAAATTTTCTTGACTTTATTTCTGACCCAGGCTCCTGACCTTGCTTCACCTCTTCTGCAGAACCATCCCCTTGCTCTGCTCTCAGCAGTTGCCTGGCAATGTGCCCCAGGGAACATTCCCACTCTCAGAAGGACCCCCTACTGAAATGAAGCTAGCCAAAATAGGACAGATAGTTTATTGAGTTTTCTCCCAGGGAACTGACTTAGTTTAATAGAAATGATTGGTAAAGTCTACTACTTAATTACAATAGCATTAGGATAAATTCTGCTTAATGGAGACGTTCACAGCAAGCACAAAGTAACTGAATTATTGTTAAAAACCTTTCAAAATGACCAGTGATAGTTTTAATGAAGTGTTAAAGTTCTGCTATTTTGATAAACAGGTGTAAAAATGAACCTTGGGTATGTGTATCTCAAAAAAGGGCTACAGTTAAGGGAACGAAGTTAAAAAACAAGAGCAACTTTGTCAAAACTCCCTGTTGATATACTGGAAATAACCAAATAATAAATGAAGGAAAAAAAAAGGACAAATGAATCCTGTCTTATTTGTATGTCCTTTAAATATTTAATAACTTACAATGAAGGTTATGGTATGGTGTGCAGTACTAATACCAGTGTATTAATAGTATTTAGACAGAAGAGAAGGATTAATGTTCTCCTATATTGTACCATGTTGCTTCATCCCCTATCTGAGATTGGGAAACTACTCCTGCAAGTTGCAAAAATATGCTTTGGGATTTTCCCAAAATAGGGTGTTTATTCAGATTCTTACCACATCTTGCTGTCATGTTATTAGCATGGTTCAAATGCGTGTAAATGTGAATACAAGAGCAGAAATAACTTCTTTAAAAAACACCCAAACATCTAAACTACAATTGTGCATGAAAGTTTTAAAATGGTTCTTTTGTCATTGCATTCTCCTAAATTCCATGTCTATATAAATGAGAGAACACTTGGTAAAAGGTGAAGAAATGTGAGGTGATGTGTTCTCAAAAATCATTGTGAATGGCCATGAGGACATGTTGGCATATTTCAAATTTTTTGTAAATATTTCAGTTTGTAGGAAGGTCTCAAGTTGGGCCAGTAGAGGTTAACATTAGATATGAGGAAAAGTTTCTTCACTCAGGCAGGCATTGGAACAGGCAGTCCAGAAGTGGTGGAACCACTGTCCCCAAGGTGTTCAAAAGACATTTGAATGTGTCACAGAGGGACACAATTCAGTGGTGAAGACAGTGCTGCTGGATTAACAGCTGGACTTGATGATCCTAGAGGTGGTTTCCAACCTTAATGATTCTATGGTTCTAAGCAGCCAGTCCCAAGACATGCACAGCACATCAGCTGTTGGGTGACATCATGTGTGGTCCTAGGTGCTGCAGCAATAACATCTGCTCATGTTTGGGACAGAAGGAAGTGATCTTAAACTAGTTCAAAACATGAAGAGACTGATAGTAGTAAAAATAAGAAAGAAATGCTTTTGTAGTCACTTGAAATATTTGAAGGTCTAAAAGTAGTGTAACAAAGATGAGAATTGAGGTTCATTACTCAGTACACTATTTTTGATAACTAAATATAAAAATGTCTCTGCTCAATTAAGATCCAAATTCTCCATTTGCAATTAAATATCTAAAGATAAAATCTACTGTATCCCTTTCCATGTTTGAATAAGAGAAAGACTGGATACAGCCTGACTATGGACAGACTACTGCCTGTCTGTAGCCATGCAGCACCTCCAACAAAAGTCCCCAAAAAACCCTTGTGCTGCAGCTCTAAAGATTAAAAGTCACTGGCTTCTACAGACATGAGGTTTCTGATCTGAAGTGACCAGACACAGATTAGTGAGTGAATAACTTTACTGCATTTTGAACTTTGGCTCCTCAGTCCCTCACATGCTACCCAGTCAAACAGTTCCATGAGCGTATCTTCCAGAGATGTCTCTTCAGTGTTGAACCTCCCAGACCCCATTTAAGGGTCCCTGCTGTGTCCCACTGCTTGTCTGGCCCAACCCTGCACATTCTCCTCCTGTGGATTCTCTTCACAGCCACATTGAATCCTCTTTTCCTTATCAGGCTCATACAGGCCTGCCCTGCATGCTCTTCCCTGCAACAGGGAGATGAGAATGGAGAGTTGAATACAGCTGATGATTGTTTTGCTTTGCAAAACCCTGCCATGGGCACAGATTAACACCAAAAACTAGATGGCAGCAGCCAAAGGAAAAGGCCTCTTGGAATGCCTCCACACTACTGCTGGAGTAACCACTGTCTGATACTCGTCACAGGCTACGTGTTTCAGGGCTGCTTTTGTTTCCATGGGCCCCATTCCCATCAAGCTGTCCCCTCAAATAGGGAAAGTATTTACAGCTGGAAAAAGCAAGTGAACACTTTTTCTTAACTACATTGCTAGAGCCTTGAATTTAGGTCTGCTTACACCCAGCAGCTCTTCTTTCAGTGGTCTGTATGTTCAATCTAGAGAGGTCTTCTGCTCTTTTCACCTGCATGGTCGTACTAGACTTGGCATTTGTGCAAATTCACTTTCCTGTTAAAGATGGGAATCACAAACCAGGAGTCTGATGCATCAAAATATATTTCTATCTATTTGTGGGTATCCATGAACTACTGAATTTTCTGTGATGCAGCAAGACAGAGATTTGGAACCTTCACGGTCAAATTGTGTTGTCTTCCAATCTACAGCTGGGTTCTCACCAGCTGTAGACAGCCAATAATATTGTTCAAATTCTTCATGGATCTGTCTGTCTAAATAAGACTATATTAAATCTCAAGCAGAATCTGGAAACATGTAGACATGTTCATTTTCTAGGCTTGAAAAGATATTCCTATGCATTTAATTTTCTAGGGACTACCCAACTATTATGGAACAGTGGATGGGAAGTGAAAGTGGAAGGAAATGGAAGGCAGTAAACTCCATGCCCAATTGTGCTGATAGATACAAACTATGCATGTAGCAGAGGAATTTCAGTACAGATATTTAAAAGTATCTAAATTAGGAGGTCGATCATTTTGAATATAATGGAAATATCTAAATAGGTATCTACAAATACTTAAGAATGATGTAAGAAGTTCCTAAGGTCAAACTCAAAACTTAAATGCCGAGACAAGTTTTAAGATCTGAGACTCACTTGCTAAAAACAATGTGTTAAGATTTTCTGCTGGCTGCTTGCAGATTGTTTCATCAACAGTAATGGTAATAATAGCATATATTATTTCATAATGTAATTGTATGTAATTCATGACTATTGGCTAAACTCCTAAATGAGAAAAAGTAAGAACTTTGTTACTCATTGAGCTCTTTCAAGTCCACCTTTAGTCTGAGTATTCTTCAGTACAGATGTGGATCTTGCTCTACCATTTTCCCAACAGTGCTGCAACACTACTGATGGTATCAACACCTGCTATTCCTTTTGCAATTGTGAACAGCATTAAAATAATTTTTGTTATAGGTACCCAATCTTCCACTACTCTGAGATGTGTACTGCTAACATATTTCAAGACAGAAACTTGCAAGATCTAAAATGTAATTGACATCTGGCACAGCGACTCAATTAAAAACCGTGCTGAATTAATTAACTTGCTCCACCTCATGAGCCAACGGCAGCAGGACCGTATTCAGCAATGCAGCACTGCTGGAAACAAGAAGCACTTCAACAGGATATTACATGTACAGACTGCATTCAGTGCAGAGTGCAAGGAGAATAAGTAAGCTCTACCTGTTAAAGCTTAAATGAATCCTGTGAGGCACTGTCACATTGCAAACACTAAATAGTACAGTCAGGTAAGATACTTGTAGTCAGACACAAATGTATTTCCCAATAAACATAGCAGCTGACAAAATGATGATATTTAATCACATGGAGGTCCCTGAATTTTTTTCCCTTTCCTCTCTATACAAAAAAGAATCCACATTAAAATTCCTTTCCAAAAACTGTGTGTTTATAGCAGTACAATGTTTGAGGTCCTCATTCAGAAAAGAAATAAACCTGCTTTCAGCTGCTCATGTAAAAGTTTGATTGAATTCTAAGGATGTGAGGCTCTACCCAACTGAGCTTCCCCAAACAGATAGAAATAACCTAAGAAAAGAATACCAACTCCCCGATGAACAACAGAGAATATGTACAAAGGTGAGATAAGTAATCAAATGTGTCCAAAAAATAATAAAATAATTTCAAACCCCGAATCATTTCAAGGAAAAAAAAAAAAAAAATAAAAGAAAACCATGTAGAAGCTGACGTTGAAGTTTTGTTGCTTTAACAGCAAATTAAAGTTTCATCAAAAGGTTTGTATTTCTTCACACAGCATTTTAAAATGTAGGATTACAGGGAGCATCTGATATTTGGGAAAAATAAAAAAATACTTAAAATAAGAGAGTAACTCACGTTAAAAGAGATCTCTGGAGGTCATCTAGTCCAAAGACCTTCAAACTTCAAAGTCAGATGCAACTTCGAAGTTTAATAAGATTGCTCAAGATGATATTCAGTTCATTTTTGGCTTTTTCAAGGGATAGAGTTGCTTAGGGGACAAAACAACATTTCTGAGGACTAAAATTTTGTTTAAAGGACCTTTTTAGGATTTCCACATGTGTCTATATTTGTAGGCAAAACAAAGGTAAAATCTTCCAAGTGTTAGTAAAAATAGACTTTATGATTTTTAATTTGACAAAAAAAAATCTTTCAGTTTAGTGAGAAAAAAGTTCTGAAGATTCTCATCACAAGTCTCTGTGAACTACACTGAGAAAGTTGTTCTATCCCATTACAATCAAAAAATTAAAAGTCAGTTCTGAATACTGCTCAATTGCAGTTCATTAAAATCCAGCTATCTTAGCTATATGTTTTTGATATAGCAAATGCATCCTAAGAATATCTGATAAAGAGGAATTTTGTAGAGAAGGGACAATCAATATCATCCCCTGTACTTAAACATTATCTTTATGTTGTATGTACCTGATGAAGTGGTACAAGTGGACAAAACCAAACTAGCATTTCTCTAGTATGAATTCTAGACAGACTTTGAGCTACAACAGGACTAAGATTTCTGTTACATGAAAGCTGATGAATTTAGTTATACTGGGAATTATATAATTATTTGAATTACAGGTGGCTGCCACATATGAATTTTTATGAAAAATATTTTGAAAATAATGACAGGCCAATAATAAAATAGATGAAAGAATTAAAATTTTCCAGTTTTTCCTTTCTAACAATACAGTACTTTGACTCTGCAGTACTTCCGAAAATCTATTCTTTATTCAGGTGCCTGAAGGGGAAATCTGATCTGGATTGGGAATACTGAACTCATGGAAAATTAGATGAAGTTTCCATGTCACTTTCTGTAACATTTCTTAGCGCCATTTGATTAATAAATCACGTGAAAGAGTACAAAATAGTAAGATTTTAAATGTCTACTATACTATACTATACTATACTATACTATACTATACTATACTATACTATACTATACTATACTATACTATACTATACTATACTATACTATACTATACTATACTATACTATACTATACTATACTATACTATACTATACTATACTATACTATACTATACTATACTATACTATACTATACTATACTATACTATACTATACTATACTATACTATACTATACTATACTATACTATACTATACTATACTATACTATACTATACTATACTATACTATACTATACTATACTATACTATACTATACTATACTATACTATACTATACTATACTATACTATACTATACTATACTATACTATACTATACTATACTATACTATACTATACTATACTATACTATACTATACTATACTATACTATACTATACTATACTATACTATACTATACTATACTATACTATACTATACTATACTATACTATACTATACTATACTATACTATACTATACTATACTATACTATACTATACTATACTATACTATACTATACTATACTATACTATACTATACTATACTATACTATACTATACTATACTATACTGTACTGTACTGTACTGTAATGTACTGTACTGTACTGTATTATACTATGTACTCATAACAGAATAATGGTTCACTCAAATTTTAATGTGAATATTTACAGAAAGTAGCATGCATCCCATCCAGCAACCCTTAGGAAGAGAACTCCATTAAATAGGCACAGGTTCTTCAGGGAGGAGTTGAAGACAATCAATTTTCCCTTTTTAGTCCCCTGTCCACATAACCCGTCTCTCACATTGTCCCAGATGACACATCAGCAACTCAGAGCTCCTCACTCTCATCCTGTCCCCCAAGGGCAGGATGATACCCAGTGCTGGGGAGCTCAGTTTCTCCATCTGCAGCACAGATATGTGCACCCAAATGCCTGTAATCCCCTCCTGTGAAACCGTCCCACACGTCTTTATGCTGAATACATTCAATGCAAGGTCTGCAACAGCAAACAGTGATCCAGCTGCTGATAAAGGCTCTTCAGAAGTATCCCACAGGGCAATGCATGTTCCAAGACTGTTTAAACCTTTCTAGAGATATTAGTTGTTTCCTTCCTGATATTTTCAGAAAATTAATCTGAACTATACACAAATAATATTGAAACTCAGACTTAAAACCAACACAAACAAAGATGAAATGAAGACCAAGAAATGACAAGATTTTCAGTGCACTGAAGTGAGATCACCAAAGCATTACTTTTAAGTAAAACGGTCCACATACTTTCTGCAATCAGAATAAAAAATGAGGCTAATTGAGAATATATTAAATGACAGGTGTCTTCTGATGCTTTTCAAAAAAAAGTGAATTTGATGGAAGATTTTGCTATGTTCAATTACATTAAGAAAAAAATTAATTTATTTTATCCTAAAATAATGTAGTTACTTATTTTTTATACTTTTCTTTAATATAAATAAAGTATTCAGCAATTAATACTATGGAACATTTAAAAAGCCACGAAAAAAATCAGATATTACTACTGAAACACAACACCCTGGTTCAGCAAACAAGGAAGTGACATTTCCCTTCAGTAAAAGAACAAGTTAAACACTATTAACCTGTGCTCCAAATAACTTCATGTGGATGGTTGCCATAGATGAACAAACTGGAAAAAAGCCAAATACCACTGTCCGTTCAAGCTAACAATGCCTGTTTTCAAATGCTCCGTCTGAGGAGCAATTCAGGCTATTCCCTGAAGAATGACACACAGTATAACAAAGCAAAGTGTCTCGGAGCATCTACATACCAAGGTGTTATTATTCAGATCCATCTTCCCAGTGAAAGGCCCCCATGTTGTTCCAACCGGAAGCTGCTGCCGGCTCTGAATCTTGCGCTCCCCGTCTTTCTGGACCACCTCCAACTCTCCTGCAAACAAAGAAAACAAGCAGTGTTGAGAGTACTTTCACTCATGCCTTGACAACAACCACCTCTGCCTTTGTGTTGGTTTTACACGCACAATGTTCTGAGGACCAATATAATGAGAATTAATTATGCTTGTCTGGAAAACAACTGATCTTGTCATCCTGCAAAAGAAAAACAAACCTTTTTCCCTTATAATTATATTCAAATTTGGTTCAGAAAGTCCCGTTTCTTTCTTGCATCTTTTCACACACATTAGAGTTTGAAAGCAATTTTATTCAGAATAGCATTCCGTAAGAGTTCTTAAGAAGTGCTGAGGAGGGGGGAAATGAAAGCTGAAAAGAGAGAGTCTAATAACAGCCACACCTGGTGCATTAATCTCTTTGATGCATTTTGCTGCATAAGATCACATTTTGAAGCATGCAGCAACTAAAATCTTGAGAAACACAGTATACAGCCATAAAAAATTCACATCTCCAAGATACTACTAAAAGCATTTACTGCAATTACAAAAAGGATTTTGAACTGAGATTTTACAGGTAGTAACATTTCAGAATTAAACAAAAAATAATTTTTACATTAACTTAATGTAGTAAGACAAAATAAGTAAAAGCAATTGTTGTATGGGAAAGTTGTATGATGAATTTTTTTAGTGCAAAATTATTTTTAATGCATGGTATATTTTTTAAAAATAAATTTTATTTTTTAAAGAAAATATTTCAAAATTAACACTTAAAATTTTGAGGAATTTTTGCTTTAGCTCACCTTAGCTTTTCTGGATTTTCCAGTAAAGAGAAAGAATAACACAAGTGATCATTCTCATGGAGGGAGAAATAAAATTCAGTCACCACCTTTACCCCCCCATATTTTTTTACTTGATTTTAAGATTAAAAAAAAATCTGTTCAACTCTTCTTTGAAAGCAGTCTCTTCACTAAGACTACTGTTTATGAACAAATGTTTTATTTAAAAATACAGCAACAGTTATATTTATACACTTATACAGTTATATTATATACATACAATTTCTAACACTGTTCTCTAAATAAATTATGGTTTCAGACTTTCACAGGGATACGATGGGACAAGGACTGGTGATCTGTACTTTTCCTTTTAGATGTTTGACCGGTTTTTTCCATGCTCTTGCACTTCCAAGCTTTGCCCTTCCTGAAGGCAGGCAAAATATCTGTTGTTCTCAGGAGCAGCAGAGCTCACCTCAACTTTGCTGAAGCCATGATTTTTCATGATCTGTTTTCCATGACTGCCAAAGCCCCTCGCTCCCTTTCCAAACTGAACAGATGCAACAGTGATTCCTGTCTTTTGCATCAGCACATCTCAACAGCTCCACTCCAAATAAGGATGGTGCTTTTCCACAAACAGAGCTAAGTCCAACTGTGCAAGGAGTCAATTTGTCCCAGATTTAGAACTGGTTGTTGTGAAATGAACCTTGGGCTGAAGGAAGTGAGTAACTCCTGGCTCACAGGCAGCCTCCACAGACTTCCCCGAGCTAAACATTCCCCTGGATGCCTGGATTTACATTGCAGTCAGGCTGCAAAGCTTTTCCTTGTCCACAGGGGTTAATCTTGACCATCTTCCAAAGAGAAGAGTTGGCTCCAGCTTCCATTTTCAAGCACAGAAATCTAAATTTCACCTCTGAGTGTTGCAGATTACAAAACTACTCTACGTAAAATCGTGCATCAGATCCTTCCTGCAAACTGGAACAAATCTAGGAAATAGAGCTGTATCGGTTTACAAAAGCTTCCCCGTATGGGGGTGAGTCCTCATCATGACAGTGTTATGACATTTTAAAAGGCAGTATGTGAGCAGGAAGGCTTATGGATTAATTATATCTAATTTACACATGCGACATATATGCGTCCAAACAAACCAAAAAAAAAAACAAAACACAAAAAAAAACCCAAACAACCATAAAAGCATTTTTTCCTTCTCACAGTCACATTGTTACAAATTGTATTAGCTTTAAAAATCTCTTTATATGTTAATTATGGAAGAGAGAAATTGCAAAGTAACATGTTTATCACTTAGCCATACTGCAGCATTTTCTCTGTACATAGAGATGAAAACTGCAGCATTTGCTTGCTTTTACACACTAAAAAACAGCCATGTCTATGGACATGTCACATTTAACTGATACCAGAGGAATCATGAGAATCTTTGAAAACCCTTTTAAAAAATAATTCAGCCTCCCTTTCTGCCACTGACATTTTTCATTTGAAAAGGGTTCAGACACAGTCAAACAGTGACTCCTTATCTGTACCTGTGGATTTACAAGCAGGCCTGTCTTTTAATGGATTAAGAACGACAAACTTAGGGCAGATCAACCAGTGATATCCAAAAAGCTACCAAAGTTTTAAGGTACACATCATTACACCTTATACTTTAAATAAAATTAACAACATAAATCTTATACCTGATAAGTAGCTCAGATTTGAGGCAAGCATAAGAAAAGAAATTTTTTTTCCAAATATAATTTTTCCCTTCTGTTGATAATTAAATAAGTTACTATGGATTTTCTCTCTTATTCTCTTGTGTTACAATTCCAAGCTGTAGTTCAGGCAATATTCAATACATATGAATTCTTTGAAATGTACTGCCTATCATGCTGAATTGTACTGAAACTGCTGTGTTTCCCTTTAGAACACCATGAAAGAGGAGTAGATTGCAGACAGGGTAACAAAATATTTTTCTGCAAAACCTTTCTGTTTCTCTTCATTGCAGTTCTCAAAAAAAGATATATTTCTCTCTTGCCACCATGACCAGCAGCCATTTTAATGCCCTGGGTGAATGTCAGAGTTGGGAAAGACAAATCTGTTTTTTGGCAAAATGAGAAAATCTGATTATGCTTATGGAAGGTGCGGTACATTACAATTTAGTCCTTGGTAAAGACTGTTTCTTTTCATCTGAAAATCTTTGGTTTTTTAGAGAAAAAAAATTACACTGCCTGCAACTTTTCTGCATTTATTTACAACATTCTTCTCCTTTGAAATTTCCTATTTGGTGAATGCTACCACAACTGCAGCACACGGGGGTTCAGTACTTGATGTAACTGGGGCTGTCCCCTGTTCACTGCAGACTTCCCACAGGGATGATGGTTTAAATGCCATACCTGTGACCCTAAGTAATATGTGACTTCAAGGGTGTTTTCTGGAAAACAAGAACCTCACCCTGTGACTCTTAATTAAAAGGGTTTGAAAAATGTGTCAGCAAGACAAGACTTTCCCCTTCAGCCTAAGAGGAAGTTCAGATGTAAATCTGAAGTGCTCTCTACAGCTACCATCTCCTGCACAACTGCTCAGAATCTTCACAGATTACATCAGGAGAAGGAAGAGGATCTGAGACTTTATTGCTGTATCACCACTCACAGTAAGAAGCATAAAGACTCAGCTGGTACTGACTTTTCACACATACTTGTCCATGGAAATTCCAATATGTGGGGAGGAAAAGAAAAGAAAGGACTAAAACCTGCTGCAGTTTCCTTTAATCCAGGCTCAAACCCAAAGGAAGTACAAAATTCTGTGCCAAACACTGTTAGGCACGTCAAGTAATCAGCAATTGCAACAGATCATCTCAGTACTGAATACAATGTTCCTTCCCATAACAGCAAATTATAACAGAACTCCTTCCTACCCCTGGAATAAAACATGTTATATACTCATAATTTCCACACAAATTAGAGAAGTTTTACTCTCTTCATCCTAGGCTTGTCAGCTCTACAATTGAAAAGGACAGCAAGAAGTATGACAGAAGCAGCACTAAGAAATGTAAATAGAAAGGAAGTGATGCTCTGCTTTTAGTTTTTGTGCATATGGTAAAAAAATTACTTAAGAGACATTCCATGTAGTGATATTTACTTGCCCATTCCTTGCTACAGAGCAAGTATTTTTTGGTTTTTGGTTTTTTTGGTTTTTTTTGTTTTTTTCCCAAGCTTGTTCTTCAGAAACACACTTACTTCCAGCTTGCTGAGTAAGTTTATACAAAATATTTGAGACACATAGTACGGGCTAATCAATTTTGGTAAAAGATAATGCTGTTAGTGCTGTGGGCTGTTTCTCTTATCTTGTTGATGTAGCATACTTTTAAAGTCTGTGATTACTCAAAGACTTATGATAGCTGCACTGTAAAAGAAGCCTCAAGTCATGACTCACTAGTACAGCTATAAAACATCCCATGGCTTTTAAGATATTAGGCCACCTTGGTGGATAGAAAACCAGAATGAAAGGACTCAATTTAGGATTCTTTTCATACATGCATATATTGTTTCAGGCATGTCACACAGGGCTTTCGTTAAACAGAAGGTAGAGAGGTTGGTTTAGCTTTGTATTCTTCTACAGCACAATCAGGATCATTTAAAAAAACTCTCCACAAAATATAGAGTACACAGGAATCCAACACTTTTGGCCCTTAACAGGATTTCAGCACAATCTGAAAAATTACCAGAAAAATTCAACTATACATAGTTGGTATTTCTGAAACAAAATAATACTGGCTTTCATCCATCTACCTACATTCTGGAGTAAGAAACAAAGGAGTATATATCTGAAGGTCAATGATGAACAGCTTTTGTGGGACATAAGGAGAACCACATTCAGAAATAACTGGATCCAGATTCATATGCACTTAACACTTCTAAGCAAGTCACTGAGAGCTTTGGGCAGTAGTTGTTTTTGTTGTTTTTTTTTTTAATTGAAAGTAGCTTTCTAAGTGGAGTCAGTTCAAAACAATGAGTAAGCTCTTCCTCTGCTATAATTAGAGATTGGTTATTTGACATCATGGGGCTCTACCAATTTCCACAAGCAAGCAAATGGTTCCTTCTTTGCATATTTCTATTCCACAGCCACCTGGCTCTCTAATGAGTTTTTTTGCATGGTAGAGAAATTGTGCATGTTGTAGTTTCAAACATGGACTGCTCTGAAGTTAGAGTGAGCTAGTTAAAAACACTCTCAGAAGTTTTTAAATGCTGTGCAACCCAGAACCCAGTATCTGCCTGCCATCCTATATGCACAGGAAGAATCTGCAATTAATATTTGGCTGGTGATTGCTTCCATTATAGCAAACTAATATGTGTACGTCTGCACACAGCAATTCACTGATAGTGGAGAACTATCCCATTTCCACTTCTCTGATTCCTAACAAGGTAGCTCCAATATTCAGTGTTCACACACTTGTTTGGCAGACATAAACTGCATTATTGAGATGCTTCCTGTAAATTCTCCTCCCTCAATTTTCAAGTCTCTGAGACATAACACACACTAAACTACAGTTTTGAACATAAACTTGAAATACGACATTCTCTATTCAAGTACTCCAGTCAAACCCTGATAAATCAGGCTGGCCATGCAGTGATCTTATCCCTTCTGACTCTTTAATAAATCGAACCTTGTAAGTTCACGCTGTTGGAAGTTGTCACTAAATGAAATTGTGACCTTATCCGATGCGTGAACTTATCCTGCTGACAACTACATTTATTGTATGGATAAGCATAAGGGAAAAAAAAGAGGCTTTTGATAATTGTGATCTTACCCATATGCAACTCTAACAGATGGGATCTTTTTGATGTTCTGTTTAATGATTTGTCTATGATGAGCCTCTACTCAGAGAAAAAATAAATGTTCTTCATAGGTAAGTGGTAGGGGAACTGGTAAGCGGCATGAAAAGTGCACAAAGAGGAGTGGCTGACAGCAGAGAGTCAAAAGCTATTAGCTTAACACAAAGAGCTTTGAATTAGCTGGTAATTGCACTGGAAAAGATAACATAATGGAAATGGTAAAACAGTAACATTCCCTTTCCACAGGACTCATTCAATAGTCCAAAACCCTGAAACAAATAACTGTGACTCTGAGGCAGTAACCCAAAATATGCTGTGCTATGGCACTTCATGATGAAGGAATGAATGAATGAATGAATGAATGAATGAATGAATGAATGAATGAATGAATGAATGAGCAAATCCTCTTCCAGCACTGACTAGATGCTTGCCTCTGCTATTGTGAAGGAATTTTGGGTAACAAACAATTCACAGAATCATAGAATAGTTTCTGGGATAGGGTTGGAAGAGACCCTCAAAGGTAATCTAGTCCTACCTTCCTTTAGCAGGGACATCTTCAATTAGATCAGGTCATTCAGAGCCCTGTTCAACCCGACCTTGAATGTCTCTAGGGATGGGACATCTACCTCTGGGCAACCTGTTCCAGTGTCTCACCACCTTCAACTTAAAAATCCCTGAAAATGGGAAAGCATCTCACATTACTGTGTTTGTTACAGGGATTTTATACATCATGTTACCTAATCCTTACAGTGAACAATTCTGTACCCATTCTGCAGTCAGTGTGCTGACTCCAGAGTGAGAAGACCAGAGTGGTGTCAGGGTACAGTCTGATTTGCAGCACTACAAGTCTGATGGAGGATACAAAAATTGTAATTATCTTACTAGAAAGACACATACATACGAGACAAATTCATAATGAGTACAAGAAGTAATGGACTAAATTACAGTCAATCTTTGAAAGAAATTTTGCCATTTGCTTTGGTATGAAAACGGCATTCTCAGGGGTCTTGGCAAAACCAGAGGTTATTTAGGTTGTCCACAAACAAAGGTAAAATTTAATTTTGCTTCCCAAAAGATGGGGCAGGACAGTGTTAGGACAAGAAAGACAGAAGGGGGAACAGACTTGGGACTGAAAATTGAGAAAACCGTTCTGGATTGGAGTAATTCTGGAGGGAGGGCTGCTATTCTGCTGCCATTGAGGTGGTGGAGGGCTTCTGAACATAGCAGCCTTTTTTCTTTATTGAAGTTATTCACACTCACCAGTAACTCCTTCCTCCAGCCTTGATCCTTCCTGTATACATCCTACTTAAGGAACAGAGTTAACCAAACCTCCATGAGGGAAGCAGACAGAAGAATAGGCCAGAGGTACTTATGGCTCTAACCTACTGATCTTCTTTGCCTTTGCTCAGAAGGAGGTCTAGAGAGCAAAGACCATGCAGGAGAAGCTGCCACAAGCTGCTTCAAGCCTAACTCAGCTGCCTAACGTTTTTGCATCTTGACAGTGCTCCCACAGGGCAGCTGTGCACTCTAGGTAAGGATGACAAATGAAAAGGCTTCTCTGTTTTCTATAACAAAAAATCTTGCTGCTCCCTACCTTTCTTTAGAGCCCTGAAAGTCAGAAGCAGAGTTTCTTTATCTCTTCTACCTGCTGCTAGTACTGCAAATGGCAGAGAGTGCAGGTGCTCTCCTTATCTGCAACAGCGCTGTCCTACATCAGGCAATAAAGGGAAGGAACGAATATCGTGAAAGTGAGGACAGGGAAAGCCTAGGCAAAGGTTTTCAGAGAAAAAAGAGCACAGAAGGATGGGAGGGGGCAGGTGGGTGAGAGAGGGCAGAAATAAATTTAAGAAACAAAGCAAGGGAGAGGAAGTCTACGGAAACAGCCATTTGAAGACTCAAGTTGGGTCTGATCAGGACACAAAGACAGCATCTGGAAAAAGAGGATCATGAGATATTCAAGAAAATTGGGATGCAGAAAACTTGCCAGAGTGAGAGAAGAACCATCTATCTCCAAATCTGAAACACAAGAGAAGTGCATGAGTTCCCATTTAGAATTAGAATGCAAACACTACTGTTCTTTTTTAGCCAAGGCATCTGTGCAATTACCGTGCTTAATTTGTAAGCTAAACCACTAAAATAAAATATACTTATTCTAATATCTCATTGCTCAGCTGAATCCTGTCTAAACTGAAAAACTGAAGTGTGTCTACACTGCACCCAGTGATGTGATTTCACCTGACATTTGGTCAAACCCATTCTCTACATCCAACTAGCCAGATCACCATGTGCACCACAAAACTTTTTTGAGAAAAAGTTTCATTGCTGGTTCTGTAGTTTACACCAGGCTTCAGCTATGCCCATGACACTGACTGGTTGACATGACCTAGGGCATAGATAAACAAACTGCTTCAGATTTACAACTGAAATGCAGAGCTAACTTCATTGATGCAAAAGTGCACTATGTCTTGCAGCACAAGGATAGTTTTCAGAGAGCGTAGTTTCAAAAGAAGTGACTGACACTTCAAATGCAACAATTCTCTATTTGTAGATGCATTTGAGATTTTTAGCATTCTATTTGTATTCAGTTACTTACATAAAATAAATACAAAAGGAAGAAGTTACCTTCTTATAGCACCTCACACTCCTGTAATCTACAGAATTCAGTAGGAATACAGGATTACATCTCAAATTAGAAATACAAAGACCTATGGTGGTGAACACAAGCTGCAGCAATTTGAAACAACAATGCAACTTCTACACTTGAGGAGAACTGGACGGGAGGGAAATTAACTGAATAAATTGTAATATAGATAAATTGAGTAGCTACTAAAGAAATGTAAACGGCAAACTAAACACTAATTTTTAGTCACACATGACACCAAAATAATTTTTAAGGTTTAACATTAACTAAAAGTATGTTTTTTCTCCCAGAAGTCAGAAAGGAGGGAGTACCTAATGAACATGGTTGCTAGAATTTGATTTGCTTTTTAGATTTTTACACAACTCTATAGACTTTTTCTTTATTTGGATTGCTTCACTGAACTTACAGAAACATGTTCAAAGAAAAAAAGAAAAGAGACAGAAGCAGAAAGGAAAATACATTTACTCAAGATGTGCTAACAATACCAAAGGTTTGTTCACTTCCTTCAGAGTGAAGTTCCACGTAATATAGCAAATACTGTGTTTATATCAGCATCTTGTATACAGAGACAAAGTAAACTCAGTCATCATGGCAAAATCCTGATCCTGCAATGAAATAATAAGAAAAGATCTTTTGTTTTCAAGTCTACTAACTAAAAGAATAATTTACCCCTCTGTTTTCTAACTCCACATCTCATAAAAGAAGAAAATAATTTTTTTGCTTTTCTCAATAGTTTTCCATCTTTTTTGCATAGTTCAAGAGGTTTGTTACTGCCTCCATGTGCTGAGGCAAACCTGGAGTAGAAGTACGCAAAAATACAGAAAAAAATCCCCAAAGACAACCAGTGCAGCTAAAGAGCCCTCCCTGCAGTTCTCTACGAGAGGAATCCTGTAAACCACATTCTCACATGGGCAGTCCAGAGTGGCAAACATGATTCCCAATTACACTATAACACTGCACAGACCCAGTAGGCTGAGCAGGTTCTTCATCCCAGCTACTCGTAGCTTGCACAGCTTTGCTCCCTTTCTCTCCATCACAAATACACAGGATACTGAAATGCCAGACTTGGCAAGAGCAGGCTGACAATATTACTGAAGAAGGTTTTCTTGATAAGATCATCATCTGCTTCTGGATACTCCTGGGTATGCTCCCTTCCTCAGCAGAGGAACAGTAGCCCCTGATAAATGTCTTTTGTGTGCAGATTCTCCCTGATATATGCAAAAACATTTCAGTTCTGAGTCCTGCTTTTCCTTTGCTTAATATAGCTGAAACAGAGGTTTATGAAGCACTGGATGTAAAACAATAGAAAGTGGGCAAAACTGAAAATACAGTTTACATAACTCAGACTGAAGTTTTTATTGAAATTGATGCTATTCTGCATGGGAGAAAATAAAACATTTTACCATCACCTACACCAATCTTTCCCTAGGACTTTTTGGAATCCTTTTAGCTGGAAGATGCACACTTTATTTTTTTTTACAGTATTATTTACGTAAGTATATATTATATTTATATAAAATAAATCATAGACATTTTCATGTTAACCCAATATTGCTGGAATTCTTTTTCACTTGGAAAAAATGAAGAATATCAATGCAAGTCAGTGTTTCCATTGAATGTAAAAAGCTGCTGAAGTTAACTTAGCATGAAGACTGATGTATTAACATTTATGTAATGAAATATATTACATGAGCAAAAATGTTTTGGAAAGTATTGTTTTTAACTCTAAAAGCAAAGCAGTGAGATCATCTGTGACCGTATCTGTGGTGTCTTCTCAGTTTACAGTACTTATGCTTAGAGATAGAAAGATCTATTTTCATCTCTCATTTGTGTAACAGCAGATAAGTTATTTGCTTTCTATCAGATATGCATACTCAGAGCTATGAAGCCACTGCTTAGACACCAGTATCTAGCTAAAAGTATGTGAGCCAAACTGCCCAAATGCCTTGCAAAAGAAGCAGATGCTTTAAAATTATTCTCCTATTTTCTTTCAATGTTTCTAACAAAATTCTAAGAGCACAAAGGAAAAGACAAAAACTTCAATAAAGACTCAAATTTATCCGTATTTAGTGTAACCATCGAAAAGATCTAGTTATTGTTGAGATTAGGAAAGTGAGAGGGAGACGGGGACAAAGGGAGATTGAATGCTATGCTCCACTGCATGCATGCAATATATAGTCACATCCATTATAAATACAATTTATATGAAAAGCAACATTATTATAAATAGAGATAAATGTAGTATAAATATAATGTACAATATCAAGATTCAAATTAATAATTCCTTTGCACTAGCTGAGGATGGCCATGCATAACAGACACACGGCTCTGCACTGCTCCAGCACTCATGAGCTATGTGCTTATCTACATCTTCTGTGATCAAGTACCAGCAGTGACCAGCACAGCTTTTTAACAGTGTCAGACAGGAATGGACTGCTGGGTTTGCACACGGACCAGAGTACCCTCCAGTGCCTCAGCCTGGACTATCACACTGCTTTCACATGCACCTACGTCTCAGCACAGCCGAGACTTTGAAGCTGATAGAAAGAGTGATGCTCACTTATACGGGAGACTTGTAACTTTGAGTGAAATAAACCCTTGAACAGAGATTGAGCACAAGTCCTGTGCACTGCCTAAATCCTACTCTGAGGCTTACATAAGACTTAAGTAGAATACTGGTCTTGTGGCAGCCCTCTGTACAGGAATGATCTTGACCTCCATATGAGCAAGTCTCAGGGACATCATGTGTGTAGAGCATATCCCAAATTGCTTGTCTTACCACCCTCCCTTTTACAAGAGCAGGCTTTGAACACCCCAATGCTGCTTGGACAGATGCAGTGACTGGGGAGCCAAGGAAGAGCTGGCACAAGTTCTGTGGCAGTAGAATGTGGATAGACTATCTCCTGAAGAATGACCTCTTGAGACTGACTCTTCACAGCTTAGACTTTACCTCTGTTAACCATGACTGAGAACAAGTCCACATACTCCATGGCCTTACTAGAAATTTCAGCCTAAATAAGAAACTCAGGGTCTCAAAGGAAGTCAGTGCTAATGACAGGAGCCCTAACCTTTCCTGACAGTTGCAATCAGAGCTTCTGAAAACACAATACTTAAAATAATTATTGTGAAGAAGTAGGAAAGTATTTCTGGCAAAGCATAGTCATGAAACAAGCAGTGTCAACAGAGATCTAAAGAATTATAATTCAAAATATATCTGGGCTACAGAATTATTTTGTCGTTGAAGCCTTAAAACTGTCCCTATATTATGATGTTTTAAAAATACTAATGTCAATTTTTAACAGCTTCTTATTATCCTGCAATGGTGACCTACTGTAAGAATATAAGAAGCATAGCCTATTATTAAATAGATAGAGTAAAAAAGGATAAGTACATATGAAATTATCATACTGAAAAAGATGCAGTTTGGAATCTTTATTCCCCTGATAAAAAAATCAGCACTTTACAAAATCATATGTAATAGCATAAAAATTCCCCTAAACATATTGGCTCCTCTCTACCTCTCCATTAAAAAAAAGTCACATGCATCAATGCAAAGAGAAAATTCCTATTTTAACTGTGACGATTCCTTTGATGTACATAAATACTTTTCAACTTAACAATTCCTTTTTGATAGGCACAGACAATTTGCTGTAAAAGGAATCTTGGAGAAAGAGAGTTTGATTCTACCAGTTTTTTTTCTCCATATGTTTTCATCTCAATTAGCAAAGTACATTAACAGGACACACAATGCATTAGCTTAAAAGAAACAGAATATCTTGACAAACAAATCCTACTTTTACATAACCAGTGTTGCAGTTAGTGGTATAAAAAATCAAGCCTTTCAGCATCAGAAAAAGCTTGAACTTCCATGCAGGAGCTGGGACCACTCTTTTTTATATTCCAGTCCCTCTCCATAACAGCCAGCTTTCTACCCATCTCCTGTCCCCTGGACACTGCTTCCTTGGGCAGTTCAGCTACCACTTGACCTCCCCCTGTTGTCCTCTCTGGCCTCAGTGCTCCTCCTCAGTTCTGTGTCACACCCAAGCTCCCAGTGCCTGCCTCCAACAATGTCCAGAACCAAATGTCAAAAAAGACACGAGCAGTAAGGCACATATGCTCTCACACAACTGATTTATAACTTTCTGTCTTCCCCCTATTGATCACAGATCATCTGCCAGTCAAGCCTAAGCTGAAACTAGAAACTTGCCAGTTGCAGAAGCATTAAGGTCAAAAATAAAAGAAAACTCTGTGTTTGTAAACTTCATACTGAATTAAAGTGAATAAAGGTGAAAATATTGGAAGAAATAACATTATACCTAGAGGAAAATTGCATTCTATGCTTTATACAAGTAATACATTTTTTCACACTTTTTGTAAACAATCATAAGTATGCTAGAATTCTAAACCAGTAAGATAATTTCATACAAAACAATCTTTCTAGATGGGTTGTAACACTAGCACCTTAACTTGCCCATATGTGAGAATATATGTATAAATAAACATACTCAGCTTACAAAGTCTTCCACTCAGCCAAACAGAGCCATGATATGTTTTGGTACTTTCTATATGCTTATGCTGTCTTCTCCTCTTGACAACCAATAAAAAATACTGGAAATTACTCTCTTAAATGAGAGACAAATATTCAAATGCCAGTACTGAAGAACTCCTATAAACAAGCAACTCAAGCCTTTGCAAGTACTTTCTCATGCATGTCATAATAACAGTTCCAAGAAACTATCAATTTAAGAAGATGCAAGACTTTTAGAGAAGGCCCGTCTTGCAGTAAACGTTTTAGTAATAATCTTTGAAAGATCTGGGCTTGGTAAATTGGATCTAAGCCTACCTCCTATGGGACATCCAATGTCACTCATAATATCTCTGTAACTCTGGAAGTAATAATAATTCATTTCTCCCACCTTTTAATGACTTGTCTTTTTAAACAGTATGCAATCCAGAGTAGGGACTGTAACTGTGTTTGCACATATAGACATACATATCAAAAATGTAAAATAGATACACAGATATAGAGAGATGATAGAGAGATAGAGAGATGATAGAGATAGAGACAGAGACAGAGACAGAGATAGAGATAGAGATAGAGAGAGAGAGAGAGAGAGAGAGAGATAAACAGGTATTTATTTACAAAGTATAGTATCTAGGACAAAAGTATCTGTGTCAGTAGAAACAACAGCTTCTACATGATAGAAGCAGTCCACATAGCAAAAAAATAACATATCTTGGCATTCTGAAAGGAATGCCCTTTTCAAATATTCTGCATCTTTTTTGTCTCTGGCAAGTAGGGGTTGATTATGTTTCTGATATGTACTCCATACCACTTTTTGAAGCAGTTAAACAATGCCCAAACCCTGTACTCCCTGAATAACAAGAAAAGACAGCCAGAGAGAAAGACTGATTGAAATATTGATGTTTGAGGTCTTGCCTTTCATTTGATTTTGGAATTTCTCTAAATTCAAATATTGCATGCTTTCACTCTTGAAATTATTACAATCAACAAATTCAGGTAGGTGAGAAAATATTTATATTGCTTTTTGTCTCTTAGATACACTCAAGAAATAGCAAACTGTTTGAAATGCTGAGTTCAGTTGTTCCAAAATATTACAGGTAACACAAGAAAGCAAATCATTCACTTCCTTCTTACCTGCCACCAAAGTACATAGAGAATACCTTACCTAATTTATTGTCATCTTCCTAGAAATATTTACACCAATTAAAATATTTTCAATTTGAGCGGCATCTGACTCGTCAGTGCCATTCCAGGACTAATGTGTCATCTGTTTTTACATTCTTGGATCCATAGAGTTTTACAATCATGCATCATTCTTAGACTTTTTTCACAATCACCCATTTAAGGAACTCCTGACAACATTAGCAGTGTATGCAATAAAATTGCTGTTCCTCCTTGTCATGCACAAATGAAATAAAACCTCCAACAGCAAATCAATGTCTACACTTTTGAATGAGTACAATTAGGGTAAGAAGAAGCAGGCAAAGCAGGCAAACAGAAGCTTTAGCTTTGTCAGTCCTTTCCAGTGGCTGTTTACATTTTGCACTTTCATAGAGTACTTAGAAGAACAAAATTATTCTGTTTGAAAGCTACAACACAGACCACACAACTACCATATCAACAGCACACTTTAGTATCCAGAAAACTTTAAGCATTCTCAGGGAGAAACAGAGGCATCACATCTCACCTGTCCTACACCATGAGAGCTTGGTATAAATAGCGTGGAATTTAAAAGCACTACACAATAAAGATACCAGTGTCTGACAAAACCATTATTTCACTGAGAGGTATGATACTTCCCTCCGAAAGGCAATAAAAAGTAAATTCTACACTGCACTGTACATAAAGAACAGTTAAAATGAAAAATTTGTTGTATGACAACTCATGTTGTTAACAATATAGGCAGATCAAGATAAGTGGGTGGATTTGGATCATCATCAGAAGACACAAGGCCATATTTGCCAGTCTATTATGTCATGTTTCTTGAATTCATGATCCTAGGAGTGCAATAACTTTTTATGACATGATGGAGAAGTTACATTTTATACATGTTCCAAATACCCAGGCAAGATAAATGAATTAAACTCAGCAACCATATTGAATTTTTTAAATGTTACTGGGCAATATAGCATATGGATAATTCTGAACTCTAAAGCACATAAATCATCATATAATAGCAATGAAAAGCACACTGTGATTGCCAGACAACTTACATCAAATTAATCTCTACCTTTGTAAACCAAAACAGTAGGAAAATATGAGAAATATAAGAAAATGACAGTAAAGACATTGTTTGTTAAGTCAATAGGGAGCACAGCACCAAAATCACACAAAATATTTCTGGAACTGATGATAGACTTGAAATCTTATCCTCTTCCTAAAATGGCTCATTCCATTCAGAAGAGCTATACCATTTTAGAAGCAATGGTTATTTACAATTCCCAACAAATATTCCTACTCAAAACACAGGTAGATTAAAAAAAAAAAAAAAAGGCAAAGAATAATTTTTAGAGAAAAATATGGTAAAGTTGTTCTAAGATTCCTCACTTTGAAAAAAAACAACAAAAACTTTAATTTTTTGACCAATTACTGGTTTCTTTGATGCAATTGCACTTATCTTTAGTCACTGAAAATGTATACAATATTGCACATCCAAACCTATGCTTTAACAATATGCTAATTATACAGTTCAGATGATCTGGAAAGAAATCCATTTTGCACTGATGATATAAGGGAGTGACAGTACAATTTACATTAAGAAATGTTTTCTCATTTTTCTCAAAAATTGGTTTGCACTCAGCCGGAGAAATCTAAATTCGACCAACAGGCATCCCCTCCCTGCTTCTCCATGGTTACAAAATAACATGACAATCTGAATGACGGAAAAGATGCACGTAAGAATGGGTTACAAAAACTCCTCTGGACACAGGTACACAGGCAGTGAATGTTTTCTTTTGTAATCTGATTAAACAGACAATTATTGTATAGAACAATATTGCAATGCTAGTAGCAGACAATTCTCAGTGATATTACTTCAAACATTTTGAATTAGTTCTTCCAAATTGTCTAAATTACCCCCCAGGGCAGTTGGCCAGTCCACATTCCTGACTTTATGGGAAGAATTCTAACTGGAGAGGCGAACATAAAGGTTCCCCTTTTGCCTAGAGCTGTGTTCACATACCTGTCTTCACTCCAAGTCTGACAGTATTGTACCATGGTGTACTTTTGGCACACATCTTCCTTCCACTTTAATACCAAACTGTATAGGCAGAGCTTAAAAGAGAGTGATTGGTTCATTGTGATTTCCCTTTTAGTGTTCAAAGGATACAGACTGCATCAACTGGGAGATGGCACAGTGAGAATCCTGATTCCTGCTCTTCATCAGCCACAGGCATCTAAGCACATAGAACTGCAGGGTTAAAAACAGCCTTGATTCATTTGATTCAGAGCTATCTTGCCAGATATATTATGAAAAAATCTATAATCATAATTTATCCTCAGACTGATACATTTCATTACACTGTGGATTCATGGGGAAACACAAGAAAAATGAGTTTCACAAGTTTTTGGGACCGTGTAGCTTTACAGATACAGCTGCACCAATGCTGGAATCTAGTAACATTTTATGTAATATTAAAACTATACCAATGCATTACAAGGATAAACTAATGCAGTGTAATGATGTGCCATAGATAAGACTAATTAGTATTTTCTTAGAGACAGGGCCTAAAAGAGTCTGGCATTCAGAAGTGCAGATCCAGGAATTTTCAAGATTATCAGCAATAGTGGACAGAACAGAAAAAAAGTTCAACAAGGATGGGTGATTCCATAAAAAGATTACAGACTATCACACCAACCACTTTTTCTTTAATAAAGGATGTTTATTTAAATAGTTCAGAGTCAAACTATAACATATTTTCATCAGACAAAGCCCAGCATTTTAGAACATTTCTTCAGACAATCATTTCTTTTTTAGAACACCATTGTCAGGTAACCATTTCCTGGCTTTTATTTGTACTATACACATATTTCTCACAGGGAGGAAGAGAACTTGAATGCCAAATTAAAACCAGCACTATTGGAAGACTTAACAATAAGTGTGAAGACAGAAGCGTGTAAGCCTGAGGATAAAATAAATCCATCATAATATAATTCCACAAAATAAAGATGAGGTTAATCTGAAACCTATGAAAATTAATATCAAGATTTTAATTGACCTCAGCAGGTTTCTGCAGCTAGACTCTGCATGTTCAACATGATGGTTCAGTGCATTTTAATATTGTTTCTAAAGAATGTTCACCTCACCACCAGTTCAGCCCCTTCTCAGAAGCTGATGCATTTCCACTGAAAACTGGTGTCTGAAATTACTCTCTGCAGTTACTTCCTTCTTTGCACCAACGTTTTCAAAGGCATCTTTGAATATGCAAAAACGAGTTTTTACAGTTACTGTTCTTCTTTTAAAAAAAAGAAAGCCATGACGAATGTGCAACTCTGCAGTAATTTTCTCTGGAATATGTTAGGATGATAAATTGTGGACTCTGGGAAAAAAAAGCATAGAGGAAATGAATGCAATTTCAAACATACGTAAAAATTCACTACACTGAACATTTCAATATTGCAAAAAAAATTTTTGAAACTATATTTTGATTTTCACATCACTGAAATTACTTCATAACTACAAAGTGTCTGTTGAAATCAGGATACTATTGTAGCTTTTTTAGTAAAATTTTCTGGAGGAAAGTGCTTGTGGATTTTTGTGCCGAAAAAGCAGTTGGCTTGTTTTCATTTCTCCAGGAGTTGAGGATGCCAACAGCTTAAAAGCTACTGACAGCTTAACAGCTCTTTCATTCTTACTCCGTTCCACAAAACCTCAAAGTCACTCTCTAGAAAACAGCAAATTTGATCAGTATTTCAACCTAAACACTTCACTGTTTCAGGCTTCATAGGTGGAAAAACAGTAAAATTAGATTCAGTACATCATGTCCCTGTTTACTTTTCTGGCACTATCTGCTTGAAGCTAAGAGAAGTCATAATCTTTCAGTTGCTGTGTACTCCTTTTAATGATGCAAAAACATGTATAAGTTGAAGGTAACTACTCATAGTTGTCCTTGTCTCTTTCTTCCACTGTTTTTTGTTTTGTTTTTACAGAAGTAAATCATAAAATGTTTGCAGGAATAGAAGAGAGAATTTTAAAAAGTCTCCATTTATAATGAAGTGCAATGTTAAAGGTGATGGGAATTTTAGAGACAGCACAAACATTTGAAGTTCCCCTGTCACAGCAATTGCCTCGTGATTCAGGTGTTTGACATCACATACCTGAAAGCCTCCAGCACCTGCTTTTGAAGGCTTGGCTCTTCTCTTGCACCATGTCTGTGAAAGAGAAGAAGGGAAAAAGATGAATCTCCACCCGTAAGAAAGCCACATCACCTGCATTCAACCCCACAATGCTGACACTGTGCATAGACATATAGACAAATGATTACCTGATTCATGGTGTCCAGTTCCAGAAATGTGGGCTGCAGTTGCTGTGAATTTTCTACCTAATACCTCTCCTTTTGGCATTTCTGCTGCACTACTGGCAGCCCACAACAGAAGAGTATCTGATGTGTTCCATCAAGTGAAATTCCCATTCGGCCTTTTATCTCATGACTGTTGGACTCTGCACAAGTAATAATATAAAATATCTCTCACCTGCAAACGGTTTACAATAACATAATCAATAATGCATTTCCTGTGATTCACTCTACCATGCAAAAAAGTTGCATTCAATGTGTGAAAATATTTTAAAAGAATAAATGAAAACAAATTCCAGTCATCATGGTTTTCGTATGATTGCCTTCTCTCCTTTCACATATGTTTACACTCACAGCAGTTACACCAAGACCATTCAGGAGTTCATTTACTCACCTACCAAAAGGCATTGCTAATAACAAAACATTTTCTAGGGTTCTGCCCAAGGGCTCTAGGGTTTAAACTGCTGTGTTGGCCTTTGCTCACCAATGGAGAAATGTTGCTACCAATTATTTTATCTCACCCACCCTGCATGCCTCTTGTACATAATGATATTTTTGAGGCTTTAAATCTCTTTGCTAAAGGCACAAAATGCAGATGTATGCTGGGCTTGAGGCTTATAACTTGTAGAAGGAAATACAGAGGCTGACTAAATGAACACTGGTCAAAGGACTGAGTCAAATCCCTCTGAATTCACAATCTAAAGCACAGTAATGGACAGAGTTAAATGTATGGAACTTGCTAACTCACAATAGCACTTTCACATATCCAAACAAACCATAATTTTTCCATACTAAGTGATTTCATTCTCCTGCGCTGCACATATTAATTAGAGAAAATAATTAAGTTGTAAATTAGCTTATCTACTTGAAAGACAATTGGGAGAAGATGGGCCAGAAGTGTGGAGAAGAGAAGGTTTATATGGGCTATTTATTTACCCCTGTCCCAGCTTCATATTTTGTATTACAGATGAATAAAAGTGTAGGAGGAAAAGAGCAACTTATTGAGGGTCTCAGCATCCTTTTCCCTTCTCATCCCTGGGAGCATGTGGGTGGACAACAGTGTGTGCACACAGGCAATGTAGGAATAAAAGCTGTGTGTATCTCCATTTCCTTCAGTGAGTCCTTATCTTTTAACTTTGTCTAATGTTTTGTGCTCTATCAACCTAACACACCTCTGGTTATCAAACCACCTTAGTGTTACAAGGACAGAACTTTCCTTTACACAATAAACCAAAAAGTTCATTCCTACTAGAGAGAGCATCAATCCTTTTTCACAAGGGTCTTTTGGTTTTCCTCTTCCTTCTCATTCATCTGAAGACTCACTTCCTCAGACCTTTCTCTTGGTTTCCGCAGTAACAGAAAACCCTAAAATTATGTGTTACTGTAATTACCCAAACAGTATCATGGACCTTGCATTCAGACATCAACAAACTGCATACTGCATGGAAATCCAATATAAATTCTTTTTTTGATCTTATTTTTGTTCCTTTCATCCAATGTATTATAATTTCATGCTGTAATATGTAGGTAAAATGGAATTCAGCAATCATGACCACTTGACAGCAAATAGATCAAAAAATTTGAATAAAATTGTATCCAGTTCAAGTAGCAACAAATATCATGACTGGCTCATCTCAAAATCAAATAACAAATGCACGTTCAACTTCTCAACATATGCTTTCAAAGCTCTCTAGGTGGATTATTTTATGTTTTTCTTAAGTTCATTTCTCTTTTACAGTCATCCTTTATCTTTGCATGACTTCTGTCTCAAAGACATTTGCAATTCCTTCAAATTTTTTCATTCATATCCACTTTATACCAGTCTTCCAGATGTCCTCAATTCTGTCAACACTGAACTTGCTTGTCAGTAACACTTCTAATAAACTGTAATTTAAAGAATGTTATGTATATACAGCACCAGACCACATTTTGACTGTCTGGCATCACTCACATCTAAGCATTTAAACTGGATGCATCTGTAGAATAAAACTTTATGTACCAGTTCATTAGTATTTGACTAAAATCTAAAGATTCTAGACAACATCCTAAATAATATGTATTTCTTAATTCTCTATATTTTCAATACTCATTCATTAATTTTATAGTGCTCTCAAAAAAAAAAAATCCCTTGCAAGATTTTTCATCTTTCTTCCTTTTATCTTTTCATCATAAAAGTGTCTTTTGTATAGTCTGCAGCCATTGTACACTTTTTACAGACTACTGAAAACAAATAATTTAAGCACTACACCAAATTATTTTTGTAAAGCACACGAAATAAGCTATTCAAAACCTTCATAGAAAAACAAGGAATGTTTTTTATAAAGAGCTCATATTTTTCATATTCTTAGGATAAATAACAAAGCAAATCCTACTTTTAAGTTGCCATTTTGTGCTGGACCCCCAAACAAGTGAGGAGTCTCTATAGTCTTCAAAAGATTAGCTTAAGGATTCCTATGGCTCACAATTCCAAATGGATATTGTTCCCAGCTGTCCTGGTAAGAATATGTGGTAGACTGACCAGATCCAGGTCACACTGTCCCACAGATTACTCTTTTTTTTTGTATCTTAACCACATGATATAAATAACATCACCAAACGCAATCAAGCAAAACACTGATCAAATGCACCTGCTCTGTGTAGGCCTTTCTGTTCATGTTCTTACCTCTTGGTGAAATCTGCTTTCCTCTTCTCATTTAGCTATGCCCTAGGATGCCAAGCCAATGTTATTCTGAGATCCTCTCTACTGTATTACAGATTTTGGGTTGTCTGCCAAAGCCTCAAACCATGTTTAAGGCCACGGAGTTTTGTGAGAGTTACTTAAATTTAGTCCCTGTTTTTGTACCATTTTGGTAACAGGAACCAAATATCCCCAAGAAATCATTTTTTTAATCAGGAAATGTACCACAGTAAGAGTATGGGGCTGCTACACCTACCTCAGTCTCTGAATTTTGATGTTACAGTTTTCCCATTTGCTGTTTACATCATGACTTCAGAAAGCACAATGAATGCTTTTGCATTTCAGACTCACATTTTTACTCTTCCAGAATGTGATTATTTTGGATTCTTGCCTCATTTCCCATACCTCACTGTCATCTCCTCACTGGAGATGGCAATCAAATTTTGAAACTTTAGTATCTAAGTTACTTTGCCCAATTTGCAGTAATTAATTTAAATTAATTTCAAGACTTAAAAATTATTTTCAAGGCAAAAATTGTAGATTTTTGTGTTGCATTGTAGAGCTGTCAGTAAACCAGTACAGTTAAGGCCAACCTCTTGTCTTTGTTATATTTTCTTAACTTAGCATGATGCCATGTGTACAAAATTCCCAGCTGATCTCAGCATACATTTATAGGTTAATATATAAGCCATACACTTATTGATCAATATGAGAGCACACTGCCCCACTGACCCTTGTCCTTTGAAACAAAGACCACTTGTGCAAAGAGATGGGGGAATTCTTGGGTACGCTGAATGTTTTCACTGACCATTCCAATGCAAATAAAATTTCAATTACTATGTAATCTCACTGTTTCAACAACAATTTTTGAACCAAGAGCTCTGCTTGATGTTAATAAAAGTGAAGTTTTTATAAAAATACCTTTTGCAGTTTCTAAATAGCAACAGATAGTTGAGTCTTCTCTTGAAAAATATGAAAATGTCATGCATCTCAGAAACAGTCCATCCATGAGCTTGTGTTTCAAAAGACTATGATTAATGACAATGTATCTTCCAATTGATTACCATGTGAGTATTAAAGAGATGTAACATCAAATGAACTTTCACTTATCCCCAATTTCACACCCAGTCATCATAGAACATTCATATCCCTGTATTACTCCAATTTAAATTTCTTCCAAACAATGATCCAGTCAGTAGTAAACTATTCCCTGAAATATAAGAGAGGTCATAATTGGTTGACACAGAAAATTGGCATGCCAGGCACAGAACACAGTTACACATACAGAGGAGTCAATCATTATATTACCATTATAGCTGTTCTTCAATATTTGCTCTGTTTGAAGAAACAAAATATCTTTCTGCCTGTAGTCTTAACTCAAGGCTACTCTCCACATGCACACTAAACTTTATTTTCTCCTACATGTGTTTCTATTTTAAGACTTACCTATGCATTATAGCAATAGTATTCACTTTTGTTAACATTTCAGACACTAACAGCAATATGCTGCACTTCTGTAATATTCTTTGATATATCCATGTTAAAAATTGATGTGGCTAAAATACTGAGTGAAAGCTGCATAGCTGAATTTCCACCATGGGAATCTAGTTCATAAAGCTGCATATTTCACTACTGATCTTTTACTATCGTTATACTAACACCTGTCAAAATATTAATGGAAATATACTTTGAATATACTTTTTTTTTTAGATTTTGTTTTATAATGTCTGCTATTACAGCCACAGAAACAGAACAGTCCCCTGTGGTAGTAGTTTTCCATAGTTTTGTAAGTGATTGTACACCAACCTCTACAGATGAAATACAGCCTACTACACATAGTACCATACTGCTCCACTGTATTAGACAAAGGCATAACTTATCCAAAACCCACTGATCTCACTTCCCATTTACTTCAGCTGGCTTTGAACAGGCTTTTAGGAAACAGCCCCCAAACATCTCAGCTGTGTTTGCACTGCAATTCCCAGCAGAGGAAACAGAACAGCATCCTTACAAAGCAGATGTAACGTGCAGTTACAGAGCCATACCTTGGGGATATGGCAAACCAAAATTCCAGCGGAGTAGACCTGCACACATAGACATGAAATTTTGTAAACTGGAAGTGCTATATAAAGATATTTGTTTGGAGGAACAAAAAATGCCATCTCTTGTCTCAAACAGAATCTGTACTAACTAGAAATAGGTTATCACTCATGAGAAGGGCAACTGTTCGCAGAGCTTTTGGTCTTTAGCAATTAGTCACCTTCATTTTTAATTTGCTGCCTTTAAAATACATTTTCAAGAACAAATGTGATCAGTGTAAAAAGACATGACAACAGAAAGTGTTGTGCTGTCTCCGGCCAAGAGAGAAGACGAGCCTGCACAGTATTGTATAGCAGTCAGTAGCTAACGTATAAGCTCCTTAAAAGCAAATTTGCTTCACTGTAAAAAGTGATTTCAGCAGCCTTGGTGCTACTCCTGAAGTATAAGCATGGAGAAAAGAAGAAATAAAAAAGACACCTTTTGATGAGAGGTTATGCAGTCTCTACAATTGAGTAAATTTAGTTGCTGTTGCAGCAGAGGAATGTGATAGGAAATTTTACAGTTGAAGGAGAAATGTCACAGTATTTTGATAAGAAAGCGATGAACTTTTTTTCCCTTGTGCCATTATCAAGGCGAAGTGAACAAAATACATCATTTATAACCCACTGCTCTACCATTATCTCCTGGTGAGACACTTGTTTTAAAACACACAAGGACCTTTTTTCTCCAAGACTAAAGCTCTCTGTGAGGCTCAGTCTTCCTTTATAACCATGAAAGAAAGTTGACACTTGTGTGGGCCAAAGTTTCCAGGCAACCACACAAGGGCACTTATACACCCTCCAGGTCACCCCTCGTTCTGAAGTACAGAGGAAGCATATGAACAGTGTATGTCCCTTTGATCACAGATACCATCTAAAACTGATGTGGAGAGAAAATCCTGCACTTTGGAAGAAAAGCACTACAGTCTCCTCAAAGCTCTTTCTTACCTAATATACACAGAAAGTAAAGGTTAGCGTGGTAGTGCAGAACTGCTAACATATTTTTCTCCTACCCACTACAAAGTGCCACTGACTCTCTCCTGATGCTTAGTACTCTTGCCCATGTATTCTTGCTCCTGTTTTGGTTTGGCTTCGGTTGAGGTTTTGTTTGTTTGTTTGTTCTATTTTGTGAGCTTCTCTTTGTTTTGTTTGGTTTTTTTTAAATATTAACCTTCCACTAACCTCAGCTGATTGACTGCTCATTCAGCAAACCTATGCCCCAGTGTATGAGCAGCAGGGTGATGTGCTAGAGAGCACTCAGTAGAGAGAACTTCCAGTAGCATTTACAGACACAGACAAAATTCCACAAGATTTGCATACTGATATATCCAATAGAAAATAAAAAATATATCCTTTTATTTTATGTTGAATAAGAGAGAAAATATTTATAGTCAAAATCTGGTGGTATTTAGTATAACCAATGTCTGTTCAGTAGAATTAAATGTCTCTTTTAGTAGAAATAAATGTAAATGAAACTAAGTTGCCACATCAAAAGATAAAAGAAAAAATATCAGGGTATCAGAAAATATCAGTATTCTCAAGAACCTCCTCATTAGTACTTATAATTTTTTTTTTTGGTCCTGTAGTACAAAAGTTAGACTCAGACATAAACAGCCAATTTAATTTATTTCATGAAAACAAACAAAACACTTGTTTCCAGAAATGACAGATGAATTTACCGGAGCCCTCAGGTTATTCTGCTACTCCTACATACAATGTGTTCAACAGCTCAAATGGTTTGTTTTGATGCACATCAGTGCATTTGCTGAGTCAATGAGGAAAAAGACACATAATGTGAACAAGAAAAACTCTAAAAGGAAAATAAAATGAAAAGTTAATAATTAAAAAATACATTGAAATGCAGCACATTTAATTCTAAAAAACTAATTAAAACCTCAGACAAGCCTAATTGTAATTAAACTGACAGCTTCAAGATAGTTTTTAGATGCACAAACACAGGATATAACTTTTTGTAAATATTTATCAAAATACTGAAGGAGACAACAGAATCTGATTAACTGATTAGTGATTAACTATCACCCTAAATTTCAGCTGCAATGTAAGAATGAGAAGAAAAAACATAGATTTTGAACTATTTATCAAAGTGCTCATCTGGAGAGAAACTGTCACAAAAAAAAAAAACTAAAAAAAAGAAAACAAACCACCAAATTAAAACTAAACAGAATGTTTACTTCTATTTTGTTCTTTTTTATTACTTTCTACTTAAATTAACAAGGGCAGCCATGGTTTCTCAAGTCTTTGCTGACCTTTCCACTGTTTTGGAAGCTTCCAAACACCAGTGAGATGAAAATTTCAACCAGATTATTGCCTGGTAATGAATGTAAAATCTCAGGTCATAACTAAATGAAATTTATGAAAATTAAGAAAATTTATGAAATTTAAGAAAAAATAGTAAGGTGGACATAGTAAGCTATTAAATATAAACATTTTCATTCCCCATAGCACAAAAAAGTTTAAAATATTAATGTTAAAAGCAAGACATTTGAAATGTTTTTCTGAAATATATAGCATTTCTTCTTAGGTTGTAGAAACACGGCCAGACTCATTCAAATGGACAGATGCTTGCAGCAAGAAAGACTATTTTGAAGTTAAGCCATTCAGGACTCTGAACGAATTTAGCAATAAATTCTTTCAAAGCTTTACTGTAAGATCTATGATTTAATTGTCACACTCCAAAGCTGGTGGACAGGTCACTCTATTACACAGCTTTTATATTTAACTTTGGTGGAGAAGGGTTGGTCTAAGACCAACAGAGTCTCTCAAAACAGGATGATAAGTAAATTTCACAGTTATCACAAAATAACATATGATATTAGGTGGTAGCTACATGATAACTCCACTGGAAACAATGGTAATTACATAGTAAATCGTGTCAATGATACTGCATTATCTCCTAACTGTTCAATTAACTCGTGTCACCACTGCATACTATGTTTAGAAAGTTGCTGATGCAATATTTCCGTATCATAATTGCAAAGATAGTTGAAGAAGATAGCATCCTATAATTTCAGAAAATTTCTAATATTACTTGGTGAAACTGTTATGAAAAACAAACAAACATTGAGGTGAAAAATTACACCTAAAAACCTAGAAGATACCTTAAATGGAAAGAGTTTGCCAAGACTGTCATCAAAAAAATTTTCATCTTTCATGAAGGGGATATTTTTTTATAGATGGTATTCCAATTATTATTCATTCACCTAAACAAATAGTAAGAGCCCTCAACCATCATTGAAAGAGTTACAAATTTAATCCCTGAAAAAAGTTACTTTTCCTTTTCTGGGCAGATAAACTGATAAATGTCGATTACTTTGTATTAGGGGAATATGCTTCATTATAATATAGCACAAGAATGGGGGAAAAAACCCCACAGCATTTAAACTCCCTCAAAATGCTGCAACTTCACCAGGGACACAACTGGCTGCCTCATTTTCACCCATACAAATCAAAAGTCCAGAGAGGTGAATAGAATTACACAGACATAAATGGAATAAAATTATTCTAGGAAGTATATACGGCTATTTCTCTTGTTATTGTCTTTTAATATTCAAGATGGCAGGATATGATTGTTCTCTTTGAATGGTGTCATGTTCTGTTTGTTCCTATACCACTGATTTGTAGTTCAACAAGTTTATTCTTAAGCAGTATTTTTGTGAGTACAGAATTAAATCATCAGCTGGTACAAATCAGAGTTACAGTTAGATTGAAGCAAAGGCAGAAGGATGGTGTTATATTGATTTACATCATCTCAAAATCTTGCTTTGTCATAGTCCTTGCTGCGAAAGAAAGGGCTGATATCCGTGAGTCAATCCTTAAATACAAACCAATGTAAAGTTTTAAAAGTCTCTCGGTAACAAGGATGTTTTGGGACAAAGATACCTATGAGATACAAAAATTTTTGAAAATGTTCCAAAGTGTCTTCATGAGAAGACGTGTGGCACTAAAAATCTTCTGACTGCACAGCAACATTTACCTGTAACAGAAACACTTCTGAAGCCTGAAGTTGCTTCTGTTGTATTTTTCAATTTTCCTTTGTGACAATGCTATTTCATACAGCTTGTTTGGATTTAAAGCACTTTATTTAAGGCCAGCTCCACCTACTTTTTCATCTCTGCTCATACTAGTTTTGTTGTTATAAGAACACAAAGGAATCTGCATGATTTTAGCGCATGACTCGTTTCCAGCAAATCAACACACACACTTTCAATTTGTTATGCATGAGAGATGTGTAAAACTACAGAGATTTGGGACTCTGGAGGACAAAATAAGCAAAATATGTAAGCATTGTATCTAAATCACAACAGAAGTTAAACTCTAATTTAACATAAAAATTGTATAATGAATTCAAAAATACCAAGACTTTAAAGTTATCAGACCACATTCTAGACTTGTCCTTGGCTGTCTATGAATTTACTGTGGAACTGTTGTCCATGGGGGTTGACCTGTCCTACAGAGGCACAGTGTGCAGTTCAAGCAATGCTTCCACTCCTCCTTCCCAGCCCTCTTCTTCCCTCAGCCCCTGGATTGAGACGCTACTCGTTTGCTTTGCATGGCCCTGCCCAACTGCTTCTTCTGAAGTTAGGAGTATCACACTGGAAACCAAATACTGGCAAATAGGACAATAAAACAAAACCCACAAAGTTCAGAGTTTCCCCCAAACCTCCTCCAAAACAGGGATATGAATAAGGTAAGGTAAAACTTCCTCAATACTCAATCTCTTTTGTGATAATCAAGCATTTTCATTTTTTCAATCTCTGATCCTACATCCATCGAGTGAAAGGATAAGAGTACAAGTACAAAAGCAAGAAAAAGAGACATCAGCAAGAGTAAACACATCAGAGAAAAACAAACTCAAAAAATTACCCTCAAACTCTCAAGAGTTTAGTAGGTTACATTTAATAACATATACACATTAAAAAAAAAATACAGTCACATTTTCAATTTTTAACAGGAAAACAGTGCAGTGGGAGGAATCACACTGTTCCAAATTAGGCAACTTTCGGGGCTTTTTTATGATATTATGATTTTTATTATATTATTTAAAGTACGTTTTTATTTCTCAATTTGGAAAAAAAATCTGCCAATATAAGCACAAGACAGGAGTCCAAATTTCTGAAAGTGGTCTGAATTATAAAACCACAAATGAAACAATCTTAATGTAGTCTCCTCTGTTGCCAACTTCTGCCAACTAACGTAATAGATAATAATGAAGTTGAAATTAAAAATAGGGTTAAAAATAGAATTGCTTTGGTTGTCTGGGGTTTTTGTTTCTTTTTTTTTCTGTCTGTTTTTTGGATTTTTTTTTCTTTTTTTTTGCTTTACCATCTTCCAGCATCCTCCACAGAACTTTTGAGAAACAAGACATTTCTTTTGAATCAGATATCCATTATCAATTTGGACAGAGAGCGTCTGAACCAGTATTATCTGCAAATGATTTATGAGGGCAGGTATTTCTCTACCTGAACATTTTAGTGAAACCATAAATATCAGTAGCGACAGAGATTCAAAGAAAAAGCCTTAGAAAATATTTTATATGGAAAGTTAGTTCCATCTGATGAAAATTTTAATTTACCATTTCTGTGTTTTTAAAGAGCTTGCATGTTAGCCAGGTCTATCGTTCTTTCTTGCTGCTGTTTTCAACATACTTCCTATAAATACTTGCCTATTAATAAAATTTACTCAACTGAGCCAACTGATGAGGTATCTTCCCCTGACATTAACTAAGAATGCACCTGAGTCTGAACTGTTACTCAGAAGAAACAAATACATTCAATACAGCACAGCAAAAGCAGCATTATAAATTGTTCATGAAGAATATTCTCAAAACCCCTCAGAGAAAACAGCATCCCCTCTTCTGCTGTGTAAGCTCCAACTCACTGAGCATCACCAGGCCGTTTACCCTTGGGAGTCTCCTCCTCTCTAAAACGGTGTCTCCTGAATGGAGAGGGATGGTTCTATACCACAGCTCTGTGTGGATTACCTACCTCAGAATGCACTATGCACATTCACGTTCTTCAGACTTCTCTTCCACACTCTGCTCAGACCTTGAGATTATATTGGAAGCACCATATAGAATTATAGCTAGAAGAATTATTGATAAAAGAATTCAAAACCAGTTTAATGACCATTTTGATTTATGTTGCATTATTTTCAATTCCCAAAGTAGTCTACTTTGTGAAAAAGATAAAAAGAAAAAAGGAGGCAAAAAAGACTTGTTCACTGTGGAATTGATTTTTAATTGTTAATTTCATCTTCTAGATGCAATTCATGTTTTGCTGAGCTTATTTTTTACCTTTTTCTTATTTCTGTTTATTATTTCTATTAATTTATTTCTCAATTATTATTGGGTGGACCAAAAATAATAAAAAATAAAAATGTCTCTATAAATTGAAATGGAAAGAATTCTCTTTTATAGTACTGTAAACATGTTCAGTTGAAGTAAATGTTAGGGAAAAGCATGTACCAACTAAAATTAAATTGTAAAAACAGAACTTTACACATGTGTGTTTCAATACACTGTCTTCATTAGGACATTTTGATACTTATCTAAGTGTCAACTGCAATGCACATATGCTGGATCACACCCTGTATTTTCTGTTCTAATAATAATGTATCTATTAACCATGTTTTCTACCAGAAGACTTAAAAATGTTGGAAATATAAAACTGAATTAAGCATCTGATCTTATTAACACATGAAGGTAATATTAGCCTTCTTTCATGGTTAATAAAAACAATACATAAAACTTAACCAAAAGTCTTTCTGTTTTGTGAAGCTCAGGTTGGGCTTGACTTTAGAACTTCATTTCCAATGTATTTCTAATCCACCAGTGAAAACCCAGGTTGAACAAACCCAGAATAGAGAACTGGAAAATCAAGGGCAAATTTAAGGCATCAGGGAGCTGGCCCGTGTTACAGAGAAAATAACTCAGTATTCTCGGTTTTTATATAATGCCTTTCATGTCTGAAAATCTACTTGGTTTTCACGTGAACTATTTTAAAAATTGGAGAATTATATTGGAGAAAATAGAGTTTTGTTTCCTTTGTATAATAAAGATACATAGCTGTAACCTGTTTATAATTTCTTATTGTATAGTATGTTTAGTTTAGTTATGTTTAGTTACAATAACACAATAAACATTGCCTGAGTAATCCAGGAAAACAACTTTCACCACGGTGAAGACCCCATTAGGAAGACATGCAAGGTCTAACTCATACTTCCTTCCTCATATTTATTGTGAAAGGGATCATGCATGGAATCCACTCTGCTGGATGTAGAGGAGTTCACAAAAGGCAAAAGAGGAGCCCACAGGCCTTTCACACCCTTTTTCAGCTCATTGCTGAATGGTGTGCTCATCCCAGAGACTAAATCCTTCCTGTCAAAATATGAAGGGCTCTGTCAGGACTGGTAATTCAGTGCAAGGAGGAGGAGGGAGGAATTAAATGGCCGAGAACTGTTACAACAAGGGTGTAAAGGAAAGAAGAGGCTGCCACTGCAGGGAGGCTACAGAGAAATCCTTAGAACAACCTGAAAATAGCAACATTGGAACACTGATGAAAAAATGCTACATTTTACTAATGTATGACATACTAATGTATGACATAAATACATAAAATAAAGTAAAAAAAAAATACGAGAACTGCCAGAAAAAAATAATTCTCTAAGTGCATCTAAAAATAACTATATTTACGATAGATGAGTTTTGCATGGCTCTATAAAACAGATATTATGATATACAGGATTTTAGCAATATAGTTACTAGAGAGAATAAGAAAACCATTTTCCATCAAATTACTGCCTCTTTCTCCCTGAAAAGTATCTGACTAAAGCAGAGATAATGTAAAGTTCAGCTATCAAAAATGGCTTCATTAAGAACTTTAATGAAGCACATGGGAGCCATTTATTGACTTCTCAACTATTAAGACATAGCATTATTACTGCTTTAACAGTATTTCCATTTTCATTTAGGAAATAACTAATCAAGGGATCAATGTACCAAAGACTTTATTTTCTCTCCCACGGGTCAGTGAAAGTACATTTTTTAAAATGCAAAAAACGTAAAGGCAATTCCCCCCAGTGCCATATCACATAAGCAATTTAAAGAAATAACAAGGAATGCTAAAGGTCAATGGCTTCTGATCTAAGCCATGTTATAAAACAAATGAAAATTGTTCATGGTAATTCTACCTTTCTGGTGGAAGTAAGAGATCTCTTTCACATCAAAGAGGCTTACCTCCGAAGTATGCAAAGCACCTCCACCCTGACCCGCTGTCAACCTGTGAGACATTTCTATTTCTCAGCCTTACTTAGAATGCAAACTACTGTTTTCCTGGTAGTTCTCACAGCTCCACTTCCTTTGAGGTACAGATGTGTAGCCAAAGAACCCAATCAGATAACACCCATTTACATATTTATAAAGTCTCCTGTAAAATCTCGTATCAATTGTTGCCACTATACATAGCCCTTTCAAAGTATCTTGTGGGCACAAGCGCTCCACTGCACTGCTCCCTTCAGGAGTCCAGATATATCGTATAATGTGATTTCAATGTAAATGTGGCCCATCACACAATCATACCACTTCACAAACTCTTTTCTGCTGGGGTAGCTTAAATCTAAACACACTCAAGCAGCTTGCTGCACTGGAGCAAGATTTCCTCCACATAAAAAAAAAGTCAAAACCCCCAACACAACAATGCCAAGGAAAAAAAAATCTGAACATTTTCTGCAGAAAGATGGGCCGTCTCCAAATCCTTGTGCCCTATCAGACAAATTAAAGTAAATCAAGCATGAAATGAAGCAGAAGAGCCCCGAGATAAGGCTCCTTTAAGTCGTTTACAGATTAGGATAGAGAGAGGTGCATCTGGTCTCTGGCAGTGAAGGAGGCCAGTTTCTCATCTCACAATAGCAGCCTGTGTATAGGATTACCTTACCTTGTCACTGACAAGGGAAAAAGCGCCTGCAAAATGTCTCTAACTAACTTCCTAATGTTCCCAGCTAAGTTCTCTTATTAAAGTATTAACTGTTACAATGATAGAAATAAATTTTGATAAAACAAAATAAAAACAGACACCAGTCTGATTTATGAGCTGGTCAGACACTGATAAACTGGAGGCTCTGCTACCAACAGATGAGCCTCTTCGCTTATCAGTCAGGATTTCACTGCTAGAGACAGCAGATAACTTCCCAACTGGAATTAGGGATTCAGTGAACTGTGTGTTACTGGTCAGACTGGTGCTCCAGCAGCACCTAAAAAGGCCTCTTGTGTTATCCGATGGGATTTTGTGCGGCATGCAGTGAGATGTTTCCCTGCTGGACGTGACGGCGGAGCTCAGAGGCCTGCACAGCTCATGGGTAAACTGGGGCTCCTGCGGTGGCGAACCAGCCTCCCTCCTCTTATCAGCTCCTACAAATTGCAGGCCTGCCTTCCTGCCTTCCTTCCTTAGGAAGACGTGTCTCTCCTGCAGCGCCATCATCCACTTCTGCTTCTGCTCTGCGGCCCCTGTGCGGCAGAGGCCAAACCAAGCCAGCGTTCCCAAGGCCGCCCGGCTCCCCCGGCTGCCCAGGTTCCCCCAGCTCCGCCCGTTCCCCCGGCTGCCCCGGNCTCAGAGGCCTGCACAGCTCATGGGTAAACTGGGGCTCCTGCGGTGGCGAACCAGCCTCCCTCCTCTTATCAGCTCCTACAAATTGCAGGCCTGCCTTCCTGCCTTCCTTCCTTAGGAAGACGTGTCTCTCCTGCAGCGCCATCATCCACTTCTGCTTCTGCTCTGCGGCCCCTGTGCGGCAGAGGCCAAACCAAGCCAGCGTTCCCAAGGGCGCCCGGCTCCCCCGGCTGCCCAGGTTCCCCCAGCTCCGCCCGTTCCCCCGGCTGCCCCGG
>VZTB01010714.1:836173-860677 GCA_013397245.1 Thryothorus ludovicianus
CCCCGGCTCCCCTGGTTCCCCCCGGCTGCCCCGGTTCCCCCGGCTGCCCCGGTTCCCCCGGCTCTCCGTGCTCCCCTGGTTCCCCCGGGCTGCCCCGGCTGCCCCGGTTCCCCCGGCTGCCCCGGTTTCCCCGGCTCCCGTGGTTTCCCCGGCTGCCCTGGTTCCCCCGGTTTCCCCGGCTCTCCGTGCTCCCCCGGCTGCAGTGCCGCCCCAGGACGGCAGCCGGCCCGGGGCTGGGCCTCCGCCGGTCCCCTCGGAGCACAGCAGGCCGTGGGATCGCTCCAGCACGGCACTGAGGGGCACTGAGGATGGCTGCCAGGGGCTCGCAGAGGGAAGGCAGTCCTGGCAGCCTCCCCCTTTCCATGTACTTCAAGCCCGCCACACTCAGTACCTCGTAATGGGACAAGAACACTCTGCTCAGTGTGGGGGCGTTCGCTCGTTTTGCTGTGCTGTGCTACCCTACAAATGCAACCACTACTCTGGGTGTGAAGACACCTCCGAGCCCTTCAACAAACCAAAGCAAGGGTTTGCTACACGACCCAGCAGCAATCAAGCATGGTTATATATTAAGAAGAAAGCAGGTAAATGCAAGCTATCACATACTCATAGCTGAACACATACAATGCTTCAAAAGAAGTAACAAATCAACGTAAAATTAGTGCCTGCTTTATGATTTCCACCTTTTAGTTCTTGTGAATGCCAGAAAAGTAAAATAAGATAGTCTGGATACCAAAACAGCAGTATTAAAAAGAAAAAAAATATATTTTTCACTTCTTAGAGAGATTTCCTTACACAAGGAAACCTACAGGCTGTCTAATTCCAGTGCCAATGTATGTACTAGGTGTAAGGATGAAAACATACTATGCTTTTTAATTTACTGCAGCTCTAGCATAAAGAAAAAAATCCCACCATTACAGTACTGTAAACTAGTACTAGATCGAGATTGCACTTTTACCCTCAAAGCTCTACAGAAAAGGTCTATGTGCACCTTTATTTCCCCAACGAGAATACTTTAAAATAGACCTGAATATTTGTTACTGATATTTAAAGGCAGAAACGACCCAGAAAGCAGAATATAATTTTATTGAACTAATCCAGAAAGAATGTAGGGCAGGATAGCAGCAAGTATGAAATTGTCCTTGAGGCTTTAACTGTCAGACCCTAAATCTGTGGTGCTTCAGGAAATCTTCCTGAATGTATGAAAAAGAAAGGCAGAAAGCACTGCACCTCAACTCAGAGCATCTTCTCCACCCAGCCGTTCACACCACCCTGAATCCCTTACATTCTTCCTGCTTTTTTTGGATATTTGCAAGACTGTCTCCAGCCCTGCATAATATTCAACCCAACTGAACTGAGGTGGGTCCTGCCCCTCCAAAGCTGCCTACCTCCTTCGATGTAGTGACATCCCTTTACTGGCCTTGAATGCTGCCCACTCGAGAAGGTTTTGAGGACTGGAGTTTTATTTTCTTCCTAAGGCTATTTCCCTGCCTTTTCATTTGCCAGGCATCACTCACTGCTATGAAAATGAAAGCCATGCCATATTATCACCCAAGGATCTCACAAACTGACTGAGCTACAAACAGGACAGGTGGGTGAAATTATGCATGGAAACACTCCCACAGGAGGGACCTTTCATCCTTTGAAAAGACTGTCCGAACAAGGGAAATTAAATTCCTTTACTCACTAACTCTCAAGACTAATTTCAATGGGCCCCAGCACTTTAAAGCACAACCCCTCCTTCTCAATGAGACAGATGAATTTTTCTGTTTATATGTGAAAAATGTCAGCCCTCATTTCACTCATTCTTACTTGCATTTTAAATATACACTGCAAAACTGCATCAGTGCAGCACCTTATGCTGAAAAATATGATGAAACCATGATGAAAAATTATAAACGAGTGTCTTATTTTGCCTACATTTAGTATGAATGAATAACCCAAAAGATAGAAGAGCATAAGCTCTCTCTGTGAAATGAACACACCTGATTTGCAGCTGCCACTCTTTTTGCTGGCACACACCGATGATATGTGAAGGCACTGTGAAACACAAATGTGATCTACCCATATTTTTGCCTCATTTATTTACGCTAATTTTAATGCCTGCGCAAATATACAGGGGATTTGGGGCAGAGGAGAAAAATAGTACTTATTTGTACCCTAAAATTATTCTCAGTGAAATTTAGATAATAATTCTTTTTTATGCAGAGAACTGATACATTTATACATCTATGACCAATTGACAATGTCTAACAAGCACTCACTGTTTGCCACTGTCAAGTAATAAATTAAGTTAAATTATGCCAAGAAATGAGCATATTTTATTCTCCTATCTATTAATACTGTGAGAAGGTAACACATTACACTACTCCTATTTTTGTAGCAGACTTATAAAATTCTTATGACAGTTTTTTTTACCTTGTATCAGAAATATTCAAAACCAGTTCACATTACACTAAAACTGCCCATCTTGATCCATAGAAGAAGGGCTACTTTTTATTCAATAAGGTACATATATTATGTACCATAATATATTATGTAACATAATTTTATGTAAGTTCCTTTAAAAAAAGCTGTAATGCCATCATTTCCAAAAGCATTTCCAAATGTGACAGTTCTTCCAAACTATACAAACTTAGTGCTATATATGACCAAGAACATGATACAATAAAAATGATATTAATGACTCCAAATGATAATAAGAGACAACTATATGAAAATTACTTGTTTAGTACTAATTAGAATGTTGATTTCTTTCTATTACAGTGCTGATTAACTAATTTTAGATTCTTGTTAAAAAAACAAAGGAACTGCAGCAGTTCTACAGTCATCAATAGTTTTGATCTTTACTAGTCAGTGTTAACAGTGTCGTAAATAACAAAATCAAATATAACCCTGCATAGGAATAAGTGCAAAATGGCCTCCACCAATAAACCAAAAAGAGCATTACACACTTTTGCCATTTTACCATGATCTAGACTATTCCTTTGACCACCACCATAATCTTCCATTCTCAAAATACTCAAAAGGAAAGACAAGGTTTCTGATCTGATACACTAAAATGAACTTCACAGATTAATGGATTCTGAAAATACAAAATGCTGCTCTACTTTCCATTTTCTGAATGTATTACCTAGCACAAAACTTCTGATAAGAGATCCTCAAAGCCATGGGGATCTGCAACACAAGCATAAACTTTCTCTGATGGTCTAGTATACTAAAGACAGATAAAAATCTATGTTGGTTATCTTAGATATCAAAATGTCACCTACACTGAAATTTTCTGTAACCAGCACAATGCAAGTGATTGCCATGATGCAGCCAGTACCACATCCAACCACGGACACTCCCCCTTTCACAAGGCAGGTACATTTTTATAACTGGATCCATAAACAGTTCACAGTCAAAATGAGTGAACAGCAAGAGTTCAGTTCACAGTCCAGGGTTCATGAGATGCCATATGCATTTATATCCTAATAATGTACTAAATAGAATTAATTTTCAATTATCTACCTCTAACCGTTTATGAAACAGTTTAATGATCTAGCCAGTGTAACCAGAATCCATTTTAACTCCATGAAACTTCTGCTATTCCTTAAAAATATCACATTAGAGCTACAAAGTATTCAGACACTTTATAATGAGAACTGAACAATTAATGGTCATGAGCTTAATTTCATTGATTTATAGCATAAAGCAGATTTCAACTTACTTCCATGATTCCAAACAAAAACAACACAGTGGAAGACTGAATGCATTATACATATCCTTACAATACCTTACAATATACTCATCTGACACATAGTGTTATATTTTTAACAGGCTTAGGTTTTGATTTAAAACAGGATTTTATATATTTAAAGAACCATAAAGTAATCACAGTGTATTGAACTCTGTTCCTGTATGGCAGATCTGATTTCACTGAAGCTGGTCCAAATAAGAGATCTTTGAAGATCACAAACTGTTACCAGCAGTTTTAGCAAACTAAGTGTGTGGAGGATGATCAAGTTTGATAGACTATGTGAGCTCGTATCTTTAAATCAGCAACACATGCAGAAACTTAAGGGTAGGTAGACTTTTTTACCATAGGTTGTCTTCCTTTGGTTCTTGTGCCAAAGTCCCAACTGAGTTTGACCATTCTGAATGTATCTCTACCTTGCATAATTTTTGCATGGCATAGAGGTATTTAAAGTAGCATGAACATGAAGCATTCTAAGTTCTAAAATTATCTAACCGGGGCATCACAGAGTTGTGAGGATTAAGTTAGTTTTACTTATGTCTTTCTTCTTTTTTTCCCCTAATTTAGTCACACCTAATTACATTAAAACCATTGTTATTTAGCTAAATAACAATTCTTCCCACATTAATTTCTTTTCTTAGGATGCATATGTATTCCAATCACATTGCCAGTATAGACAGTCTAAAGGAGCTGAGAGAACTGATTAATAGAAAGACATAGGAAGACTGAGTTAGGTAAAATGACAGATTATTATGAACATTCAGGAAGGCTCACTTTTAACTGCTATTGTTCACGATCCTCTTAAGTTGATCTAAGACATGATCATCTATCCCGCTAGTGCCTCCATACATTTTTCATAGCAGGCAGACTAAAATTACTTTTCCATTAAAAAAAATTCATTCTAAACCTTTGCAAACCCATGGAAGGAATCTAGACTAAAATACTTATGATAAATAGTTCTGAAGACAGCCCATCAGCCTTGAGTTCAGGACAGAAACAGAAACAACAAACTCCTCTCTGAGAAGTGCCAGGTCTTTGCTGGATAAGCATGTACTTTTCATAGTAGAAGCATTAAACTCTATTTCTGTTCAAATAAAACAATGCCCCAACGAAATAAAATGAAGAATGAAACCCTTAAACCTTCAGCTGCTCTCTCAAATGTCTCTATAATAACCCTCAAAAAGCATAATAACCAGTATTATTATGCTAAGCAGTACCTATTCATATAGCAGCATCCAGTGCTTTCCCCCATAAGCCCATGGTCTTATAAACACTTGAAAAACCTACAAATAACTTGTTTTAACAGACTTCGAAATCATTTAAGAGATCTTGACTGTCCACACTTGCAGCAGTGAAGCCTTCTCTATGGGAGGTGTCTGAAAAAAAGGTCATGCAACTATTATTCATCAAAGAATTGTTGGCAATTTTCACTTGAAAGACACAAGTGCATTTCCCCACCACCACCACCACCTCTTTCATGCATTTATCAGTAAAAACATTGTCTCATATTCTCTCTTTGTACAGATTGCATATTTAATGCTAATCAGTTTACTAATTGCTCCAAAGTTAAAATGAAATCTAAATTTATAAAGGTAGATGAAGGTTCACTTATTCCTTGCTCTCAGGAGTCTGATGCTTTAAGTAGGGTAAGAAGGGGAGAAGAGGAAGACAGAAAAAATTTCAAAAATGGTTTACTCTGGAATACTCTAATTCCCATTAGAAGCATACAACTACTTTATCTTTCTTCTTTTACCATTAATTACAAATAAATTCATCTTTCTCTTGTGAAGCCTGAAGTTTGTTGTTGTTGTTAGATGAGTTGCATTCAAACTCCAACAAAAAAGATGAAGCCAACATTGAAATTCATCTCACAGTCCAGAATTTACTTAACGGCCAGCCTGTGCGCTGTGATAAACGGAATGATGATCCAGCAACATGTCTTTATCCATGGTTTGCTTTAATTAACGCTGGCTTGTTTGTTGAAAAGATGATTAATATGCCAATGAAAATTGCATAATTGAATACCACAACACTGGCACAATCAGAAAGACACATGCAGTTTTTTGATTAACATTTATTATTATTATTATTATTGTGTGTTTTAATGTACTCTTCTCACTACGAAATCTTGCTCTTTTTGACCGAGAGGTGAGGAAATACCAGGTTAAGTTCAAGATCTTCTGTGGGCAAGAAGAAAAGATAAGATGCAATTTAAGAAACAGTTACTTGGTCAAGCAGCCATTTTTCCAAACTCAAAAGAGAAGCAAAGCCACCACAGAAAAAAGAAATGCAGGAAAAATAATAAGCTATAACAAAAGTATGAACACAAACCTCAAAACAACAAATGGCAAAGACCTTTAAGCAAAAAGTAAGAAAAATGCAAACAATGTATGACAAGAATTAGTATGTGGAAAGTGTATGAGAAATTTTTTAAGGAACAGAAATCAGAAGAAACTTCTACTGGAAAAGAACCACATTAAGAAAGCACTAAGGGACTGTCCCTTTCCAGAACTTCAACAGAACAATTGTATTAACTGCCATTTGTTAACATATTCCTGTGGTTAATTCCATGTTATGACTGGCACAAGAGTAACAACTAAGTCCAGTGTTTATTTTATATATACTGTTTATTTCATTAATTTTCCTCTATTTACTTATCCTTACCATCAAACTTAAGGCAGATGTTAATGCTATTTAACACTTACTCTTATGCAAAACCTGATTTTAAGGGCCAGGACCATCCCTTTTCTTCACAAAAGTGAATTCAGACTTGCATACCAATTGAATAGGATATATAATAGTTCTGTAAATACTTTCTATTCTGGAAATATGCTAATAGTAAAATCTACAATTTTTGAGCTAAGGTAAGACAGAAATCTTTCCAGACTTTCTCCCAAAAATTAGCATCTACTGACTTCAAACTTTCTTCAGTGTTTTAAGTAGGCACAAGAATTTTCTGATAACTGAAGTTCCATTATTTAGATTAATAAACACTCGCGGAGGATAACACAAAGCAAATACTGCTGCACCTTTACTATAATCAAATAAAACAGCAAGAAAAGATTCCAAGTTATTTCTTTCTACAAAAAGCAGCACAAGTATTAAAATTTCTGCAAGAATTGCTTTTCAAGGATCTTCACACTGTCCTTAGATGGATGATGGGAAAAAGGAAGGAGAAAACTCCCACAGGAAAGGGTTGTGTGCTCCAGCTGCAGCCTTTAATGACTCCTGTGGGTCTAAAGGGACCAAAGGAGGTACTGCTTGTCTCTCAGGAAGCCTGGATAACATGATTCTCAGGACAAGTAGTGAGAGCTCAGCTGAGTAGGTTAGACAGCCTGGAGAAGCATGACTGCCAGTGAGAGAAGGAATCCATTCTTCCTGCTTCATCCTCCAAAGCCATCCATTCTCCCCTATGCTCCAAGCAGAGACTCCTCCATGCTTTGCCTTGAAATTAATTATTTTTTGTAGAAAAATCCTACATAAGTTAAGCACATTGGAGACACACAAAAGTCACAGGATTTCTAAGCAAGAGGCTCAACAAGGCTTCTCTCAGCTTACCTGTACCTTTGGGAGACACTGAATTTTCAGTTTGTAGTTTAGCTTGGGAGTTATTTAAGCTCCTGTATGCTCACTTTTGCAACTCAGTATCTGTGAAGTACTGGCAGGGCAAACAAGATGAAGGTTTTGCTTTTGGAGTCACAAAGGAGCCACAGAAGACACTATTGTATTTCCTCATTCAGCTGTTCTTAGGAAAACTAGAAAAGGGCCTTCACCTTATGAGGTGGACAGTTTTTGTCAGTTCTTATAACTAAGAAAGGAATACAAGCTATCTTATTAATTAGGGTGAGAGGACTGACCTACTGAAAAATTGTTGAAATGGAAAAAGAAATATTTGACTGCTTGGGAAATAGTTGATTGCTGAAAAGATATTTTAAATGAAACCATATTAAAAATACTTGATCAAAACCCAAATATGTTACAAAACAGAAGATCTGAAGAAAAATTAATTCTTAAGTATAAGCTTGCAACAACAGCAACCATCCTTCAGCTTTCAAGGAATGCAGAAACGTCTGAGGGGCGTTTTCTAGGAAGGAATGGAGCAGCTGGAAGTGCTGAATACTTCTGCACACCTATACTAAGAGGCATTTGGCCCCATCTGAAAAGCTGCAAAGGAAAATACTACATTGTCCACCATGAGACCCATAAACAGATCAATCAGTTTATCTGAAAATGCAATCTTGTAACTTGACTGTTTTCCACACATCTTCAAGTTATGGTGTTATCACATCCAAACTTTAACTTATAATAAATATCACTGTTCATATCACTCTCTAGACTGTAGAAGGACACACTGCAATTTGCTTAACTGCAAACCATTCCAGCTGTCTGTGACCTTTCTAGGTATCTTTCAAATTAAACAGGTATTTTTTCTAAAATTTTTTATTAAAAATGTATATCAAAAAATATAACAATGTTCAGCTCTATAGCTAAAAAAATTGTTTCCTTTTCTTTCCTTTTGATTTACTTTACTTTCAAAGTAAATAAAAAAGTTTACCTATTTCTCAGAGTTCTTCCTAAGAACTGTAAGTCTTCTATAGGGTTGCAAAGGAAGCAAATAGATACAATAAGACAGACCTACACAAAAGCATGATCAGCAAGTGTAGTAATAAAAATTCCTCAGCTTAAGGAACCAGAGAGCATCAAATGAAACATTCAAACAGAAGATTTAAAATATTTTTTAAAAGTTATTTTTCTACCCAACAAAAGGGCAGAAGTGTGAAGCCCAAAGCTTTAGAAATAACAGAAATTCATATAAGCAAAGTTCAACAAGTTTATCAAATGTAACTGTAACAATACCACTACTGATCAAGGAAGATGAAGACTGGAGAATATCAAAAGACAGGTAGGTACAACAGGGAAAACACCACTGTCTGTGTACATTGTCATTGTGCTGTGTGCTGTGTGCTGTTGTCACCTTTCCCAGTTCATCCAGTGGGGTGGCACTGCCACAGATACAATTCCAATTAGTCCACAATCACTCAGTACAACTCTAAGATATTTCTAAGATATTTCAAATTCAAAATAATCAGAATTTTAATGTTTTCTAAAAATTTGTCTTTTACAGTCTTCAAACACTTCATTCTTTTTCACAGGTTTTTTTTTTTCCAATTGTTTTTCCCAGAACTACTTCTCCTATTGAGACACGTCAAACCTAGAATGTAACTGGCTCTGTCTCATTGCAGTGAAGACCAAGATTTTAACTCCTGATTACATTCTGGGCAACCAAAAGAAGCATACATTTTTTTCCTTAGAAGTTCCAAAAACTCTTTCCCAATTTAGATTTCCCAATTTATTAAAATAACTTTAATCAAATGCTTAATGACATTATTAAGTAAAGACAAATAAATGAATCCCTTCCAAGAACAGATCTCTTTACATCACTGCCAGATGGTACCCTTAAAATTCAATACTTTAGTATTACAGGAAAACCTTTTGTTTATGATTTTTGTGCCAGATTCACTCCAAGCGCTTGTGCCCACATATATGGCAGTTTGAATTAATCAGTCAGAGTGTACAGTTTCATGAGGATCAAATGTTTAATTAAATACAAATATCAGATTTCTTCTTTACTAACATGTAATTCAGTATTTAAATATCCAATATATATTACCTAGGGTCTCTTTACTAGAGATGTGTGTTTATAATTTATGATACTGAGTTCATCTAGAGAATAGATGAGGACATGTGAATTTCTCTGACTTGAAAAGAGCTACATCCTGAGTAACTGCTCACTAAATTGGTGAGGCACTGCCTATGCAGCCTTACCGATTTCTGGACTTTTCATTACAAATATTTTGTTTGCCCCCTTTCCTGGAATACAAGCTGAACTGTAGGTCATGTTAATAAAAGTAATTACTTTATTCATCTGTTCCATTACTTCCTTAAAAATTCTGAAGCATATTACCATGTTTGTGAATGCTACCAATTTATAATATTTCTCTGCATGTTTTTCTTTCTTGTACAATGTTTTCTTGTATTAATCCCATATGCTGTTTTTTAAAGATTTACTTTAAAAAGAAATTATTTCCTTGTCACTAAAGAACTCATTCTTACAACTGTTCTAAAGAGGGCTAATGTTGCGCCAATACTTTAAAATCAAAAAGAAAGTGACCTGGATAACAGACCTGTCAGTCTGATATTGATACATGGCAAAGCAGTTTGAACAGATGATACAGAGCTTAATTAATATGGAATTAAATAAAAGTAATTAAATTACTGCCAATCAACATATGCTTAGGGAAAACATCTTAAAATACTAACTTAGTGTTTTCTATTAACTATCTGTTAAATCATATGCCACTAGTATTACATTTACTCTTCTGTAAGGAATTTGATTTAATACAACATTGCATTTTAATTAGGGGTAAGATAAGTAGTCAGAAAAAAAAGGTTAGTAGAAACTGGACAAATGACAAATATGAACATTGCTAGTCACTGAGTGGATGCATTTCCAGTGAAGCCTGGAAAGCATTGCTTCTTGACTCTAGTACTGAACATAATTATGAATGACTTAGAACAAAGAATCAAATCATTTAATGATAAAGGCTGAGAAAAAGAAAACAATTGGAGAGGACTAAATAATGAAGAAGGCCGGTACAGGACAGCATAATGAGCTGGCAAATCTGGACTCCTTGCATGTGTGGGGTAATAGAGAAAAACAAAGTGCCCACGGGACCAAACAATGCAGGACATATCCACAGGGCAGGGGACTCACTTCTGAGAAGCACTGGCTACAGAAAAAGGTTTGGGCATTCAGGTCTGTTATCAGCTGAACAGGATTTCCCAGTTGAGCGTTGTAGCCAAAGGTGGAAAAGCACAGCAGCAAGTTCTACTGAAGAGCAGCAATGGAAAGATACATTGTGCTGCAGCAGAAAGGTTCTATTAACTGGGTAAGACACCCTGGCATGGGATTCTGTAATTCTGTGGCCAGTTCTCTTGTCCTAGTCCCCAGAAATAAAGTTGAAAAACATTGAGGAGAATTATTGGAAATACATTAAAATAATTAAAAGACCAGAAAATATTTCATATGGTAAAACAGACAGGAAATTAAGATTCCTAAGAGTATCAGATAGAATGCTATGGTTTGACTTTGTAATTCACATATGTGAAAGAGGAAAATAAATGCATGGTAGATTTCTAGATCAAGCAATCAATAGTACAGCAAAAATGTGTTAATTGAAACTTCTAAGTAGGCAAATTTAATCTCAAATAGGCTGGATCAAGTCAAACTATCAAAATTACAATTGGTTATTTATAGAAAATCTAAATTGAAAAGTTCATTTCCTCTACTCATCACTGGTAAGGCTACACCAGGAGTACTGTACCCAGTTTGGGGCTTACCCACACAAGATAGACATGAACATATAGTCCATCAAAGGGACCAGCACATCTCTCAAATGAGGACAGGCTGGCACAGTTGGGACTTTTTAACTCAGGGAAGAGAAAACTCAGGGAAATCTCATCCATGCATACTTGAAGGAATGATGTAAATAAGATGGAGACAGGATTTTTTCAGTGGAGCCCAGTGACAGGACTAGAACCAGTGGGCCCAAACTGAAGCATAGGAGGTTGCCTTTGTATGTCAGGAAACACTTCTTCACTGTGATGTGACTGAGATGTTGTCCAGAGAGGTTGTGTCATCCCTTCTTTGAGATGTTCAAAAGCAGTGAGCATCATCATAAGCAGTCAGCTCTAGGTAGCCCTACTTAAGCAGGAGGGTTGGAGTAGGTGACCCCAAGAACTTTAGTCATTCTGTGACACCATGATTCTATGACATTTGGGCTCAGCTGGTACTGGTTACTAGGTCATCCTAATCCTGGAGTTTGATAAGAAGGGGAGTATGCTAGGAACCATGTTGTTTAACGTCTTAATAAATGTTCTAGAGGAAATGTTGGCATGCAACGTCATCAGATTTGCAGATGATGTCAAACTGGGATGGAATCCATGCAAAGGATGACCTGTCTGTCATAAGCTGCCTACACAACTGGGATGAACCTCATGAAACTTGACAAGGATAAATATAATGTCCTGGGTACGAGAAGAAAGGAACCCTTGCAGGCACTGCCCAGCTGGGTAACAACTCTGCTGGAAACACCTGGGGCTTATTGTTGCTAGAAAGCAGAACATGAGCCAACAGTGTGCCCTGGCTCCAAAGGTCAACAGCTTCCTGGGCTGTATTAACAGGGGCACTGCCACAAAACCAAGGGAAGTGATTATCCTCCTTTGTTTGTTAGACTACATCTCAAATGCTATATTCCAGTCTCGGGAATTCCTTTGTAAGATGGTGACAAATTGAAGCAGTCAAGAAACAGACTCTCAAAATGGTGAGGGGGCTGGAGCAGAAAGGGGGAACTAAACTTGTTCAAGCTAAATAAGTAAAGACTTCAAGAAGAAATCAACTTGCAGTATTGAGAGGAGGTCATCACAAAGGTAGAGGCAGGCTCTTAACAGTGATGCATGCCAGAAGGACAAGAAACACTAGACATGAATTTGAACAAGAAAGATTCAGAATGGATATGAACAGACACATTTTATCATCAGAATAGCTAAGCATTGCAACAGGCTGTCCCAAAGCACATGGAGTCTCCATACTCGGAGATTTTCAAGATCCAACAGAATAAAGACCCAGTCCTCCTGGTCTGATCTCAGAGCAACCACACTTTGAGAAGAAGATCAGATGAAAGATGTCCTTAGGTCCCTTCCAAACTGAATGACTATAGATGAAATATTAATTTAAACATATGCTACTCTTCAAACTGTAACTGAATTCGGCCCTAAAATAAACCTTTTGCTTTATGGCTTGTCAAACTGGACGTTTTCTTCTATCTTTTAATTTATACATTTTATAAATCTATCATTTCCCTTCATGTTTTACTTAGCAGACTTATTTTTAAATAGTCTAGGTGTAGTATGAGTGGTTTGGCTGCTTAAAGATACACAAACAGCCACACATGTAGCTGCCATTAAAACAGAATAGCAAAGTTGAAACAATACCCTTAGGAGAAGGGAGATGATGGGAAAAATATCAAACACTAACAAAACACTTTTAAGTTTTCCTTATTCTTCTCTGCAAAAGCATCAGAGAGATTAAAGAATAGAGCACCTCATTTAAGACTCTCTCAAACTTGAGCTTTTAACAGACCATGAAACATTAGCTTGCTGTTTGCACCAGTCTAATGAAGGAGGTGCCCTTCTATTTAAGGCAAACCACAGAAAAAGCAAAAAAATCCTCTACTACATTCTTCCAGCCCAGGATAAACCCTACAGTAAGCGATCATAGAGCCTGTGGTTACATGTAACAAATTTTGTGAACAAGCAGAATTATAAGTGACTCATGGCTACTGTGCTCACATGATTTATACAACTTAATAAAAGAAGCTCCAGGAGAAAATGAGACTAATATAATCACATAGCATCCAATATATAGAAAAGTGGACTGACTGCATTGTACATTAAATTAATGTCATGATAGAAACAATTCACTGGATGTCATTCCCTAGAGCCTCTGCCTCGGCCACTTGTCATGGCTTTTGGAAATATGTTCTACTTCACATTTTTAAGCCCTATGGAGACAATATCATCAAAGGTTCAGCATCAAACCAATTCATTGTTTTCATCTCAGGATCTGTTCCCTGGTTATTTTAACTGAATGGGGCTCCCAAGATAAAAAAGACGTGGAAATAGCCATGTCCCATGTTCCTGATGACTCTGCTTCTAGTGAAGCTCACAGTGACAGTTTTTGTAATAAACAATAATATCATTACAAACATTAATTACATTGCCTCAAAAGCCCTAGGGAGTCATGCATTCACAAAAAGAGACATAAATCAGAAAAAAATAAGAAAAATGTATCTACTGTTCTATTTTCCTTTAGATATACTGTGATATGAATGTGATTTCCAGAGGTTTGATGACCTACCATCCTCAAAGACTGTGACTGTAATTGCATTGCTCAGTGTGTGCAGAGAAAGAAAGAAGTCAAGCTACAGACACTTTAAATTAGGTAGAAAGAACTCTGCTATTCAAATTTAGAGAAGCCTTTCCCCCTGTGTGACTTACTTGGTCATGAAGCAGTTCTATAAAAAAGTAGGAAGTAAGATTTATGACACTTTAACTCTACAGATATTCATAACTTTTTTTTTCTGCATTGAAACAAATCTTATGACATTTTATTTTCTTTCTGCTTTGTAAACCCTTGAAAAATACCCTTGGAGTTGGCCATTCAGTGTGCATGCAAATATATTTTATACAAAACAAAAATGTTAAATATGCATTTAAATGCATTAGCCAGTTTTGAAGTCTGAGGAGTAGAATTTGGCCTCAATTATATTTTCTTGTATTTAACTAATCTTATTTTGTGATCCTGTAAATTAAACAAAATAACAATATAAATATTATCAAGTAATATCAAATAGAAAACCCTACAGAAACTCTACTCTCTGACACTACTGAGGAAGCAAGACAGTTCAGGAGAGAATGTATGTATTTTACTTGAATTAGGAGCAGAATTAAAAAATTAGCTGTTTAAATTGCACTTAGCAGTTTAATATTGACTTGTGCCTTCTAAAAACTTGATGTCAAGTATAAGCTATACATCCTGGTTCTGTCTGCTGTAAACTGAGAAATGTTCCACAAGGTAAAATTATCTCCTTTCTTGTAGATAACTATCTTAAAATGGAGGGAGCAAAGGTGCTTATCTCACTTCATTGACTAAAGACTACCTTAAACTAACTTAGAGATCACTATATTTAGATAAAATTAAAAGGATGCATTTCTTGCATCATTTCTATGCATTTCTTGTAATGCTGTTCTTACCTAGAGTTAAAAATAAGGAGAGATTTGAAGGACAGCAAAACAAAAAACAAACCACAAAATGTGGTCTTGATAGAGACAACAGTGACTATGAACACAAAAAAAAGCTGAGGCCCCTACTGCCTTCTTTGGCTCAGGTTTTAGTTCCAGGGTGTATCATCAGCCTTCCTCAGTTCCCAAGCTCAGCAGTAAGAGTCTACAGCATTATCTGCAGGATTAAAAGATTAAGTAAGGGAACACTTAAGCAAGCTGGAAATACACATACATGTCCATGGGACCAGATGAGTTACATCCAAGGAAGATGAGGCAGCTGACCAGTGTCAGCTAAGATTCCATTCTCCATAGCTTTGAAATGCTGTAGCACCTGTGAAGAAGCAAGTTCCCCTATGACTAGAAACAAGCAAATGGTAGACCAAGCATTAAGATAAGGAAGAGTGTACTAAGGGGTTTTTAACCCAAACTACGTGCCTGGGAATAGCATGAAGCAAATTCTCCTCATTGCAATGACCAAGCACATACAATGCCAGAAGGTGGTTTGGAACACTTGGCACAGATTTACTTAAGGCAAATCATACCTGACCAACCTCACTGACTCCTACGATGAGATGACTGGCTCAGCAGGTGAGAGGGGACAGCAGAGGGTATTCTCTGTGGTAAACCTTTTTAAATAAACATTTTGCTGAATTATGAATGTATGGGTAGATTGCAAAGCTGGTTGAACCACTGAATCAAAGCAATGTGAACAGCAGTATGAAGTCCAGTTACTAGCAGCATCTCTAAAGGGGCTATCTAGGGCCAACGCTTTCTAACACAATTATTAATGGTCTGGACATTGGGAATGAATGCCCTTCAGGTTTGCAAATGATATCAAATTGGTGGGAGCAGCTGAGAATCACTGGAGGGCACAGCTGCTGCTAAGAAACCATTACAACCTGGAGAAATGGCCTAACAGAAACCAAATGAAATTCAACCAAAGCAAATGCTGAGTCCTGTACCTGGCACAGGCTGGGCCCCATGCAATAGCACAAACTGGGCACAGCCCAGCTGGAAAGTAGCTTTGCTAAGAAGAATCTGTGAGTAGACTGTTTGGACTTGTATCCTCAGTGTGCTCTTGCAGCAGTGAAGGCTGGCTGCACGCAGGGCTCTGCAGGAGTCTGCTGAGCAGGATATACATAAACATGCTGGGCTAAGTCTGGTACACGAGCACAGGACTGCTAGGGGACTGCAGCAAGAGGTGCTGAAAGACTTGGGAAGATAAGTGCTAGGACAGGGAGGCTACAGGGCTTTAGCTGTTCTATGCAAAAACATCATTGGAGGGTAAAAAGAACACAAAATCATTTTCCTATTGGAGATCATCAGGGACAAGGCAAAAAGAAACAAACAGGCATTGCAACAAGAGAAAATTTTAACCATTTCCACAGCATATGGTAGGCAAATATTGGAACAGCTAAGCAAGGGAATCAAACCTTGAGCACTGCTGAAGAAATCTTCAGGTTCTCCATTTTTTATGATCTTTAAACCCTGACCAAGTAAGGCTCTGAGCAACCTGATAAAAGTCAGCCTAGCTTTGAGCTGGGGTTAGACTAGATGAGCTCAGGAGGTATCTTCCAATATAAATTGCTGAATGATTTCTAAATAATATAATTCACAGTTATTAATTAATATTAATTAATAATTGATACATTAATAATTAATGTCTTCCTGAAGGAGGGCTCTCCTGGATGAAAAAGTCTAATTACATTTTAAAAACATTATCTGTGAAAGGAAAATGTTTTGCATAATAATCTAAATAAAAAGCACAGCTTTGCTCTTATTCGTAACTCATGTCAGTTATTCATGCTTTCTCTTTCTGATCTTTAAAACGTATTTTAAATACAAATCAGAACTAAAGACAGGGTCAAGACTTAATAATTTAGTCCTTAATTGAGGTTCAGTGAAATATAGATTGCAACACTGAAGAAAAGGATGTAGAAAATCTTACCTCAGCAGCTGCTTATCATTATATATATCTGAAATTTTCTTATTCTGATTCCATAGGTGTCTAAACTCAAATGCAGTTGCATTTTCAGGTTGTAGGTTAATATCCCTCTAAATCTATCAAAATGCAACGAGATAAAAGTAAGATGTTCCCTACCCTCAGAGCAAACCAAACATACCTGAATAGTGCAGAGTACAGCACAGAGCACAGCTGAATGCTTGCTTTCACTATGAAACTTGTGCTAATGACCATAATTTCATAAAACTTCTGATCTAGGAACCAGGACACATGGCTCCCATTTTTTTTAACCCTTAGAAGACACAAATCTATTTTTTTTGCCTCCAAAGATACTTAAAAGAGAGGGGGAAATTCTCTATTCACCCTTTGTGTTAATAACAAAAACTTGTTAACCAAGAACTTATGATGTACATAGCACCTCTGCTATGGTCATCACCTAAGGACAGAGAGATGTGGATTTCTGTGTGCCTCTCCAGAAGTCAGCATTTTTTGAATAAAGAATCAGTTCATTCTAAATACAATCAATTCTGGAAGAACAGGTATAAACTCAGCTCCCTACCTTTCTAAGTGGTGGCCCTAATTTCGAGACTACAAAATCCAATACTAATAAAATGGAAGAAGGAAGAAAAAGGTGTTTAATAAATAGAAAAAAGTATTTTCTTGAGATATGAATCAAGAGTCATGTTGTTCTGTGAAGGTGGTGTGATGCTAGAACATGCTGCCCAAAGAAGCTGTGAATGACACGTTCCTGGAAGTATGCAAGGGCAGGCTGGATGAGGTTTTGAGAAAACTTCTCTACTGGAAGGTGTCCTCGACCAGGGAACAGAGGTGGAAAGTAGATGATATTTAAGGTCCCTTCTATTCTAACCATTCCATGATTCTATCCAGCATAAAATTTTTATCTCAACTTATTCGTTCTTTTTACTTCCAATATTTTTTTCCAGTATATTCTGAGTTTTCTGATGAAGTTTCCAATAAAATATTAAATAATTAATTATAAGAAATGAATCCAACTGAAAGAAACACCTGAATAAGCTTCTCAGTTTTGGTAGCTGCTTAATGCCTGAAAACCATAGTGGGGAAAGCAAAGAGAGACAGGACATATTTTGTTTGGACTTCAGCAATGCTGGATTACCCTGGAACTAAGACTTTGCCCACCCGTCCGCACAGGCTGCTATCGCCTCAGTGATGCTGATCCATAACACTAGAATGCAAACCGTGCCCTGCTGTGTTGTAACTATGGCAGACCACTCTAAGAGAACAGACACCCTGAGCAAAGCTCAAATAGCCTGTCCTCTGCAGGGCTGTAAACAACTCTTTAAATCAATAGCTGTGCCAGTGCAATATTACTGTCACCACGTGCTTACAGCTCTTCCAGTCCAAGTAGGACATGTCATAAGTTTTGTGCTGTATTTTCTGACAAGTTACTGTTTTATGTTAAACTTAGACTTCAAGTGACCTGACATTAATGATGTTTATCTACCACTTAGACTGCTAGATACTAAGACATGTTTCCCTGTTCCTCGATCAGCCATGCCAGCCTCGATCCCCATTCTGTCACTCTGACTGGGAGCCACCACAAGCAGCAGCACAAAGATTTTTACAGGAGGTTAGGGGGCTTGGAGCTTGTCTCTTGGTGATAAAATTAGAGTGGAGAATTAAAGTGATTACACTCTAAAAATGACTTACTGGAAGTGACAGGTTTTTTTAACTTAAATATTTTTTAAGTACCAAATTTGTCACTCCTGTAAGTTATATGCTACTAACTGTAAAATTATTTTATTGCAGCAGTAAAAGAAATGAAGTACTTTTAGCGAATGCTTTTAGATAAATCAGGAACCTTGTATTCAATTCACATTTTATTTGCTTATAGGATTCTTTTATTTTTGACTGAGTTGCTGCAGACCTCTGAATCACGAAAGGAAATGTATGTCTTCACAACACTGTCGGCCCCCTGTTAGCTCTCCTGAGCCAGAGCAAGGCAAAGTGAAAAACTAGGTAGTTACAGTTGCTGAGGTGGTCTAGTGATGATTTAGAGGATGTGTCCAAAGGAGAAATGCAGGAAGTATAATGCCATATAGGTTGCACACTGTAATTATTTCACACAGGTCTGAATACTGCATGTGCCAGCAGGGACAAATCCTTCCCATTATACCTCAAGGGCCTCCTCTCTATTTAGATGTTTTGTTCTATTTAAATTCCACCCCACTGCATTCTAGACAGCAGCCTCTTCTGTAAGATGCTGCAGTGGCAAAGTAGATTCAGAAGAACAAGAAAGGCTGAGAGACATCCACCGTAAAGAGCCTTATTTTTCACCAGCTTCAGCAGACCAGAATTTGGTTCCAGTCATCCCTTAGACCTTGCTCTGGAACCTCAGGAGAATTTGCTGGTTTACACAGCATTTTTTTTTTTTTACTGTTTTTACACAGCAACACAATCTCCAAACCCTCTTTTCGGTGCTTAGAAGATGCTATTTCTAGTGGCAACACGATGATAGCTTCCTCTTGAAGAACTTACCCCACAAATATTTCCCCATTAATCTTCCACTTATGAAGAGGGCTACAATGAAGAGTCTGTTGGGAGAATAGGGGCGCCTATAGGATTTATCTATACTAATACTTTTGTCATCTATGTCCAAGTTATCACATCTTTAGAAATATGTACTATTTAAGTGTAACAGAAATCCCAAGTCAGGATCTAAATTTGGTGTCGAGCCAACACCACCATGACTCTCATTTGCAGGTAGAGGTGACACATCCTGCTGCTTTGTACGTGGCTGTAAATGAGCCCACATCAATTCTTCCCTAACTCAGTGTCTGAACAAGTATCTGAGGGCTAGATATTTAAGTGAAGCTTTAAGTGAGTGAGAAAGCCGTGTTATTGCTTGAGTTAGAGAAGTTCAATTATAAATTAAAATTTCAGAAACCATTTACCATGATGTGAAAGCATCATTAAACCCAAGGTGAAGACTCAGCTGGGGAGGAGACAGTGTCCCATGTGGGTTCAGTACTTAAGTGAAGAGAAATACCTGAGATAAAGCTAGGCATGACTTTGAAATTAAATTCATAATTATAAGAAATAAACCATAGCCATTCTTTGAATTCTGCTTTTCAAACATGGGAATTTAGTACAGAAAAAAAAACAAACCAAGGCCTGCTGATTCATTTCTGTATTAAAACTGAGTCTACATACATTGATTATTAATAAAGTGCAGTATTATGAAGCTGATATGAACTATATCTGTGCTAAGTACAGTAGGATTTCATGGTTGTCAGTATACCATACTATAGCCTCTCAAAACTACATCAGGCTTCAGGACTAAGTCTTCAGCTGTGCCTTTGTTCTTGCCTGAGTATCTGTCCTAGTTCACTTACTGAGAATTCATAAATTAACAGGTGACCTAAAAAGCATTCTTAAAAAACGTATGACAGAAAGATCAAGTGTTTGGCTGTGAATATATTTGATGATACATACACAAAATAGATATTTAGTGTTGTTTAGATGTTACTACACACAGGTATAAAAAAAACCACAAGGTTGTGTTTTTCAAAAAATACCAGTCCCCTTCTGGAAAATACGGAAAACATAAAAAATTGACGCATGCTCTGCTCTTTCAATGTGCAAACATCCACATGTTCATGTGACCTAAGAATCTGAAATTATGACAATTAGCACACAGTAAACTATTCAGGGGATTTTTGAAAGTAAATTCTAGTACTTGTGCTCAGAAAGGTTTAAATTGGTGCCTGTCTTAGAAATGTAAACAAGTATTAGTTAAAAGAAAAAAAGTCCTCAAAGGAGTGACAGTGGCTGAAACTCCATCTGCAAATAATAGCTTTAAATCATGGTTTTGAGACTGGAAAGTACCTTTAGGCTTGTACTCCAATAAATGTTGTGTAATTTGGATTATAATTTATAATATAAAAGGAAATCTTTAAATCTGAATGAGAGATGCTAGTTTATAGCTACATATAAAGTACCATATAGGGCAGGACACTACACAATGCAAGATATTCAAATAAAGATTTCAGATGTTATCGAAGCCCTATAGTATCAATTTAAAAGGAAATTAATTCTTCATAAAATAGATTTCTTTCTAGCAAAATTTTAGAAACAAACTAAAACATCCAGAAGTCTGGAATTTATGAGCAACTGGTTTTCTTTCTGCTCTTCTAAATGTGTATGAAAATCTTCATACTTGAAAAATATCAATAAAATAAAGTTTTACATGTATTTATCTCTACGTTCAATGGGTGAGACATACCAGCTATAACTATCTCTAATAGATTTATTTAACCAAGGCCTAAAAATGTTTTGTTTCCTCTCTTTTGTTCCTTAATAAAGGATGAATAAGGAGGAAAAAAATGAAGAAAGGGACATCAATACCAAAAGCTTCTTTTCCAGTGTCTTCACAGACGTTGGAATGTTTATACTATATTTTCATACCTAGAAGTACAAGTAATGGCTTGAGGGGGAGGACATGAAGGAGAGGGAAGATTGCCCTCTCCATCATTTATATTTTAACTTACATCTAGAACCGTTCATATTGTAAGCACAATCAAAATAAAAATGTAGAAAGTTATGCTAATATGGAAAACAATTTAGCTTTAAAATAATAATGTCAATTGGAAATAACGAGGAAATTTTTAAGACTAATCAGGCATTTTTCCCCTCTGGTAACATTAAATGCCAGATCTTCAAATTATCCACATGTGGCTGGATATAACTCTGAGCTGTACCATACTCCTACAAACACTACACACAACACACTGCACACAACAAATTTACATGGACTCTGGAGATAAAAATCATCCAGTGAATCTCAGTTATCTGATTTCAAACTTACTGTCAAGGGGCAATAATTTGTCATTTCAGAACACAAAGGGTAACAATGGTGTTCCTTATTGCACAAAGACATCTCTTTACTTTAGATTATTTCCAAATGCAGCTACTGCTTAAAGGTTTGGAGTCTGATCCTTTTTTCCATAGCACAATGACAAAAAAAGCTCAGAAGCCAAGGACAGGGAAAGAGCTGATTTAGCATTTTCCCATTCTAAAATCCTCTGTGAAGGGTTTTGAAGTGTGAAGAAGAAGTGAGAATAGGTATGTAACATGCACTAGAGCTAGTTCCATTATTAACTCTTCCTCTGCAATTTCAGGAAGGGTTAGAAAGCAATAGGGAAGGCTGATGGTGAGGGAGAGGAAATTTTTTTTTAATTCTTTGTTTGGTAACCTGATACAAGAAAGAAAGAATCATACAGAATGACTGTCACGCAGAAGAAACTAATGATTGGAGAACTTCAGATTTCACATTGATTCCCAATTTTATTATTCATTTTTGATAGCAGCAGCAGAACCCTAAATAGCAGGGGGAGATAAAAAAATGAAAAAGAAAAAGGAACAAAAGGATTCTGCATATTCTCTAAAGAGAGACCATGAAATTCTCCAAGTCAAGAAAGATTGCTAATGGCTTCCTTTATCCTCCCCTCCTGCCTTCAACTATTGTCCTTGAAAGTACTATTTCAGAAACTCTTTCTTTTCCCTCTTCTTACTAACACTGCCCATAATCAGTCTCAACATTAAACCACAAAACATACACAGTCCTAACCAGGTTTGCTGCCAATTCACAATACTTACGTTTGGTCTCAAAAATAAACTATTCTTTCCTATTTCCAGTATAAAAAAACTCATCCTGACAGTTCAGCCATTAGCACAGGCTGACATGGTGATTTCTTCTCCAAAGCATAATAGTTTTCACTACACCCAAAATAATACCATAAAAATAACAGATCTGTATGTCCAAACAGCATCAACTCCTTTCTTCAAATTGTCCCTTTATAAAATGGAATTGAGAGATCCCTGTCCAGGACTTCAAGATGCCACAATCCCAGGTAAACTCACATTTAAAACCCTTGTTTAATTGATGCTAGATATTTTTGAAATAGCCTACCACCTTAAAGCTCACTTATTGGAGTGAACAGCATTGTATTGTTATCCACCAGTGTAACCAGTTTGATTAAAAACTAAACCCTGCTCCCACAGATATGTTTAACTTTACAAACTACAAAATAGCAAACAGTTAGACACCTAAACAACATTGCAGATCTTGGGCAAGATCTCTCAACAATTACTGCGAAATCATTCCTATCTTGTCCTAGACACTTTCAACAGGAAAGCTCAATATTTTCTGCAATATTTTCTACATGACTATACCCCACATGGTGGGAAAATGCCCCAGAAGATCGTCAGAACACACATTTCCATGTTTTCCATAGGACTTGGCCAGGAAAATAGACACAGAAACCTGCACCTTCAACTTGGACCTCTAAGGATACTTCAAGATGCCTGCAAAGACTGTCACACTTTTAAAGAAAAGGCCATAAAACTGAAGATGGTGTCATTAAAAATTCTTAATCCCTCACCCAAGGCACACAGATTTATTTAAGGCCCCCTCAACATAAACTTCTACTCAGAATTCAAGCAAGAAGCAGCTTGCCTAAGTTAACAGGTTAGCAAAGTCCCTAGACAGGTCTCATACCACAGTTCATAAACCAATATCAAAGCTAACTTTGAATTTTTAAAAATTCATAGTTTTTGATAGCTTTTATTTACAACATTTGGAAAATGCTACTGAAGCTTCTTCCACAGGGATTTGAGAACAGGTTTAGGGTTCTGACATGCATCATTATTCTCTGAAATCTACAGCAGTTCATTAATACACTCTCTGACTGACATTTAGTAGACTGGAAGCACCCAGGAAACAAAGTACTCGTATTTGTTAAAAAAATACAGTCATAGGGGAGTGAGGAGGGGGAAAGGAGGGGTTGAGGGAAGAGAGATGTCCAACAGCTGTTAATGCTTTATGTCTATTCAGTCATGGTCATTCTCTCTCACCTGCCGTCCCAGCACAGAGCTGGGGAGCAAACTAATACTGGGTGCCTCATCTCTGGAACTGTTCAAGGCCAGGCTGGATGTGGCTTTGAGTAACCTGATCTAGTGGGAAAAAAATAAGCCCCTTCCAACCCAAACCATTCAATGATTCAATAATTTAGTTCCAGTCCATAAGGTGTCATCTCCACCCTTGTTTTTTATTACTCAGCTAATGTACCCACTAGTTTTCTATTTAGAACTGAACACAGTCAACACACCAGCACTGGAAATACACCTCAGCCTTGTTTAAGTCATAAATTTTCTTTTGCAACAAACTAGACATGATGCACTTTAAAGACAGCTACAGAAAAGGGAAAGCTTTGGCTATGCCACGTTACTACACCACCAAACCACAAGTATTTAACTTTGACTTCCCCATTTTTATTAATAGAGGCAGAAGCATAATCCTCTAGGCATGAATACCAGGAAGGCAAGGCAATGAGAATAAATGTTTAATGCTGTTGAATGGGCATAGCAACTGTACTCCCTGCCTGCAGCCAAATATCGCTACTACAAAGGCATTCTTCCAGTTATCACTACTAATAGTTGTTGCTGGGCAGGTATGTATATAGGAACCATAGTCTAAAAGTGAGCAGAAGGTGTGTAGGGGAAAAAAAAAAAAAAAAAGACTGTAATAATTTTCTGTTACAGTTCAGAGTTCTGCTAAAGAAATTTAATCCTTTTTCCAATATGGAAAGAAGCCAACTGTAAAGTTTACTGCAATTTCAGTAAGTGTGTGAATTCCTGTAGCATTGATTGTAATAACCCCTTCCTCCTCCCTTAAAAAAAACAACCCCCCCCACTCAAACAGACTACTCGGACAGATAAATCCTTCTCTCTATTTTCCCTCCCCCACAAGTTGTACCTTCAACACAGCCAGAACTTCCCCAGATCAGAGGACACTGTCAGCATAGGCTGACCAATCTCAGAGGGTTTTTTTCCTCTTTTTTTTTTTTTTTTTTTTTTTTTT
>VZTB01010714.1:860695-870704 GCA_013397245.1 Thryothorus ludovicianus
TTTTTTTTTTTTCCTTCAAGATACTCTGTGTTAACAGCTTGAGGGGGTTCAATCAGCACTGCTTTGATCTCGGCTGGAACTATAATTATTTAACATTGTTACAAGGATTTCTATAATCCATCCTACCATTAAATCCCTTTTACACCCTCATCTTCTGAAGGCTAATCTGCATCCGTACACTCAGTTTGTCTCTTCAGCTGGTTTCATCAGGCTCTGGCATTCTCCAACATCCAGAGTGATGGTTCTTTTTTTTCTAATGAAATAATTTTCTTTCAAATTGAAAAGCGCAAAAGGTCCTGTGCATTTGCTACCTTTTGATGAGATAGCTATATAACACCAATACAATCCACTGTTTGCTGTGAACTTCCTCCCCATTTCATAAAATTTATTTTCTCTGTGGTGTTTTCACTGAATTGATGATATATATGCGTGTGTTATATACATAGCTGAGGGAAAAAAAACCAAATTAACACGAGCAGACGCTCTTTGAAAATACAGGAGAGCCAAGAGCAGCAATGGTGTGCTCGTTCCACCTGTACTCTCTTTGATAAATACTGTTGGAAATACTACACCTAAACTTAGAAAGCCAGGTAAATAAAAAAGAAATGCTTGAAGAGAAAACAGAAATATTTTATAATTATGATGCATGAAAGATATTTCACATAGAAAAAGGACTTTAATATAATCAAAGGAAATAAATGATAGAAAGAAAATGAATACAGAGCTGAGTAAAAATGAAGGACATGAACAAAATCAGACGAAGAATATAAAAGGAGATGACCAGAAATTATGAATTATCAAAAGGGAACAGGAACAACAAAATGTTTTCCTTTCTATTTGGGAAACAAAACTTGAAAAGAAAAATGACATTTCTTCAGCCCATATGTGAGTACATTGGGAAAACTGCCTCTTTGCTGCACAAATATTATGTTAATTGTTTTTAAGCAGCCAACATGTAAGACTTTTGCTCCACTGAGCACTGCAGGATTTCACCTCGATGGCTCCTGTGCTGTGACTGCGTGGATGAAGGAAAGGGAACACGAGGGCAGGCAGAGAAGTGGGGCTGACAAATGCAACAGGGAAACATCACCAGGCCACCACCACAAGACAGAAGCACATGTAAGCTTAGGTGTGACAGTTTTCATATGCAATAAATGTATTCACATTAATAATCTCATGCCTTCTTCCTCACAATGTATAGCCATAAGGCAAATAAAAAACAATTTATGTGGGCTTGTTTTATTACTACAAATAGTGCATAAGGAAGGCAAATTTAAAGAGTAGGAAGCATCTGTACAGAAGAAAAATTGGAGAAAAATTTGATAAAAAAACAAATAGGATGCACCACAGTTAAGTAACTAGCAATGAGATAACAAGAGCTTTAAAAGGGTATATTTTCTTTTATTCCCCTGAACTGCCAAGATAAATTTTAGTTTATCAGCTGATGCTTGAAAAAGTCATCAAGCAACAATGATAATTCTAAAACTGTTTGGAGTTAGTTAAATAATTAAAATAATAGGCAGTAGATACAACTGATCTTCAGAAGGAGAAATTAAGAGCTACTGATGCTTCACATATATTTCAGGATATCCCTTTAGCCATACTTCTGCTATTTTTTATTTAAAAAAAACAACTGTAAAAGACAAAATAAAAAAAAAAACCCACAGCTAGTTCCTTTAAGAAAAGATTTGTCCTTAGGAACATTTTGGACATTATATATCACAATCCTTTTCTATCCCTGCATGGTATTTAAATATCTCCTTCTCTCAATTATTTATATTGGTATATTCCCACACACAGTTACAGCAAAATGAAATAAAATAAGTTTGGGACTCTTGTGCATTATGACACCACAAGACTGTATCCACAGATATAATCAGAGCCACAAAACATAATGGGGTTTTTAAAATTTAAAATAAATAAGAAAATATTGCAGAATCCAAACAAATATTCCATTAAAAAAATGACCATGTTATGTTAGACCTTACTATTCCACTAAAATATAAGTGGCTATGAAATGCACATCAGCCTTAAGATTGAACTCCTATTTCTCAAAGGAAAATAAAAATATTTACTTTAAGAAACATATACAAGTCAAAATATCTTAAGTATTTTAACAAAAAAAATCTGTTTCAAAATAGTAAGTTAGAAAATCAAGCAAATCCATGAAACAATATTCTGTAATTAACAGAAACTGAAGCAGCTACAATTTGAAGTCCACTGTATTCAGAATTCTTGGTATTGAAGTAATTATTCCACTTTTAAGGCCTTTTACATTTCCAGACTAGTAAGGGGTGTTTAGTATTGCTTTGATTTGCATCCTTACTAATTTTTGCAGGCTGGCAGTTGCTGAGTACGTAGAAAGCACCGTGATAAAGGCAGCTCCTTCCTGGAAGAGCTTCTGAGCTATGGCCACAGTCCTACAAAACATTTGTGCTTAACTTCACACATGTGGGTAGTTCTGTTTTTTAATGGAATGCTCACACACATTAAAATAAAAGTTTTTAAATATTTTGCAAGATGGGAGCCTAGAAGACCGGAAGAGTTTTTATGAAATTATTTTTTTTTTCTTACTACCTGTAGAGAAAGAAAATAAAGTAAGACTTACTGATTCTATCTTTAAATGCCAGGTTAGTCTGGACAGATAGATTTTTGCATGGATTTCTTGCACTCTTCTATGAAAGTGCAGTCAGATGAATGCTCCCAGGGTAACTGTCCCTAACAGTCTTTCCCCTGAAGAGTACATTTGTGAGTCTTGTGCAAATGATATAAGTATTCATACATTAACTAGCCATTAACAGACTAGGTATTAACACCATTGTCATCAAGGTGTACTTTTCTATTTACTTCAACAGGACTAGAAATTTAAATTATATATTTGAGATCCTTAAATTTAAGGACCAAATCTGAGTAGCTTGACATAAAATAATAAATTTCTGCCCTCTGTTAAAATTTAAGAAAGCATAAGTAATTGCTGAATTTGGACATATAGCTGTCTAACATAATCCACAACACTTATTACTTCATTTCTGTTAAATTTACTGATATTTGACAGCAAGATACTCTACAAATAGTCCCCTGACATCCATAGGGCATCAGTACTTCAGGTGAGTATGGCCATGTTGGGTTACAGCAGTCAGCTTCAGCATTTGGCATTCTTATTTATATGTACATACTGCTTAATATAGATAAAGCAAAGCTCTGACTGCTGGTGAGCAAAATAATGTCATATTTCACAGTTATGATGTCATCAAAGGACTGTATTTCATGGCTTTAACATCTTTGCAAATATATACGTAAAGTGGTATCCCCAAGGATCACTACTTGCCAGGGCTGCCTGAGGTCCACCAACGTGGACCTCCTTAGATTCCATTTAATGTACATTAACATTTGAATATCAAGGAAGTCTAAATAGCCTGAGAGAAGAAGAGGTATTCTCAGTTTCACACGCTGTAGCATACTTGCCATATTACTTAAATTTTTCTATATATTATGGGCTGCGTTATCTTCAATTCACTCTTTTTAAATTTCAACACACTGTATTCCTTTTATGCGTTTATCTGTGCATATATGCTTTATATATTATATGTAATTACAAAATTACAACTCAAGTGAATCTCATATAATACATAAACTATCTATGACACAGTCTTAGAATTTCAGATCTTGAAAATAGAATTTGATTACTTTATTCACACTAAACTAGTATCACTGTAATATCAGCCTTAAGCAATATGGGCTGCTAAAATCATTTGGTTCCATTTTTCCAAAAAGGAAAACTGATAGGATTATTTTTGTGATAAATTAATTTTACCATGTAATTGCAATTATGACTTCTAATTAATGAATGATTTCAGCCTCACTAACTAGGTCAGCATTTTTCTTTTAAAAATATATAATTTTTTCTCTTTAGATAAGTATCATGATATGGCCAAGCTTTGGGAAACACACAGCATTTTTGTAGAACAATGATCCTAGAAGTTGAGTAATGGTGAAAAATTCAAGCCATTTTTTGTCTTTTTTATGAGAAAAATTAAGAAATAAGCAGATGGCAAGAGGCTTTTTAAGAGGAAAGATCAGTTTCTTAGTACTATTGGAGTATTTAATTTCTTGACTGAGCTTCCCAGTATACAGAACACTGAACAATGTGAGACCAATGAATCAGCTGAGCAACCAATCTATTACATCGTGGTTGTCAATACACATATGCCATTGCAGAAAATATTGACAAGAGGCAGAATCCAAGGAGATTGACTTTTCTGTAATCAGATGCATTCCTACAGAAGAGCATGAAAGAAACCTGAAGCTTACTTTGTGCATCACGTAGAAAAGACTCCAGCACTTCTGACTGCCCATTGCTTTGCAGGTATTTAAAGGCACCATAGCTCTATGCAAGGACACTTTTTCAGAGTCCCCTGAAGATGTCTTCTGGCACATTTATACCATTTTAAGCCCTACATCCCTGTCAGCTACTCTTATCACATCATTCTTCGATGACTCACACGTGGCGTGACAATATAGAAAAAAACAAACCTAAGTAAGTTGCAACTATTAAAATAATGACTAGCAGGACAAGATGAGAGAAAATAATTTCCTTGGAAGACACTCAAAATTCGATGGCTAAAATGTTACGGATATAGTAATTAAACTAAATGATAGCTCTTATCAGAATGCAACACACCAAAATATCGGTTGTTTCATTGCAGGTTTTTTTTTCATTTTTGGCTGCTAGAAATAGTCATATATTTAGAGAGCATCTCCTAAAGAAAATTTCCATGAACAGTTGATATCCAATACACAACTTTGAAAAATAGTCAGTATCAAATGCTAAGCAGTTCTGTAAGAGGAGAAAAAGGGGTTTTATTCCTGAAAATAAGTCAATAAAAATAATAAAGTAGAAATCACTATAGTAAAAGTATTAAGTAAATAAATTTTAGTATTATACATACTTTATCAGATAGCAACAAAATATATGAAACATTTACAATGTTGTATTACACAAGCCCTGAAAATTGGACTGTGGTCAACTTAAGAAAACCAACTGGATATGTATCATGAGTGCTTTCCAGATAGTCTTTTTTTTTTTTTTTTTTCTTTAATGAGAACTAGCATCTATTTGTATATGTAAGCCAAAGATTTATGAACTGATTAGTAATTTTGGCACCACACTGTAAGTATCAAAGTTCAGATAACTTAATGAAGGGGTTTTTTTTTTCATACAATGATGTAATTTGAAATTCAGTCTCCTGGGCTGAACCACCCAGCCCAAAATGCATACACAAGACAATCTGGAACAGTATGTCCCTAGTGTATACATTATATTATCTTTCTAAACTATCCAAAACATTCCAACATTGTGGGTTTATGCTGATGAAGCATCTTTTAAATCAACACATTTATACTGCCATAAAATCAGAGTAGCAAAGGACTGAAAAAGCCCACCTCAAGTACTTTCAGTAAAATATGATTTTTACAGTTTTATTCCCAATCTTTGTAACACATCAGACAATATTGTTTTATAAAATAAGGCAATGCATAATCCTGTAATATTTACTTAAAACAAAGTTACATAAAATACTGTGAATTTTTTCTACCTGTAATCTCCAAAAACATGTTATCAAGCCAGTTGTTCAAGTTTTTCACCTTGAATACATAACTTAAAAGTCCTGAGACAAAAAGGGAGCAAAGGGAAAGAATAAGATATGATGAGACAATTTGATGAACTTTTTCTGAGACATATCATAAAGGATGCAATGTATACACTGGACGAGCTGCCCACACTATCAAAACAGGCATTTGCCAGCATCTTCCCCATGAATATGATTTAATATGCTATAGATTAAAAATAGTTTTTGGAATCAACCATGATAATTAAAGAGCACATTCAGAACACTACGAAATATTTGTCAGGGGGAGAAGGGAGTAGGAACAAAATGTCCTCTACACAGCTATTTTAGAATGCCTAAGGTAATCAGCTGACTGCAGGAAAAATCAAGAGTTACAGCTTTCCAAACACAGGTTTTAATTATTATTACTTTTGCCTATCCAAATATCTTATTAGTTTTTACCCTGGACCACCCTTCTGAATATTTGATTCTGGGGTTTCTCAGATTCCATTAGAACGTGCTTAAAGAACTATATATTCTGTAATTAGATCAAAATAAAGTCTGATGCAATTAAGACAGCCATTCTTACTTTTGCCATGTTGATGAATGTCCTGAGTGACTGCATAAGAGTTTACTGCAGCCTTTCTGTATGATGACCACTAATGCACTTTACAAAGATCATTTGCACATATCCTTGTCTGAAGCCTTAATGAAGGGCAGAAAATAAGATCTACTGTTCATTTCATATCCTCCTTTTTAGAATGTGATGGTAAAGCACCCTAAAAATGAAATGTGGCAATTAAATCTAAACTCAAATATGTGCTAAGCTGGTCTCACTGAGCTAAACACAGAAAATCAAGGTCACAATTGAGAGAGGACTTTGCCCTTAGTTCCATGACTACAACATCCAGTTTCCTTTTCTCACTCTGAATCATTCTGAACTGTGTAGTTTTGAGAGTAACTGCAGTATCACACGTCATATTAAATTTTCTACTCAAAAGTTAGTTCTTTTTGAAAGGAGGTGCAATGGTTCCTGGTGATAATTTTTTGTTGTTTTATTTATATTCCAACTTTTATCTTATGATGTCTTAAGAGAGAGTAAATAAAGTGGCTTTTGAAGGCTTAGAAGGACACTGTACTTTGAAAATCAAAATATTTTCTTCTATGAACTGCTAAACACAGAATTCATCACTGAAACCTGCCAATTTAAGAAATAAAGTCACTAGCATCTCTCAGTAGGTATTTGTATCCAACTACTGGACTATACCTTAAGTGCATTGAATAATGCTGTGCTGCACACATGGTTCAATATACTAACACATGCATTCTTCAATTGTCCAAACCAGTGTTGTCATGTGGTTTTAAAATGCAATAATCATAGCTGAATTAACTGGAAAAACACAACAAAGAACAAAATACTTATAGACTGATTATGTGTTCCTTTAGATTCTCACCCAATCTGCTTCAAAAATCAGACAGTTTCCAGTCCTCTGTAACTACCAGGGTGCAATATTGCTTTTACAGCCAAACTACAGCAGAGGCAGCTGCACAGTGCAAAGCTTTCTGCCAGCCTCTGCAGGTCCCTCGGTGCATGGAACTACAAGAAACAATGTATTGTAATGCAGATGTTCATTGATTCCCAGCAGAATTTCACAGACTAGGAGTCCTTCACTGTGTGACCTACGGGGATTTGTACTTTACATAATATCCACTATATAGCGTATCATGTCCAAAGTGAAGTACCCAGTGAATCTGATGATTCTTCCCTTGCACATGCCTTTCCCAGCTACCAACTTTTTTCAGAGAATAAGAAGTCTTTTGTGCTTGAAACATAAATGTCAATCAAAATAGAATACATTTCAAATACGCACCACCTTTCATTCAACGTCCAATGACTTTTACAAGTCAGGCCAATGTTCTCATGCTTGATGTACAGAAGTCCAAAAAAAATCTAGGAAGATGCTGGATCATTTTCAAGCCTACCTAGTCCTGGTTTTGGCCAAGGCCAGGGTTAATTTTGCACAGTCTGCAGCCATGTGTGCATGTCCATATTATTACTATATATAATGCACATCGTCACTGGGGGGTAAAAGTAAGAGATCCTCACTTCCAAGAAAGAGAGGCATGGCCTGTGGTTGGGAAGAAAAGGTGGCACATGGAGAGTGTTCAAGCCATTTTGTTCTTTGTCTCAGGGTTGTGCCAGGTTGATGAGTATTTTCCATGTAAAACACCCTCTCTTACATGCACTGTTGTTATTAGGATTCTTGCTTTAACAGTTCATTTTTTTATCTCATTGCCATTTCTACTAGTTTTTACTCAACCCATTATCTCTGCCTTTAGTATTTCCCACTAGAGGGGGAGAAGAGTGAGTGTTGGGGAGGGAGGGGCCCTAAATTAGGGACTTCCACTTCTAAACCATGACCCTAATCCAGAAATGCCCACCTGTGGTCTCCAAAGAACTATTTACACCTAACACACTGAAAATCAAAAAACCCTTGCTACGTCCAATAAATATTTCAGAAATGGGTAAATAAAGGACCAGAAACAGTAAATGAATGGAATGCCATAAAGAAAAATCAAACAACTAATAGATTTGAAGGTTCTAGGTAGTTTCACTTTTCTGAAGCATTTTGACTTGGATAAAAATTAAGTTTTATGTTTGAAAATTTTCTAAAAGGATAATTGTTTAAATAAAATTGAAGTTCTCCACATGTGAAATGCATATACAAGATGTTACTTCTAAACTAGGCTCATTTCTATAGCAACTGATTTTGAAATTAAATTTAAATTCACATATATATGCTAACAATAACAATGATATATTGATAATATCAATTTATAATATGTATCACATAGAATATTATGCTAATAATATAATTATATGGAAATGGCATTCCAATTGACGAAACAGTTGGAATGCTTGACAAGAGATCCAGTATTCAGTGATGAAGTCACTGGTTTTTGATATTTTAGGCTGCAAGTCAAATGAGACAATCCATGTCTCCAGAATCCTACAATATTTGAACCTTGCATCATGGAAGAGATGCTGCAGAAGTCACCACAACAAGTGACATCATAACAAGAAATATGTCTTAATTTCAATATTTATTACTGGCAATTCTTATGGATTTAGAGTAGTTACTTTGCATGACAATTTTCTCTTAAAGCCTCGGTGACCTCTATTTCTGGCTAAAGGGCAGGATTTCATTTTGCCAAGTATTAACCATAAGTGAGATTTCTCCCCATCTATTACATCTATTACATGCTCAGCGTAGGTCATGCAACAGCTTCTTTCCTAGAAAAATCAAAACTGTTCATGGGAAAGATGACAGCAAAGGTTTGGCTGCTAATTCCATGTAAATTCACCCAGCCAGTCTCACACTCTCTTCAGGCCCGTACAGGGAGCAGTTCACCAACAGCATCAACTGCCTTGAACAACAGACAACTTCTGCACTAAGTATTTCAGAGGCAAATAAAAGCTTCATTACATGTGGCAAAGAACAGCTCTGGGCATGGAGGCCAAGTACTGCCATGTTTATGTACTGAGAAGTTTCCTTAGCCTTTAATCAGGTGTCAGCACACAAATCTACCTCTGGAAAATATTCCCTGCAATGCTTCAGCTTCTGCACCTTGGGATCTACTTGGGAAGAGTGTCTGCTGGCCTCAATCAAAATCATGACAGGGACCATTTTAACACTTATTTGCTACTCCACTTCTGTCACTGCTTAATATATTAACACAGGAGTAGCATATTTTTCCTTCCACTTCTCAGACCTGCATCTTCTCATTATGAAGCAAAGACTCTCACCATGTAAGAAGAGAGAGGTGAGACCCAGAGAAAGGTCTGCAAGAGGAAGCAGCTGCTACAGCCAACAGAATAATTCATCAATCCCAGCTGGTCACAGCAAGATTGACATCCAGGTGCTCCTATAAATGATGCCAGGTTGCACACTAAAAATTACTATTTAAATATGACATATTTGAAGACCAGTTCTTACAATCATTTCATGCTTTAAGGAACTCAGTTTTTGTTACAAAAAATGGGGCAGCAGGGCAAACCTCAAGAGTTCCTGTTTTTAGAAGACATTTAGCAGTGAGTCTAAATTGCGTACTGTGAAGTCTAAGTTACAGACTAACTAAGTAGTAACTACATCATAAAGGTTAAACAAGTTGAATATAGTGCAAATATATTTCAGAAACACTGGTATTAGTCAATCAGACCTAAAATGGAGTGATGCAGGTCTGCAGATCGAGTTTCAGGTAAGCAACACAAATTGGGGCTATGAGTGACAAAGAACTGGGAACCCTACAGTCCTTGAAGGCTTGGATAAATTATATATACAAGACTGATAATTATTTAAAATCCTGCATTTAATGCACAGGTGTGGTAACTGCTTAAAACA
>VZTB01010714.1:871138-937536 GCA_013397245.1 Thryothorus ludovicianus
CCCCCTCCTCACATACCACACCACCCAGCCTCATTTTCATATGGATACAAAGCATCGGGATAAAATGATGGTTCATTATAGTGGTACAGAGCTCTTATCTTCATCCGGCAAGAGTCATTTCCTTCCAAAGATTGAAATGCAAATGTGAAAATTAATGATAACTGCATTATCTGATAGCAGAGATAATACCGATTCACTGTCAGAGTAACACACAGTCGTTCTATGATTTCCTCTGCTTCTTCACAATATTCTTCTTACTGTCAGACTATATCTATAGTTAACTATGTTCCATGGATTTTTGTTAATTTACATCAAATAGCATTTCCAAGATCTTAAATCTACCACATTTCCCCAATCAAAAAGGAAACAAAATCAGGACAGTAATCTCCAAGTCCTTCTTAGGACTGGTTTAAAAAGAAAGAAAGAAAGAAAGAAAAAAAAAGAAAAAAGAAAAAAAAAAGAAAAAAGAAAAAGAATTAAAGGGGGGGGGAAGGCTATCATTAATGTCTATTTCCATCTTGCAGTGGTCTACCAACCATCCCACTATATTATACAGCTTTGCTTTGTAACCCAAACTTTTTTATGGCATTACTAAATAATGCAGAATAAACCCAACAATAAATACATACTTGCAGTCATTCTTAGGAATGGTTACAGGAAATCTATACAGAAAAGCTTTTCAAACTACCTTTATAGCAGGTAAAAATGTGAATCTGGCATGCCCAATGTTCACTACAATTTTCTGATCGACAACTCACTATGCCAGAATTCACATGAAAGTCTGTTTCTATCTTTTATTGAATATTAACAGCTGCATAGCTCAATGTAACATCATTTTGAATTCCAATTTAATTTCCACTAGACTATTTTTCTTAAAATTTCTGATACATTTTAAGAAAAACACCAACCTGTAAAAGTAATTAAAGAAACTATAATGTATTATATTTAACTATCCAAGTACTTTTTTCAACAGTGCTCTGATACATGTGTACAAGTAATGATGAGTCTCTTGAAATTAGTATTATAAGAATTTTATACATGGTAAACTTTCCCTTTATGTGGAAATGAAGGCAAACAACACATGAAAAAATCACCATGAAATGCCAATAAGAGTCTTAAGTCTTTTTTTACACTGCGTAGTGGGAGTTTTTTGTTATGTTGTTTTGTTTGGGTTTTTTTTCCATTTTGGACATGTGGACAAATCACATTTTATCACTTTCTGAGCAGAATTCAGTTACAAAATTGTTCAAAAGAACAACTGAGATTGACTTTCAAGCTATCCAACTGACAAAATCAGTACATTCTATAAGAATGCCATGCACCCTTATGACTATAAAAGTAAGAAGTCACATAAGGAATAAGGACAGTGAACGTGAATTAAGAAGAGAAACAATCCATCCTTAGAACCAACACTTTTCTGAATGGCATTAATTTCACCTTTGGAAATTCCCTATACTTAGTTCCTCAACTGGTAACAATCTTTCATTGTCATAAAAGCCAGATACAACTTCACTGACAGCTGAAGTACTCATTGTTTATGGGAATTGCAGGAAGAAAAGTCAAAAGAATGGCGTGCACAAGATAGTGCCCTGGATTTGGAAAAACTTCCTTGCTTAGTACTAGAAAATTGTGTCCCATCTGTCAACAGGGAAAAAACGTTCCCTTGCATATTACAGAATCAGTATATGTTGTCTTCAACTCTGTTGTTTTATCACTACAGAGTAATGGAGAATTACAGAATAGAGAAAAGGACAAAGAAGTTATTCTTAAAATAGTTTTAGTAAACAGTTACTGAAGAAATAAAAATTGGAAATTGCTTATATGAGGCCTGCTTTTATTTATTCATTATAAATGCACCCAAATAGTAGACTATTCATAAAAGCAATAGACAGTATACTAATTTATTAATTTCATTTTAATTACAAGGAACTGTCATGGTCAGTCAGTTTAATTTCTGCCCCAGTGAAATCTATCTCATTTTAAAAGTCCAGTGTTTGCCACAGAACTTGATCATGTTCTTTAGGAAAGTATCTCATCCTGAATGCAAATATTTCTAATGACAGATAAGTGACTTTTCATAAAATGCTTCAATAATGACTTTTTAAGCACTAAAATCCATTCTTTGTGTCTGAAACTGTGGAGCTTCAACATCCATTTAATCTTCTGATATTTTGCTAGAAAGAGGTGTCCATTGTTATCAGATTTTCACTCTGAATTAAAAGCAGTTTGCAATCAGATCACCCTTTAATATAATTTTAATATATCTTTGATAAAATAAATAGGGAAAGGAACTAGACTATTCCATAATATTAGTCTTTTCAACTTTCTAGTGGCACTTCTCTAAACCTGTTACAAATTTTAACATCATTCTTGAAGTGCGACCACAGGACACAGAACTCTGTTTCAGCATCAAACAAGACTGCTGACCAGACAAGCAAAGTAATCTAAAAAGCCAAACACACCCTTTAGCCAGAACCTTCCCTTTTGGGCTCATCCCCAGCTCATGACATCTCAAGACTTGTTCAGAGACTCTGCTGTCTGATGCTCTTACAGGTCCTTTACATCTGTAACAATTCTATGAAAATATTTATTTACCTTCTCATAAGCCCATAATGTTTTATTTATTTACTCTGAAAATGAAAGATTTCTGCAGCTAACATGGAAAATTATTCAAGTCAGCTAATAGCAATATCATTATTCAGCATTTTTTTAAAATTTTAAACATATTGCAAAAAACAAAATATATTTTAGCTCACTTTATATATTATGTTGGTTTTACACAACATATTTTTTTCTATTAACCTAATCAGATTAGCATTCTTACTAAGCCCCTCTTAATAAAGGCATCTTACAGTATTTGTCCCCTTATTTCCAGTGGAACCAATGGCATGTGGACAGGTCTGTCACTACCCACATCAACATTATTGGTTTTAAAAACAGTTCAGAAATCATGTCAAAACTTTTTCAGAAGTAAAGCTGATGACTAGAGCTGGGTCATCTAACTACTAAAAAAGTTAAATTCAAACCATTAGATTGCTTAAATTAACTAGTACAGAAGAACAGTCATCACATACAGTCAAAAAGGCTTTCCAGCACAAATGTTTTAAGCAGACTAGAAATAATGACTTTACCTTTTTACCTGTCCCCTTTAACTATTGAGACATGACTTATAATAGATCAATATCAATTTTCTAATTATTTTTTTCTTACCACATTTTAAAATGTCATCTTACTTTTATTAATGAAGCTACTGATAGATAGACTTTTAGGGGTTTTTTTCCTTTCCTTTTTTTTTTTCTTTTAGGCTTGTATTATAGTTCCTAGCACCTGCTTACATCCACTTGGATTTTTCTGTTTTTTGTTTTTTAAATTATCTTCTAGGTAATACCAACATTGCCTTCACTTTTATTACAGCTTTTGGGATGCCTAAAAATTGTTCTTAAACCCTTCCAAGTTATAATTCATACTCCTGACTTCAAATATTTTCTTCTTTTTGATGGAGTTCATATTTGCTGTCTCTTATAATAACAAGTATGACGGAGTGATCATGTATCCACTACTGCAAGCATGACCACTAAATAATGATTAACAAGCATTCATTTCCAAATCTGTAAACAATTTCTCTTTCAAGATGCCACAGAATATACAATATTCTTATATTTGGCTTAGCAATATTTTACTTGTGTCCAGTATCTATAATTTTCAGAGATTTTAAGGAAGTTCTGCTATGGAAGTATGAAATATACATTCAGTAGAAACCATAATGATCATATTCTCTAATATGATGGGCGATCTGCAGAAGCCACATAGGAAATCTTTCTGTTTGTTATGTCTTAAAGCACTGCTGTCACATGCACTGACATCCTAACAACAATGCAAAGCTACAGAACTGTGTAACTCCATGTACCAAAGCAAAGAGCAAACTGAGGCCATAAAATGACCTCTGCTTTCACATTTAAAAACTAAGTCTTTTTACATACAATGCATTTAAATCCAGTCTTCTTGTTCTTGCTTTCTATTCCTTGGACCTTTGCTGTTGCGTATAACAGAAAAAGGATCAGGCCCTTCACTGTCTATTGACCTAAGTTTCTATTATTTCAGAGCAGTTTCACTTAACAGGAATTTCTTAAAACTGAAGATAAGAACAGTGAAAACTGAGGGTAGTTGAAAAACATTCAGGTAACCCTCAAAGTGGCTACCCAGAGTAGGCAGTATCTCTGAAATTCCTTGATGGTCAATGAAGGTCACAAGACTCTGATCTGAAATACTGCTTCAGCATAAACTCTTTGAAGCTACAGCACATTTAACTTTAGATTTTTGTTCATAAAAATATTCTAATTACAAAGACTTAAGAAAGCATGTGAACCACTTAACAATGCAAATTTTCAAACAAAATAAAACTCTAATTAATGCCAGAAGCTTAATTTTTCTGTTCCTGGCAAGTACTGGCTCTGAAAGTCACAATATGTTCCCTTAGTGCTAAAAAAAGACGTAAAATATTAAAATAACAAAACAGCTCTACTATTTATATAAATTCCTGAGTTGTCACAGTTCACATTATCAGTTGACAGCAACTTGTATCATGCAGAACACAGTTGGATTCTGAGAGGCTCCACCTCTCAGAGATGGAACTTTCCTTAGCAGAGAAGGTAAGGAGACAGCTCAGATAACAAGGAATGGATCATCATCTGCCCTTTGAGGCTGTGCCTCGACTGACAGTTGGTAAATTTGCTGATTCAATGCTTTCGGTGGCTCTGTTTGTGCTGGGCTAAAATACGATCCTAAATAAGCAAAATATTTCATGCTTTGTTGCTTCGGTTTTTTCCAAAAAACTGAAAGACGTTATCTTTGTACTGCATAGTTGAAAATGTTCTTCTGTTGATTGCTTCTTTTTCCATGTCAATAGTAACCAACTTCATTTCATGTGTGACAGAGTAAGGGATGTGGTACATATCCATTCTTTTTTCTATATATATTATATCCTTGTAAAGAATCAATATTTAAGTAAAATATAGATGCTGATACCAATGGTCATCAGTTTTCAAAAGTAAAAGAAATTTTCCCTCATTCAGCTTTGATTTTCATCTTATCCCATGTCAAAGCTATCAATAAATATCACAAGAAGTACACCCATCCTACTGCTTGACTGAATCTTTTCCCAACAAAATGAAAAGATCTCCTTTTACTCCACAGTGTCAGAAAAGATCTCAGAAACTCCTGTATAAAATAGCACATATGAAAATCAGTAACAGCCCACAAAATGCACATTCAACTATGCTGAAAAACACTAAAAAAATGCAAACAAATAATTTCAAATAGACTTTATTTATAATGAAATTTTTAAAAAGTCACGTGGTAAATACTGACAGCCTTTAAATCTGCTATGCAGAAAAGGACATTCTGCTACATCTACATATATATTTTGTATTATTTTACATGTACTGTATCATAATACTAAACTTTATTTTCATAAAACACCATTAATGATTTATATAGAATATCAAGTTCTTTGTGTATTATCATGAAAAACATTTTAAATGATGTTATAATAATTAGATATACTATGTCTTCATTTTTGTTTGCATTGTATTTTCCAGCTACTGGTTTCAGAAAATTGCCATTAGATTTGTTCTTCTCTTCATGAAGAGCATACAGTAATTTGCAAAATCAAGCAAGGATGAAAATGTGATTGAAATATAGGAATTTTTCTAATGAAATATTATTATTGCATTATAAATTATTGATAGAACGGTTCTGGAACTCTCTTCTGATGTGCTCATCCTTTTGAGGGAAAATTTCCATAAGAGATACAGCTATTGCTAGAGCGTGTTTGGCTTCAGATGCACATTTTGCAACAGTTTTATTAAATTATGGTCAATATAATGGATTTTTAAGGCCTATTCCCAAGTCCATGCCCATGAAAACACTGCATTCAACTGCAGAATTGCCTAATTGAGAAATACCATTTACCCCTTTGCCTTAGGTACTTTTACAGTACAAGAGAGGTTTTACATATTTATATTGAACAGATACTTGAAAGTATTGCCATATTACCATTACATCTTAGCAATGTTATGCTTGCACCATCTTCACTTACATAGCAGAAAATGTTACCTTGAATTACTGTTTTAATGTGAAGTTCTAATGCTTCACTGACTGCAGTCTGAGTTTCTCTTTCCACTGTAACCAATGACCAAGCGTGCTAAATGATTTCTATCAGGCTCAAACAGGTAAAAAAAGCTCCTTGAAAATGTTAGTAGACACCATATCTATTTGTTAAGCTAAACATGTTGCTAAATGTTGGCACAAAGCTTGAGAAGAGACCAAAGCATCTGGGTGGTTTTCTGACCTCTGAAAACAGAGCAGAAGTGCTTCTCCCTTAATTCAACCATGGAAGAACTTACAGAGAAATTTTAATCCTAAAATTCTAAGCAACATGAAATTTTTCCTTTATATCAAACAAGTACATAAGGTATTTAACTTTGAAAAATTTACAAAATGGTATAACAAAAGCTTTTCTTTTTTTACTCAAGAATTTCATTTTAGTACTTACCTGTCAATATGAGCCTGAGGGATCATAAAAGAGGCAGTCCATTAAAAATAAAGGCAAAGCATAACAACGTACTAAAATAATGAAATTCAAATATTGAAGTCTAGTTCAAGAAATTTTGCTTGGCTATCAGTTGTTTTTCCCTACCTGGCCCATCCCAATCTTCAGTCTCCACAGCAAGCTGCCCTGGTTTCTCAGACCTTGCATCACCATCAGATTCTGCTGCCTCCTGGATGCCTTCTTCATTGCCTGAAAAACCAACAAAAAAATACAGCATTGACATATTCCAATAGTGACTTTTAAGTAAAGGTCCTATAATATCTAAACAACTGCTTACATGCCTAAGTGAAAACATATGCATGTCTATAAACAGAGAGAAAATGAAAAAAAAATGAAAATTAGACATGTAAACACTCGTGAGTTCCCACTTATGCATAAACTCATGCTTAGGAAAGCACTAAGAAGAATTGAAAGAAAAAACCAAATCTATACAATTAACTACACTTCAGTTAAATAGGACTGATTATGGTTTAATTTTTTTTATCAAACTTTAAGGACACTTATTAAAAATGACCTTCCACAAAAAAGTGACAGCACTAGAAAAACAAATACTGTGTATTTTACAAACTGAAAAATCAGACCCTTTGTTGATTTAACAACAGGAGACCAAGAAGGAGCAAAAAGCACAGCAATTATGCAGTAACTTGTAATTTTTTCCCCACTCATGATAACAACAGCTTTAATTAGCAACACAGGTAAAGAAATGTGATTACAACAAACTAGCCAGACCCCCATACGTTATCACTGGAGCTATATTTATACCAGATAAGATTGTGACCTAGAGTTTTCAAGTACATGATTATATACAAACACTATAAAGTATTGACTTCATGTGCACATGTAATGTCTCATAATAACACATTCTTCCTTGCATTCATAAAACACAGTTTTTAAAATATGAAGTCTAAGAGCCTGATAAAAATACTCCTCACACAAACACAATACTGTAATCACTCCAGAGTTTGATTACAAAACTGTAGTTCAGTGAACTTGTGAAACTTAAAACACCGTCCAGAATATTCATATGCACTTGTAGTGTGTAAAATAAAACTGGAATACAACATAAATATCTAGTATAATTTTTGTGTCAAATTTATGGTATAATTGTAACCAGGCATTTGAAGTTCACATGCTTCAGTTCAATCTGAAGTTACCCTTAAGAAGAAAGTATTAAATATACTTACTCATGTGCTGAAAAAGTTAACAAATTTCTGCTAAGCAGCTTTAGCAATTATTTGTTTTTAAGCAACTAGCCTAATTTGAACTAACATTGAAATGTTACTTTGTAGTAATCGGACCTCTGCTTTCTTTGGGTGGACTGAAGAACCTATTGGACAATTTTACCTTCATTTTTCTATATCATAGCAACTTAAAGCAGCAAAAATTTGTCTTTCATTGGAGTGAGACAAAAGAAATTTTTCCTAAGTTCAGACCTGGCGTGATCAACTCCAGTTTTCTCAAAAATGCTGGAAAGCAATTCACAACAAGGGCAACTCTTGTTTTCTAACTCAAGCTATATAACCAACACAGTTCTGAGAATGTTCTTTGTATAGAATGCAAATGTTTTTCTTCCACTGTATATAACACAGCTGTATATACTGAATTAGAAGAGTAAAATTTAGAAATAGTAATTCTTTTAGATAGGAAAGAAGCCCAGATAATTGGACAATTTAATCTCCAAAATATTAAGTACTTCCAGGTTATAATAGATGCCAACCTGGTGTTAGCTTGCAAATTTCAGCATTCTTCCAGTCAGTGCAACTAACCAGAACACAAACAAATGAAACTATTAGAATTAAAAGAGGACAAAGTTAAGTGGAAAAATTGGGCTGAAAAGCAAAAGGACAGAACAACAACTAAGGTACAAAAGCTATAGAACACAGTAATTAAGTACTTGGGAGATGAGGAAAAATCTGAAAATATATGTCAGCAGATGACTTAACTTTCCATTAATTTGCTTTTTCACTGTTTCATGAAGTATAGTATTACATGGTTTTCATAGTCAAGTTTTAATGAATTGATGCATGTCTTGTGCAAACAGAGCAGATGAAATGTGCAGAATTTATATTAAGGAAAACTTTACTTTGCATCTAGAAGCATTCTTAAATATTTTCATTGATATTTTCTATTATTCCCAACTGCTAAGTGCATGCATTACACACCTGAAATATCACCATACTGAGTTATCCTGTTCCCCCACACTACTCCAATCTGCTAGTGAAACCATCAAATGGCACATTACTGCCAATTTCCAAATCCAGCAGGGAGAGAAGCCTATCCCAGGCTCAGCTGAGCATCAAGATCAGATTGAAATGGGCAACCAAGACAATCCATGTGGTGCTGGAGACACTGCAACTTTAAAAAGCCAAAAGAAGGCTTTGCAGAAGAGCTGATAACAAAGTACATCTCTCGAGCTTTGTTTCTTTTCCAACACTTAAAGCTATTTTAGCAGCTAACATTTGTTTAGCACAAAAGAGTTTATTTCCTTTCAGAATTTATTTTCTTTCCATTGTTTACTCTTTCTGTTCAGTCACTGACTACTTTTCAGTCACAAGAAAACTATTTTTTTATATTTATTTTAGAACTAATTACATTTTTCTTCAATTTACAGTTATAGACATTTAACTGGATCCAGGACATTAATTATTTCTTTCTTCCAAGTCCAATCAAGTCCTTTTTGCCTATACATACTACACATTTACTACTAACTTGTTGATTCCTTTCTAATCCCATTATTTTGGATTTTCTCAAAGTTTTTCTTTACTTTGATGCTCAATTACACTTTGTATTTAAGTTAAAGGATAAATAACTTTTTCCCATCAACAGCAAAGAGTGGTCTAAATACTCTAAAACGAAACAAAACCTGCTTCTGTTTAAGCAGCTTTAAGCAGTTGCCTCTTAGCAACCAAGCCTGCTAAGTGAATTCTGTCCTTTAAATGATCATTGCATGAAAAAATACTCTTACAAGTAAGCACATATAATACCATAAACTATGTTCAGTCATGAGTCAAGTAAATCTACTGGAATTTCCACACTGCTCTATACCTGGTATTTAAGTTACACTTTTGGCAGAACTCACCACCTCTAACCTCAGATGCCTGAAAGTTAAGCTAGTCCAGACTACTTACGTAGAGACTCCTGTAGGCAGGGAATAAAGAAACCTCCTGACTAATTCACCCTATTCTAGGATGCCTGAGATATGAGACCCCTCTTGGTGTCTGAGAGAGCTGAAATGAATCATCCTCTTAAACACACAGCTTAGCCTAGGAACCTATCTTTAGTCAGTTAAAGTTGGGGGAAACAAATCTCTGACTTATGCTGAAATGCTGAATACACAAAATGCTGCTTAACTAAGAGAAAAAAAAACCCAACGTCTTATTCAGACAACTTCAATATGTAATGTGGATAGAATTTTCATCTTGACCTTATAATTTCTTACCAGCATTGACTGTTTCTGTTGCCTTCAAAAACAGTTCTAGTTTTTTTAATGTACTTTAAATAGCCTAATGTTTATCCAATAGACAATTCACTGTAATTCAAGGTGGCAAAGTTAGTCCCAGAAATCTGAAGAGTGCAAGAGGGACATATTACCGGAAACATGAGAGAGAGAACTCCAAATTCTCTGACAACACTGACAAGTAGGAAAAGAGAGACTTGAATATTAACAAGTAATTTCACTTTAATCTTTTTAACAAATTAAAGACTTCCCAATTTGTACTTAATCAGCTTGTACCACAAGTAGTTGTGGTATTTTATAGAAGCACATGGGTTAGCAGTTCTTCTCAATCCTGCTGTTCTAATCCATGTTGTTCCTATCAGTATTAGGCTCTTACAGAAAGTCTCATACAATATAACTATTGAACTTTCTTGACTAGGAATGTTATAGCAGCTGTTAGGAACTCTATAATGTATTTGGCAATCAGCTAAATCAACAAAGTATTTTTAACAATGAACAGTTCAGCACTGACAGATCTACTTTCTTGTTCACAACTGCTTATCACGGCATAGGTATCATGAATGTTTACCAGGTGCTTCCTATAGTTAGGATACCTTCACAGAAGCCACTCACAAAAGATAAGGTCATAAAAGAGATGAAAAATGTGCAAGCTTCATACACTCATGGTTTTATCATCAGACAAAATAGCTTTGGGTGAAGGACTGTACAAGTCACAAAAAGCACGCAGCAGCTTCTATTAGAGTGAGAGAACAATAGAAGTTTGAAATTCAGTTTGTTTTCCCTCTTCCTGGCAGCATAAATGTAAACTTAAATTGTTAACATCCTCATACAGCTGTTCAGAGTGAAACATCACTTCTCAATTATAATAAATCAGTCCAGAAATAAATTGTTGCAAAGCCTGTAGCACTCTGTCTTGCCAAAAGAGAAAACAGTCACAATGCAAAGACTTGGGGAGTCTCTCACTGCAGACTTTCATTTGGCAAGGACATAACCTCCTGGAAGGTGACAGGCCAGTGTGAGTGGCTGTGCAGGGGGAGGGGGCCTGCTCCCTTCTGCCAGCCTACAGTGGCAGTAATTCAGGATCCAACCAAACAGGGATTCTGAGACTATACATACGAACTAGATGCCAGAGCTTCAGAAAATATAGATCAGCAATCAAAAACTGCCCTTTGTTATTCACTTTATCTCAATGCCTGCAACCAGTAACAGAGCTTACACACACTGATAATCCTGCTCTTGAATCCTAAGAAACACACTGTAAGATGAGGATTGTTGCCTCTCTTCAAAAGCCATACTCAGTAACTTTGAAACAAACCATACACAACTTAAAATACAAATACTTAATTCATTCAACGTAAATTACTTTTTAGTAACACACACAATTTTTAAGAATACCAATGACATCTAACAGGCCTTAACTAACCTTCTTGTGGATTACCTCTTTTTAAAGCATTCTATGTATATATTTAACTCTAATTGTAATAGCAATACAGGTTTCAGCGGATATAAATCATTCTGAGTATAAAATAATGCAAACAATAACTATATAAGCTTTTGGAATGGTAGTAGAACTGGGAGAATAAAGATACTAAATAATATGGGAGGGATGTTTCCACATTTTGTCATATTTGCCAAACGATATGAGGACAAGATAAACAACTACAGTGAGTACAGTGCCACACAAATGGTTTTACTCTACAAGCCTTGCAAGGACAGAGAGAGACAGAAGAAGAGATCTGGGGCTATCACTATAAGACTGTTATCAATTCTGATACATCAATCTGGTGTATATCAGAAATAATTTCAGTGAAGCCCATAAAATTCAACTGAGACATCTTACTCTACAAACACAGGAAGTATGAGCAAAATCTGGCCCTCAGATGATTGACTTGGTAACATACCTGAAAGAAACCAGCACTTGAACAAGTTAATCTACTGCATTTTATTTCGGATTATATTAATCACCTCAATACTTTGCTTCTTTGCAAGCAATTATTGTTTTCTGTCATGCTGATTAACAATCATAATTTCTCCTGGGATAAACCTCATTTGAAATAATTGTATGTTTCCATTTGCCCTAAGCATTCTTAGAATTATTTGTCCAGCAGGTCTCAGAAACAATGCATTGTCTCTTTCCCCAATTTTTAGTATTGGCCTGTGAATATTTAAGCATTGGCAAGTGCCCACATATGTGCAAGTCACTAGCTCTCCAAAATAGTGGTATGAAACTATTTTGGTTCCTATTAAAATCACCACTTTGTTTAATAAAATGACATCTTGACACATTACATTTCAGCAGAGTGATCATGCTAAAAAGCAGTGTCAATTATTTCTAACTATTTCAGCTACAGCACTTTTCTCCTGGGATAAGACACTGCTGTGCAGCACATTCATTTAGACTGAGCGTGGCCTTCCTCTTTCTCTACATGTTTGATATGTTCTCATTATCGCCACTATTTGCTTTTGAAGTTCTTTCAAGACAAGGATCACTCATTCAAATATATTTCCTGCAGAACACTGAAAGTGTTCTCTAAAATGTATTCTTGACTTTCTTTTTACTAATGGTTTTTAAATATACATACATACATATATATATATATTATAATTTTTAAGGAGAAACTCTAAACACCCGTGCTGCAAATGAGCATCATTCAGATATACTGGCTACTCAAGAGCTTCTATCAGTTTTAAAAAAAGGAAAAGAAGTCTCGCATCTTTTCAATCTTTCCCCATTAAAACTTCAAATACAAATTAGACATATACAAGTACTAGCCTGGAGTTCAAACTACATAGCTCTAAGCACTTGATTAGAAAACAGCAGAAGCACATTTTTAAAGATATGTACCTGCCACAAATAAAAACTGTTGTTTAATATAATTTTCAAAAATTATTTCAATGGAAACCAACAGTCCATGAGATTTTAAACCAGCCTGCAGTAGAACAGATAGATTACTTCAGAGAAATTCTAACAATTTTCAAATTCTAATTTAGAAGAGTCTTCTGCAAGTTCATATTTCAATTTAATTACATAATAATTTTGTTCCATTCCTACTGCAGAAATATTCAATCTCCTGTAAGAATTCTTCATCCAACCAAGAGCATTTTACATTTTGCAGCTGAAATCATTATCATATATGAATCCAGTTTTTATGTGACTTCCACACATGACTACATAAATAGCAGCAATAGGTACCTGCTCCTACATAGTGAAATTTTAATTTACTTTGTTGTAAACAACTGGATATCTTTATTTGAAATAATTTACCCATCAGATGGTTCAATATCAAAAGTAGCCAATTCCCTATCATTAAAGGTGACTTCCCACACACAAGTTGTATTACACATGATTTCAGTACCAGTCTAGGCTTCTGGGAGTCAAACCCAAGAAAAAGATTTAGCAGTCAAAAATACATACTTCTTTTTCTCTATTCCACAACAATATTTCTTATCAATATTTATCCAATGATGACATAAATGTGGCATGTGCATTATTTACTTTTACTGATCATTTTAGAGTTAAATAATTGCTAATATACTCATATAGTAAAAAACCTACGAGTAAGTCTGCTTTTTGGGCCTAGGTCGAGAAGAATTTTTTCAGCCATGTCTTAGAACTCTTCAAACATATTCAGAATTTTTGTGTTAGGGCCACCAAATAAAACTAAAAAGAGACAAAATGGATCTTCATTATAAGCAAAATTAAAAACAGATATACAGCATACATGAACTCTTTAAGTGTAGTGAAATTTGAAATTTGTCATTTGTGCATTTCATGTTTTAAAGAAGATTACCTTTATTAATTTGCATTTCATAGTCTGTCAAATTTGACCTTAAATTTAAGTCAATCCAAGTTCAAGTTTTGTGACTTTCTAGATAGAGAACACTATACTATTTGCTGTAACCAAATAATCCCTTCGTGAATTCTATCCCTAGCTGAGATACAATTCAGAATTTCATTGTTCTTAAGAAAACTAAAATGTGCTGACTGAAAAGGCTGGAGTTGCTTTGATAAACTGCTTAAAGTTGAATAAGCTGTTTAAGTGTTTTATTCCACTTTTTAATTCTGTACAGTTAAAATAACCTTTTCTATTTGGATCTACGTATTTATTTCTTGAAACACAGGTTTCTAGTTTCTTTTTAAGATATAATTTTCTGCTTGATGACCAATTATTTAATGTCTTGATTAGAAGAAAGTCAAATTTTTATCCAACTAAAGTTGATGTTAATACCTACCTGAAAATATAGCCTGGCAGGTTTAAACATGGGCAAGCAGTAAATTAAGAAAGTACAGAATAGACGTTCTTGTACTTTTTGTTTTGGAAGCCTTTACATGCTCTAGTGAATGGTGAAGAAAAAAATAAAGACCACTTTATTTTTTTTAGATATCTCTTTTCCCTTCTAGAAAGAAAACAGGTGGTCCTCTGAGCTCCACTGGCAGGAAAGAATGAGAAACCATAAGAGATAAAGCACAAGGCAAATGCTGATGTTGAGATGAAAAACATCTTTCATCCTGCTAGGATCCAATCTAACTCTGACTTAGCATTGTTCAGAGGCTGTTATCAGAGAAACCCCTTCCTTTCTTTTCCCATACTCAGTATCTGATAAAAAGTATGGAAGATTAGAATCATAGAATCATCGGGGTTGGAAGAGACCTTTAAGATCATCAGGTCCAGCTGTCCACCCAGCACTGTCACTGTAACCCCTAAACCACATCACCCAGAGCCAGGTCCAGACACCTCTTCAACACCTCCAGGGATGGTGACTCCACCATTTCCCTGGGCAATCTATTCCAGTGCCTCACCATCCTAATGCCTAACAGGGAAAAATGTTTCTCTAATATCTAATCCTAATCTGAATCTTTCCTATTTCAGTTTAAGGCCATTTTCTCTCATCCTCTCACTGCAGGCATGGCAGAAAAGACTGAACCTCACCTCCCCAGCCTCCTGTCAGGCACTTGTAGAGAGTGATGAGATCCTCAGCCTCGTCTTCTAAAGTTGTTCCAGCTGAATGTGACACAGATAAACATAAGGGAACCCTTACTCTGGGGAATGTGAGAATCCAACAGTGTCACAAACAGGCAGACAAGTCAGTAAGAAGTAACTATTGCATTCTTGGAAGGAGTAGTGCTGTGATTTCTAATATTATAATTATCTTAGGAGTATCTACCAATGAAAATAGATACATGCCCTCTTCTGTCTCTGATTACCAAAAATAAAGAATGTATCCTTCATTTAGTCAGAAAGTCTACATAAATAAAGTGCAATGAATTAAAATAATATAAAAAACTTCAAGGAATATGAGCTGCTGCAGAACAGAAGTATTGCCAGGGAAAGATAATGTCAGGCGCAGGGAGGGGGGGGTGTCTGGTGCCAAGCAAAGCCGAGGGCTGTGCAATCACCTCTATCAGTGCTCTATCAGTGTCTACACTCCAGCCAAATCCAGAGAAAACAAGGAGTCAAAGATTCAGGTCAATAAGCTTATAGGCGATTTGCACAAACTGCTCCTGCAGCAAGGTAAAAAACAAAGTCATATTGGCTTTTCTTTTTTATTCCTTCTCTTTGAACTCCTAGGTCCAAACACACCCTCAAAATGTCAGTGTTATATGCAAGAATTTAAAGAGCTGAGCTTCTTAATCCCGTTAAGAAATAAGAACAAAGTTGCCTGTAAAGATCTCCTTATTGAGCTCAAAGTGATTATGGTATAGCTGCCTTCTGCTGATCCTACTTCCACTTGCTATAGCAAAAGTGGTAGAAATTTGTCATGAAATCCATTACTGAAAAGGAAAAAAAATATCGATTAAAATGGTCCTGGTTAAAAAAATGGGGAGAAAATAAAGAAAAGAAAGCATAAATTTACTGTTTGATCTAGAAGCAGAAAATAGCAAGCATATTGTTAGTCACATGTAACTTGAAAGAAGCAAGGAATATTTACACAGACACACAGACACAAAGTCATACTCCAGAGGAAAAAGAGACACACAGGAATCATTCTCAGGGTGTTATTATAGATGGTAGCATGATAGCTTTGCACACGAAGTATGAGGGATAGATTAATACACAGAGGAACTTGGCTTTGTATATGCTTTCTTGTATGAGCACTCACACTGCAGCTGTTTCTCTGAATCTCAAGCCTGGCTGCACAATCAGGTCACATGGTTTAATATAAAAAAATTCCAGTCTCAAGCTGGTCAGGCAGGCTAGTAACAATGCACATGAGCATGATTATGTGTACATGAACAGAAAACTTAGTTCAGGTTTGGAACTCATCCCTTCCTGCCCAAGAATATGAGAATATAGAACCAGGTATACACTCAGTCTGCAGGCCATATATTCCCTCTGTTTCCTTCTTGCTGACTTAGAACTGTATATATGAGTTTCAGACTGCACTGGATTCCCCTCATTTTCCTCTTCCCACACATAAAGATAACCAATGTATCAGGAACTCAAACCACTCAACCAGCTGCAAACACACATTGCTGCAGACATAAACAGCAGTGTGTGCTACAGATCATAAAATCATTGCATGCTGAAACAATCACTCTCCATCCCACCTCAAGGATCTTCCCTATCACCCTATGTCACCAACTGAAGCAGAGTCAACACTGGCAATCAGAAGCCATTTATTTGCTTTTCCATCTGCCACCAGGAGTTTTAAGGCCCCTGAATCTCCTTCCAATGAGGGCTGGTGCCAATGCTGCCTTGTGATGAAGCAACCATGAAAAACCTACAACACAAGGCACAAGAGCAATAGTCATACTACAAGCAATGAACAGGAGAATTCGACACAATTGTCTTGGCAAGAAGCAAGAAATGAACCTGCCTTCTTTTACTTCTTATTTCATATTCCTTCATTTGCCTCCTTCTTCTGGAAACAGCCCAACATTTGCTCTTTTGATTATAAACCTCCTCCATTTTCTTCTCTTGTCTCTTTCCTTCTGTGAACACAGCTACTTAACTATCTACTAATCTCAAGTCATCTCTCTTATATTAAGATAATTTTCCTTTGAAAGTTAAACCCTCATTGAACACTTCTGCTAGGAAGGTCACAAGGAACTGTAATTTGTTTAGCCAGTTACCACCACTATCAAGTCATCAAGACACCTATTTCCTTCCTGTTTACAGAGAGTAACATATGTCACCATATGAGCATAGCAAACTTTTTAAGTACCAGACAAGAACTTTATTTTTATTTTTCCTGAAGGTATCGAGGCAGGATGAGAGCAATCAGACAAGAAAATCAACTATAAACTACTTCACCTCACAATCTTGATTTAGAGCTTTGATTTTCACACCTTCAACTTGGCCTTTGTATTGTTCTGTTGTTTTTCCCCTCCTTCTACAATTATTAACAATAGTTGCAATCCTTCTGCAATCTGTCCTTCTGCAATTATTAGCCCTATCACACTTCTTCTCACCTCTTTTAGCATCACTTTATATTCTTATTCCAACCTACAGTAGGCAAAATTTAATCTTTATGTCCTATCCCCTAGCTTCCAAATCCAGCCTATCCCTGTTCTGCATGGGAGACAGGCTACTTTCTCCTTACACAGACTCTTGAAATACTGACAATTACAAACATGTAGTAGTAATAAATTTTCTACATATGAATTTAATCTGAATAAATCTTAATCTGATACAGACTCTGATTCCAGATGCCTACTGATTAAAAAAATATTCAGCAAGGGAGATTCTAGGCTAATAGTCTTTGTGTGGATAGCATCATCAGCTACCCTCTTTATTGGCAGCATAGCAATTTGTAGTAACTAAACATAAACAGCAATTTTCAAAGGCTGTTTTCAAATCGACAGACAAAATGAAATGCACTATCATCAAGGCTACTTCCTACAAAGTTTTTTGTTTCTACTTCAAAAATAGAGATCAGTGCAGATTTGTAGTAGAACACCACTATCCTGTTTCCAAAATACTCCCTTTCTCCTAATCTCTGTCAAAACTGCAAACAAATCAAACTTAACTGCCATCAATTATGAAGTTCTTCATCCAAAAGGTTAAAAAAAAACAGAGCTGGAAGCTTAAATCAATCCCCGACAAATAGTAGGTCGGTAATTTCCATTTCAGCTTTGAATATTTACATGCTTAAACTGTTGCTCACTTCTTCACCTTTGAGTGTAAATGAAGACCACATAGGAATAAATATTCACACGCAGCAAAGTTTATTTTGTGGTACTGCAGAAGTGTGGGAGAGGAGGAATTTTCCAGATTCCTTGTCATAAAAGCCATCAGCGAGCAAAAGGAGAAAAGCAGAGAGTCAAAATTCTGAAAACAGAGATTGTAAAATGACATGTAGCTCAATTAATGTGATTAATTTGCTTCACCCTTTGCAGAGGCTTTTGCCTTCACCTTCTAATTCTGGCAACTTTTCTGCTGAATCTATCTCACAAGCCCAAATAAGATGGGAATGACAAATATGGCTTTATAAAGGTTCCTGTTTGCAATCGAGACAGTGAGGGACTGCTCTCTCCTTATAATGCCAATCAGGCACAGTTTGACAGGAAAATCTCTTCAAGAGGCCAAAGTTACGAAGTTATGAACCTGTAAGTCCTCTATTCTCATTCCTCAAAAGGAATGGAGACTTCAGTAAATTTCTGCCTTCAGTACACCTAGTTTGTATATCAAAAAACCCCTGTTCTTAGGTGGTACTTGAATTTACAGAGCTGGGTAAGTGTAAAAAACGTACCATGGATGAAGCCTCACAAACACCTCCTCCCCAACAGCTGTGTCACTTGTTCCCCATGCCTCTTGATTCTTGCAGGAAGCCCCGCTACTCATTTGTCCTCTTGTTCTGGGTCAGCTGGGAAGAAACCCCAGGGGAGGGAAATAGGGAGACAGGACAGATAAAATTTATATCCAAGAAACACCTTTACTTTCTAAAACCATTAATGGTCCATGCTAGCAAGGGCAGAATTCAGAGACAGCATAATGGAGTCCCATGCCAGTTCTGATATATTTCTGGGAAAAGGAAACCTGCTGCATGAGAAAACACAATCTACACTTACTTTTCCCTTATTGGAAATATTTGTCATTTCCAGGCTGCCAATACTATCAAAGAGCAGAAGAAAAATCGAAAGTCAGGCCCCCAAAACAGAAATTAGACTGCCTTTATTTGTTCTCCCACCTAATTGGTACACATCTCATTTTCATGCTTCTTCATTTTCATAATGACTTTTCATTCATGATGTTAAAAAATATTTCTAGGAAAAAAAGAAAAGCTTATTTCCCATACTATCTTTTAATTTCAATACTGAAGCACTACAAAGAAAAACAAAATGCTATGAATTCTTAACAGATTCATGAAAAAACCTGAGAATTAGTCTAATTTTTATTATTTACTAAATAATAGAGTTACAAACCCTTCTACTAAGAAAAGAACACAAAAGAAATTTATTTGCTTTCCAGATTAGTTTGGCTTCTTAGGATTTATCTTCAGAAAAACATAGGCGGGCTCATGCTAATGACACTTAAGATGTGACCCTGAAGAAGTAGGACATTCAACAGCTGAGACATTAATAAAACCCCTGCACATTTCCAGTCTCCCATTCCATCCCTTTGCAGGGAGACTCCCAATTTGCTTCAAAGTGGAACTTTTTGTCACACTGCCTCAGCTGGAGGTAGATTAGAAATTTTGTGTCCCTTGATCCTTAGAAATCTTCTTTTCAACTCTTCTGCAGTAGTTGCACGGGAGAGACTTAAGATTCTTTTACAACTACAACACATAAACTGCTGGGAAGCCAGAAGGTATTTAGCCTGAAGAATCAGCAAATGTCCTTAATAAAACATATAATCACGATCCAGATTTAAATGTATTCCCATTTGATGCCTGATATTCTTTAAAACAATGGCTTGGATTCAGCAATTTCCCTGAAAGATATGTTTATTTAAAGAGAAGACCCTAGATAAATTGAAATTCAATGTAAATTTGCAATATTGATTGCTATTTAAAAAAAAACAAAATCAAAACAAATGTTTTTTCTTGATTTTACCTAAAACCATATTATTTTCCACTGGTAGGCCCTGGAAATGCAGTAAGAAGTACAGAGAGGTAACTAAATCAAACTGATATGATATGAACTAATAGTGGGACATAATATTCCACTGCTGACAGGAGGATTTCAAGAGACACCAGTATAAAAATTATGCAAATAGTGGTTTAAATATTTATTCACTACTGTCAATAACAGGAGAAGTACTTTTTTCTAGCTAAGGAAAATGGTGTCTAAAAAGCATATGAACTAATGAACACAAAGGAATTGTAGTATTTGTTCACATCACAGTTGTAATCTTACTAAATTCTTCCTGTTTGTAAAGAATCTATGGATAATCTGGTCTCTCCTCACAGTGAGATTTGTAGCAGCTGAACTCCAAACTATAGATGAGACTGTTTTGATCTCTCAGGGTGACTTACTAAGTATTAAGAACCTGTAGAAGGTACATAGAGGATATATAGAAAATACACTGCAATGCCTTTGCCACTGTTGACTGAAGATTGTCTAGGAAGGACTAATATTCTGCAGTCAGAACACTTGAGTCATCAAACAGATTTATTTGACTTTGTCCAAGACAGATGAAAATAATACAAAACCAGAAGCAGATGAAGTTATCATGAGAAAATATATGTCAATATCCAGGAAAGAACAGAAAGACAGGGAAACCATCAGCATCCAAATGCCTGAGGGATTTGTGAACTAACAGAAGAACACCACCACAACAACTTCAGCTATTTGATAGGCATCCTTACCTGCAGAAGACAAACAATAAAGCAATCAAGTGGATATCTGGCAGGAAGGCAGGTTAATTCAATGTTCCAAATAACAACAGTGTTTTTCTGCCAGCTGAACCTTGCAGACTGTACTGGTAAGAATGAATTGGTGTGTCATATGCTAAAATACCTCTATCTTCAATAATTCACAAGTAACAAGTGCACCAAAAAGGTATTTGCAACTTCAAAAGTTATCCTTTCACAAATCACTAGTTTTCTACTGTGCATAATAAATTCTATAATAAGCTCTATTTTAATCCTAGAATCTACAGACACAATCTGTTTTCCTAGCAATGCTTCCTAGGCAGAGAAGCAATGAACAGACATGCTGCATTGCTGGCTTCAGATCTGATAATAATTGACTTCTGGGGCCTGTTCTCTACAGTTAAATATGTAGAAAATAACACTTGGAGGAAAACATTAAGGCAAGACGATTCACGTCCCTGGAAAGTGTCCTTCAACATACTTAAATATTTATTCCTTTCCAGACTTAGTTTCACAAGTGACTCTTTTCCCAATTTTTAAGGTAGTATTAATAGGGCTTTTTGTGCATTTTAAAGCAAAAAACTTCTGAGCAATTGGATTAAATTTGGCCAGTATTCTCTCAAGAGGTTGGCAGCAATGATTACCTTTATTACAAAAGTATTCCACTTCTTCACAGCTCAGATTTTCAGGCTCAAACTCTGCAGAAAAGCTTTCCTCCAATGGAAAGTCTTCTTTAGAGATAGTATCATTTTCCTCAGACAGGCACTCTTCTTCTTCATCCTCAGTGGCATCTTCAAGGGGCCCTTTAAAAAGAATCAGGGACACTGTGGCAAAACCATCTAACAGGACAATGTGAAACAAAACCTCAGTGAACTTTTAACTGGCATTCTTTAGCTAGTTTTTCCTTTCACAGCTGTGTTCAGCATTTATCAGAATTGGAAAAATAACATTTTACGGAAATTGAAAGTGACTTTTCCTGATGACTTCAAATCAGAACACACAAAGTGTCAGTAATAATATGTATTAATACTTGCACATGGGAGTTTTTCATTATTCATTGGGCTCTGCTATTAAACACAGACAGTTTTAACAGCTGAAATCAAAGCTGTATTTGTAAAACAACATAAACAGTGAAGAGCTTTCTCTTGTTTGTTAGTGATTGTTTTTGATGCTGAATTACAGTACTTAAAATGTTCCTTTACAAGCTTTGTTAATCAAATTGAAAGTACTGGCAACAGTGAAATACTACAAAGGTTTTGACAGCACAAACTTCAGCTTATTCTGCTATTTTACTTCAACCAGCCCCTGATGGTATCCATGATCATTCATGACAGACTGTTTAACAGATTCCCAGTCAACGGACAGGACTCAAGAGACTATTTATTCATTTCACAGGGGCCAAACAAACGTCCTGGTAAACTGCCAGCCCAGGGCTACAAAAACATAAACCAGTTACAGAAACAGGGCATGAGTTTTTGAAATGGTAGTTTGAGATCTTTGACTTTTCTTCTAGTTACCTAGAGATACTACTGCTACAGATCCTCTCGAAGAGACAGCACCAGACAGATTATAACACATAACACCAAGGTTACCAATTAGAATATACTCAAAAATTAAAATCTTTCTTATATACACACACTTCAAAATCATTGGTTAATAGTAACTATTTGCTAAAGACATCTCTAGTGCAGGATGTAGAATTTCACCCTAGATTTAAATAGAGATTTGAAATAACTGAACATGTTTTAATTTAACAAAGATTTTATTAAATGTCAGTATGTTTCAAAATCCATCTTAAGACTGGATTTCAAAAGAGAGATTTCATTATACATGGTTGAGGCTTGAAAAAAATTACGTATTTCACTCTCCAATGAAAGCATAGCCTCATTTATAATTGACTGAGTATTCCTTCTTCAAAATGAAAGCGAGCTAGCTAATGAAAAAAAATGTGATTTGTATTTATATGATAGTTTTACAGTATTAAATACACTATTCCTATATAATCTATCATGCTGAGATACAATACATAAATGATTCTGTTGTGTTCAATGAAAAGGAAGGAATAAATTTTTAAAGAAATCAAATATTGACTACACTCTAATTTTATGTAATTTATTACATACCAGTGACTACCTACATTTATTAAAACAGCAAAATTCACTTTAGGCTAGGTTGTGTAATTCTTGCTTCAGAGGAATATGATGGTTACTTTTTATTGAAATTGATTGAGATTCCCAGCTGGGATTCCATAAATTAATATAGCTTACTATCTTTCATGGAAATATGACTCTCTGTGCCAGCTGAGAATCTGACCAAATGAGCCCACTTTTGTAGACACATACTCGCCAACAGTAGCTGTCATTCAACAATATAGCTCCTAAAATAAGGGGCTATTATTATGGCCGAGGAAATAAAGATTCTGACTATCAAAGTATCCATTACTGTTAATTGCACCTTCCAGCCATGCTGGGAAAAAATCCAGCAACTGCATATGCACAGGGAATGAAGAGTGGCTATGGCACTGTACAGAACAGAGAACAAAGCACGAGCACACGCTGGAGCAGTGCACTGCAGCTGAACATGGGCACTTACATGGGTCCAGGTTCATGAAATGAAAGCACAAGGGCTTCTGCAGAAACTATCAGAAACACTACTCAAATTTCATTTTATTATTAACGTGTGACATTGTCTGTAGAACCATTTACTGGTGTGTACCCCTAGTAATGCCTGGATAAATAAGCTAGGAAAAAATAAGCTATTTTAGAGAAATATAAATTTTTGTCACATATAAAAATGTATTAATACCATAATTTGCATCATTTCAAGTGCAGCTGTAAGCCTAATAAATTTTCTAAGTATTTTAAATCTGAGGGGAAAAAAAAAACTTCAGCCAACATTTTCAGTGAAAGTCGATTTCCTGCTGAATGACTAGCTCTTTGTTATTGACTTTTACAATGTGTCTTACAAAATACAGCAGAAGCAATTTACCTGCAAGCAATCCAACTGGCACGTATACATGACATTTAGGTCTGTTTCTAGATGTTAAACCAGTTTGTTTGATCAGGTCACCAATACGTAATCAGCAAGCTAATCATCACTGTATGTTAATTAGGAAAAGAAGAGAAATACAGTTGCTCTGCTTTCATTTGCAGCAGTCATAGAAAAGCACCTTATAATTTCCACTGACAGTCTTTCCAAGGAAGGAGAAGAAATACAACATACACACCAGCTCTACAGTGCTGGTTCAAATCCCTGTCATCTTGAGGGCCAGGACTTTTATTTTTTAAATCAATCTTAGACTAAAAAAAATTACTGACTAATGCTACCATAGACATATCCTGTGCACGAACAGGTATGTAACATTTCCTAAAGTTACACGTCCAAGCATTTGCAAACATAAATGTAAACGTTGTCACATCCCAAGGAGATCAGAGGTGTGCATGCATCTACACCAGGTGTTGCCTTGCACATTCAGCCCACATACAAAACCCAGAGAAGTTTATCCAAGCACATCTGGGCACACATCAGAGCTTCACCTGGGGGCTGGTATAAGAGTCTGGGCCCCAAACTCAGCAATGATAATTGCTGAAGTTGGAGGATTCATGCATAAATATTTTTCTAGGTTTCAAGTAGCTACTGCCTTGTCTAATTCACCCATCTACAACCTGATCTTTGAGAGAAATCCTGTCTTACACATGTTGAGCTGTCTTTCATTTTTTAAATGTCAAAATACATTCAGCTCATGCCTAGAGCTGGTATATTGTAACTGATAACTTAACTAAAGAGTAAGACGTTGTAGAACATGAATAAGACCAAACTCCCAAGAATAAGATCAAAATTAAGTACTTCTCAGTTGGTAGTTTCATGGGAACTCAAAAATCAATGATTTCTGTGGCCATTTTGAATTATCACTCAAACATACAGTGGGTTAAAGAAAACACTAAAATCCAAAGCCATTACAAGGAAATATAAATAAATTTTCTATTCTTGACTACTTTATCTAATTACTTGCACATAGACAATAAATAAAAATACACTTTCAGCATCTCACAATGAAGAGTATATAGAACTAAATATTCTTGACAAATACAAAAACATTAACTATGCAGGCTTATGTTTGCCTGATTTGGTCATGTGTCAGCAAAAACCTCTAGCAGGTACCAGTAATTTACATTAGCTAAAGAACTAAGAATTTATCTGGTTCAAAGACTTATAGGTAGGTTACCAACATTGACAAGCTCGTCAATCTAGGGAACAATCTGCACAAAAGCTACTGCAACTTCTTACCTGATTTAAAATACTTAAAATGTTTTGAAACAATAGAGTTTCTTTCAACTTTTTTCTGTGATAGTGCTTTTCTTTCCCCCTGTTGTTATTCTGTTGATATGTTACCTTCAACAGTCCAAATATAGGTTAGTCAATTAATTTAGTACCATGCTTTACCTTCTTCATTTCTTTTAAATTGTTGACTTAATTTAATAGTATTACCCCCATTACTTAAACTAATCATGTTATTAAGTACTTGTGGCACAACATGTACTATCCCTACTTTTATTTCAATTGGACCAGGGTTAAGGTCCCATCCTGTTCTGCTGAAAAATCCTTTTCAATAACTGCTGATTAAGCATGACTTTAAAGCCAGTAGCCATAATGACAGAGCAATGAAAATCCAAAAATTGCTACTACTGAAATTCATCTGAGTGTCATAGTGATCTGACAACAGCTCTGAGATATGATTAGACTCTTTAATAATTAAAGCAGTAAAATTTCAAACTTAAGCAGTTTAAGAATTTAGATGAATAGTTAATTCCAGAGATAGTCTAGATGTTTGTCTTCTCATTTCAGCAATTCTTTTCCTATTAGCAGTTTGTAAAATAATGTGAGGTGATTCTGAAATGCTTCAGATTAGGTAGATAATGATGGATAGTTAAGAATTCCCAACTGCACCAGGTCAAACCTCAATTTCTAATCTTAAACGGGGGTACTTTAATTTGAGGCAAATTAAGTCACTATTAACTCATTCTGTATTTTGCACGAAGCTCTGAAAAAAACTTACCTTTATAAAATGAGCAACTAATCATGTCGTACACAACAGAGGATTTAGAGGGGTTAAGTAGTTTACTTACTCACTTGGTACTTACTCCAATTCATGAATATTTATTGATATGAGCACAAATCTCAACTCTTCTTGCAAAAAGCAGAGATAAACAAGACTCTAGAAAACAGTACAACTAGTGACAAAAACTAAATAGTCAACGTGGTAGAAATCTGTATGGCTTAGTGGACACAGTAGTCCACTTTGAGAAACCACCACATATAATTTGATACAAATAATAATATCCACTGAGGAGAGGCTGACGAGTGAGCTGCATGTGCCTTCATGGAGAAAATTACTTCTGATTGAGGCCACTTGCCAGCACAGCATGGGGAAATCTGAGCTGTGCTCCCTAATTTGTACCAGATTTACAGGCACTCAAGGACATATTTTTTAGCACTATTATTAAATGCTAAATAAATAAATATCCCTAAAATATCATATACTGTAGCATAAATGCAAAGATATAGATGGAAGCACACAAAGATAGCTAGTTAAGTGGTAATCCCAACACACTGAGTAACAGATGAAACCTCAGCACTTAAAAGGACAGGCCATTTAACAAAACAAAACCAGCACTGCAATAATTTTAATAACACATAGGAGTGTGAGCATGAATCATCAGAAAAGGATTTACACTCACTTAACAAAAGACATTTTTGCTACAAAAACACTCCTCTTAACACAAATTTGAGCATCGAACCCTTTGAGCACATTAGTCCTGATACATCAGTGCTTGACTCTAGTTTTATGGTACTATAACGGTAATGAAATAATTGAAATTCAATAACATTAAACTGGGTAAGTTCTGTAATAATTTCTCATAGTCAAATTCATCAGACTTCGCCCTAATGAAACCACTTAAATGCACACTCAAATTAAGCACATGCTTAATATGCTTTCCTGTCAGTGTTTTGCACTTAAAATGCATGTATCCTATAGTAGAAAAGTATCATTGAAATAAGTATCTCATGAAAATGTGAAGTAGTTACCTTCCTTCTCAACTACCAATATTCTACATTCTCACAGCAGCAACATAAATCAGCGCTCTTAACAAATTAAGAATGCCTCAGAAAGCCTACAATACTTGACAGTGAGTGGCTGGGGAGAGGTTAATGAGTATAATTAGTAGTAGCAGCATTAAACAGTAACAACTTCAATAAATCAGAAGCCTGAAATTCACTGGATCAACATCAGACATTTTGCATGTTCTGTGGGATCCATTCAGTATTTCCTAGGAAGACATGCTGCCACATACAGATTATCCTTAGCTTATGGTAAAACCTGGGTATGTGATGCTCTCTGATTACAGAGGGAAAAGCTTCAGAAAAATCAATCCATTTATCTCCTGTTTCAACCTGAACATTTCCTTCTAAGTAGAAACGATTACATAAGACAAGCAGCAGGCAAACACTTCCTATTAATTCACATTGTAGGGATATTTTTTTTTTTTTTAATTCAGTCAGGAATGCTAAAAATACAAGAAAGGGTTCAATTTATTTCATTTTAAATATGGCAATGGGAGTGAAGACACCATATGATAATTCAGAGTTCTCTTCCTCTTGGGAAGTTTGCCACACAGGACTTCCTTAGAGACTTCTCTATCCTCTTTGCTCATTGAGTTTATTAGTTATTTACCTTAACTAAAATATTTCTGTCATTCCTATTACATTTTGAGCTATACTTAAAAGATGCAGTGCTTCTTGTACACATTGAACCTCTCCAGTCTGTTTAGCAAATTGGCTGAACTTTAGAACTTTTGTCCAGACAGGAAGATTGCTCCAATTTGTAAGTGATTCCTTACATCTTCATTGGGGCATCCAAGCAGAATGAACCATTTCTCACTTTCAAACTGGGACAAACTATATAACCATGATTCAGCGACAAATTCAATAGAGGGAAAGGAAAAGAAATCTTTTTTGGACACTATAAATCTATACCAACCTGATGTAATTGAGCTTAACAGCAAGAAAAAGGTAAAAAAGTATATTTCTGTAGGAAAAAAAAAAGTTATTTTTAAACATGTAAGTTCTTCCTGCAGCCACTCACTTTTAACGTAAGTTGCATCAGGGGATCTGGTAGGAAGGAAACATTTTTATTAATTTTCCCCTTATCTGTAAGAAGAATGCTGATTTTTTTTTTTTTCATTTACGTTCCTTGCCTGCAGGTAGCAGACCAAGAAAATCATATAGCAGAATTTTTTCCTTTTGATTAATTTCTTTCCATGTGTTATGTTATTTCTTATATATAATTGATTTCAGGTTTTGCTTGTAGCTGTACATCTTTTTATATCTGTACCTACTGCCTTCCTTCAATCAAGAAAGTTGAAGGAAATTACCTGAATTTTGTTAAGTTTATTAAAAAAGGAGCTCTGTGAATATTTAAATTGAGTTTTGAAATGGTAATACAAGAAAGATATTAGAGAATTTTAATAGTAGGTTCAATTTGACCCACACACTATTGTAGAAAGGGTCAAATTTTATTCAAATTATTTCTTTACAAAAAAAAAAAATGAACCCTTTGATTTTATTAAAGTAGATTAATATTCTTCACTGCTAGGTCTTTTGGCACTTCAGTGCATGACAGCATTAACTGTGCTTGTATATGAACTTTTCAAAGACCTTTAAATGTTCTAGTAATTTGGAACTTCACTTTCATTTATCCTCTTGTCTTCTTTTCTCTTACCATTATCCAAGAGGCCACAACAAAATTGACAGTGCCCATGGTCAGTTTGCTCTCAGAGCCAAGGCCAGAATATTTCCAATCAATAAAAGCGAAATGATGAGAAAAGGAACCATTGAAAATATGCTTAGGGAGACATTAATTTCAAAAAATAGCATGCAAGTGCACACAGAACATGAACTGCAAGACCTTTGCAGTTAAATATCAGACCTCAGTTTTCAAGCAGGGGCTCATGCCAAAATACGTCTTAATTCTACCTGCACTTGTAACAGCTGCACAGCAGATGCTGCACAGCAGATGTTCTGTGTATTTCTGGTGATACAAGAGAAGAAAGAGAAGAATAAAGGGGACAAGATGAGTATTGTGACTCAGCACCCTACAAAAATCACAGCGGCAACACAGAACTACCTCAGCACATGAGTGCACCAATTTCCAGTTTTCCTGAAGGGAATTTTTAACTAAAGCCTACAAAGCACACAGCAAGCTGGACATAAAACTCTCAGAAATGCATTTGTGATCCTTTTCGATAATTTTTCATGTAAGGAATAATTTTACAATGGTAGTTTACCAGTGTTTTTTTAAATTTAACAAACACAGAAGATTTCTTGCTTCCTTACACATAAATAGTATCCCTGAAGCATTTTTTTTCTCTGAATTATTATATATTTTGCCATTTTTACACCCATCATTTATTTCTGTATGATTCCTATCTGCTAAATTTTACAAAACAAACTTTGAAACTACTGGCAATCTAATTCAAAATACTGGCAATATCATTTGCCCCATGACAGTCCTTTCGATGAAAATATTACCCAGCTCTAGTGTATTATTTTAGCTATATAAATATGATGATAGTATTTAAATTTACAGGCTTTTAAAAAAAATAGAAAAAGAAAGCACCAGCTGTGTAAGAAGATGGCTTGTTAATTGTGTCCTTCCCTAAAATTAAATGTAAGAAGAAAAAATAGTGTAACTTTTTCTCTTGACACATTCATATTGTTTTCTACAGGTAAAATATTTTAAGATTTGATATTCACCTTTCTAATAAAGAAAAATCCCTCATCTTGCATTTTACAACAAAGTAGATAAAAACTAAAGGTGGAATTTTAGAATACCCACACTCTCTTTTCAGTTTGTTGTAGTACTGTAGGGTTTTTTTTTTAAAAACTCAACCTAAGAGAAGAGGGAATAGACACATCTACACCAACCAGTCTACACCAATACCAGTCATATAATATCTATGGTATGCTACTCTAAACAGTCCAAGGAAATCCTCTGAGGATTCAAGATCCAGAAATTTTCAGCAAATCCTTTCCTCCAGTCATAGCAAATTGTGAAGCTGGTAAGTAAGAGGAGTTTCTTTCCATGTCCAACCTCACCATCCAGAATTTCAGCCACGTAGGAAACACACTGCCCATCACTCAGGACACCTTTCCCTACAGCCCATCTCCTTCACCTTTGCTGTAGCAAAGCAATCTCGAACATCATACCCCAAACAGGATGAATTTTATCTTACACACAGCCAAGTGATATTTGGAGCTGAAAACTTTTCAGAGCCATGAAGGCAGCAAAAGTTCACTCTGCTTCCAACTCCAGTGCTGCCCTTACCCCAAACACCAGCCTTCACTGGCAATCACATGTGTAGTGAGTGACACATACTGGTATTTGCTAATCACTGTTTTCACTCACCTGCTGGAGGGAAAAATGTGATGCAAGTAGGAGCACTTTGAAGCCACTAATGATGCTGCTGCAGTGTATTTAATGGCCAGCATGTTAGCTACGATGAAAGAGGAACCTCACATCAAGTACATTAAGGGATCAGAGGAATACATACTCATTACTCGCTGTAATTTTACATCCCCAGTTTCAAGACAAAATACTCACATTTTTCTCATCCAGCAAAGACACACTATATTGCTGTAGAAAATAAAGAGGTCTTTTTTCTTCAGTTTGTTTAATATTTTCTAAGTTTGTATGCAGCTGCAGATTATTCCTGTTCATCTTTTGTTTTTAGCTGCATTTCCTCAGATGGAAACTGGCCTCTCATCTCTGTACATCATCATGCAATTAAATCAAAAAAGCAGAAAAAAGGAATCTGGACTTTTTAGGTCCAGAAATCAGTAGTGAACCCATGACTTCTCTCTCCAGTTACTATTTCTCTTCAAATTACTATTGTTTTTTTTCCCCTCATGTCTTTTGCTTATATAAGTGAAACAGAGAATACTGCAGAAAAAGAAGCCCCTGAAGACAGTCCAAATTCAATTTCTAGTAACATGACCAAATTTACAAAGATTGTATGTAGAATTCAGTGCCAATTTGGGTTAGATCTCAATAAAAAGTCAGCACAGCTAAATTGATTCATAACACAACACAGTTAAAGGAAAAACTTCAAAACACAGTGGAAAAAAACACCATGCTTAACATGATTGACAGTTCTAAAATATCAGGAAAGAGAAGCTGAGATGTTAGGAATCAACTAAACCACAAACTTCATGATCTTTGTCTCACAGACATGTACTAGAATGCATGGTAATTTAGCTTATAGAGGTTCTTTTAATTTGATAATAATATGACCTGTTAAAGCAGGTTCACTTGCTCAGAGTTGTGTCCAGGTGGGTTTTGAATATCTACAGAGAAGAGGACTCCACAACCTCTCTGGCAGCCTATTTCAGTGCTCAGTCATCCACAAAGTAAAGCTGGTTTTCTTCACATTTAGATGAATCTTCCTGGGTTTCAGTTTGTGCCCTTTGCTCCTTATCCGGTCACTGGGATACTGAACTATGCACACCCTTAAGATATTTGTATGCACTGAAAAGATTCCCCTCTCAGTCTTCCCTTCTCCAGAATAACAGGCCCAGCTCACTCAGGCTTTTCCCATAAATGAGGTGCTCCAGCCCCCTCAGCATCTCCCGAGCCCTCCCAGTGGACCCTCTCCCCTTGTTCTTTGTCTTCCCTGAGCGGTGAGTCCAGAACTGCACCCAGCCCTCCAGATGTGCCTCACCAGGGCTGAGCAGAGGGGCAGGATCACTTCCCTCATCTGCTGGCAATGCTCTTCCTGATGCACCCCAGGATATCTTTGGCCTTCCTGGCCACAAGGGCACTGCTGGCTCACGGACACCCCGTTCTTCACCAGAACCCCCAGGTCCTTTCCCCACAGAGCTGCCTTCCAGCAGGTCAGCCCCAGCCTGTCCTGGGGCAGGGCATTATTCCTCCTCAGGTGCAGGACCCTGTGCCTGTCTTTGCTGAACTTGATCAGATGTTACTCCAGCCTGCCCAAGTCTCCCTGAATGGCAGCAAAGACTTCAGATTTAGCAGCCACTCCTCCCAGCTTTGTATTGTCAGCAAACTTGCTGAGGGTACACTTAGATTCTTAGAGCCTTGAATTTTAAATACCTACATGGGATTTGCTATTTTTAATCCCATCATGGGAGTTTATTGATATGCAGAATAAAACTGAAGGGTCTCAAATTAGAACTAAATACTTAGATCAGATTGTAAGTTAAACCAATAGAGTATATTTTAACAAAATAATCTGAAAAAAAGTGTCAGGCAGAATAAAATTTTTCTATTTATTTATTCTATTCTGTATTTAGCCACAACAAGTCAAAAACTGGGCACTAGCAGAGTCCCTTTCATGTAAACAATACCACAGCAAAGAAATATTAATGCATCATTTTTTTTCTGTGGATATTCCAATCTCATTTTTCCCACTAAACAGTCATTAGTTACAATAACAGTTGGTGTAATTTACTATAATGTACCATAAGGGTGAAATTTTAAGGGCACATTTTGTATGTGTGTGTGTATGTGTGTGTGGTGTTAAGATTCTTCAAAGAATTACAGTATTACAGCACTTATTTTTGTTAACCAGAAATATAATGGACTATTAATCTTCATTATCATATACATCTTACAAACACCATGAAAAAACCTTGACTTTTATCATCACATCTCAGGTACATGTAATTTAATGACACCGTAGTGTAGGTCACATATAGAGTGGGATTTATTGAATGACAACATTTGAATTGAGCATTTAAAGTTATTTTATATTTGTACATTCATGAATATAAAATCCAAATACAAATAAGAAAACTAAATCTTTTAAAATAAATTAGAAGTGCATGTTATAATGTACATGAGTTTTTCAATATTCTTGCTCACTTTTGTACTACATTAATATGATTCCTCACTCTGGTAGGTATTGCAAAGTTGCACAAAATACATTGTTTGTCCCCTAGAGCTGGAATAACCTGCTGGTTTTCTGAGTTAATCACTAATTAATAATTTGAAAACAGAAAGTCATTATGTCATTTCCAGACAATGAGCTTTTAAATGGTGCATGTTATGTCCTAGCCTTTTCAGGAAGAAAAAGTTTTTTCCTCTGGAAACCAGATGGCTGGTAAGTGTTATTATGAGACTATGCAAATCTCAAAGCAATAAGCATGAAATCAAAACAAGAATTCATTCTTCTCTCCTCTTATCATGATTGTTGTTCTGCTGAACCAACTTATGGAATAATACAATTGGATGCTTTGGCAATGATGAGTTGATAACCCATCTCCTCTTACTTTTTTCATAGCAAATAGTTCTGAAAACATATTTTGCCTATACTTTCAACTTTCCTAATATCTTGTACTCCACTGCAAACTCAAATGAGGTAATCTTATTACAGGCTGTCTTCCCAGAAAACTCAACTCACTTGAAAAGTTTACTGACTTTACTACTAATATAATTTGATTATCAAAATATTCTCAACTGGCTTGTGTTTTGGATTAGTCAATTTTTTCCTGTTAGGAAGGAAATCCAGAAGAGTTATTTGTTATTTTCTATCACTTAGAGGGGTAAACACCTGCATGATCATGAAAAGTGCGAGCTCCACTCTACAACTAAAACTCTACAATTCAAACAAGATTTTCAAAGTTCTACTAATACAGCTGCATCACTTTGCAGCCTTCTATTCTATAAAATTTGCAGAATACTTCGGAAAACCTTAAATTTCTAAGGCTGACCGAAAACTAAAAAACTGAATATGAAATATTGATTTCCAAAGTGAATTGGCTTCTAAATATTTTGAAGTACCTTAACAGATGAAACATATGCTTATAAAAATTTCCCATGGAGCTAAATACTTTGAAAAGGTCTGGTATGGGAAGACACTGTTAAAAATTAAAGGTTGGAATGTTATTCTATATGTCTTAGTCATATTTTTCATTCTTTATTTTTTTATTAATCCTTGACATATTCACTGCTAATAAATTTTAGTACTGCATTTCATCATTTTGTATTTAAATTCCTTACACATAGCATAAGTTATGGAAACATTTCAGTATTCTTACAACATAACATTTCCTGTCTGTATTAATATGTTAAAACACTATTGTAAGATTGTGTCATTTTATGATCCAAAAAAAAGTAGTGACAATTATGTAAAATTGCCATTGGTTTATCATGAAACAATGTCAAAATATGACTAAAGAACTAATCCACAAAATAAATTGAAACTCTTTTCCCCAAAAGGCTTCCTGACAAATGTAGTTCCCCTAAATGAAAAACAAAATCATATTTTTCAAAGTATTCTCCAGTAAATAATTGCCCTTTTTAAAATCTCTTGCCATAGTTTCTAACACATCTCTCTGATCTGAGTGACCCTGTGTGAACAGTGAGTTGGACAAGATGACTTCCAGAGGTCTCTTTCAACCTCAAACATTTGGTGATTCTATTTTCACATCAGGAGATGCTGCACATTTTCTCATACTATCTTACCAGGATCTAAAACCAGTAGAACTCTCTGGAACACTCTACCATATTCAAGGCTTCAAACTCCAGCATCAAATAGACTTAAAACTAACAAAGATAAGAAGAATATCCTTGAATTCCTCCAAAACAATCAAACCAAGTCAAGTGCTCTAGTGAGGCTTTAACTGGACACAGGCCTTAGCAGCATTTGTAGCACCGAGGCAACAATTACAAGGGTCCATGAATGCAATCAACCCTTCCTGCACCTGGGTCCTGCAGGGTTTGACTGTATGTTAGACAAGCTCTTCACTCCATCTTCCCCTCGTTTTATACCATAATTGCATTTCTCCTGTCTGCTGCTGTTCTACCCTAAGCTTGTGAAAAATTGTACTACACTCCTCCCATTGGTCATACATGCAGAAGCACATGGTACAGCACGTTTAGCAATCACACAAAATTCAACGTTGTTTAATGTTGCACACTGTATTCACAGAAGAATAATGCTTAGTTAACCAAACCTGGTACCATTTAACCTGGGCTCTAGGAAAGCCAATCATGACACCTCCGCCCTGGAAAGACAGAACTGATCCTCTGATATTATCATACTTTGCCTGATTCAGTTTTAAATGCTGCTTTTACACACGTTCCTCAGAACAACTGCTCCTTAATGGAAAAGAAGTCACTTAAGAGTATTCTGCCTAATGCTCACAGAAAAATTTTTCAATTTCAATTTATCCCTCTTCATTATAACTCTTCTAAAGACACATTTTTTTCAGATGTTTATACCTTCAAATACTAACAGCCTTTTGTCATGACCCTTAAAATTATCACCTTACTAAAAGGCAAGTGTTCTTACAATTTAATCTTCCTCACACACTACAGTCTAAGAGTTACTCAGATATATCACTGCTTGATCCTCTGAGCACCCTCCTCTGTTCTTCCTTACATCTTCCAGTACTAAGGTGAGTAGAATTGAATATAGCATGAATGCAGCATAGTTTCTGCTTCATAGGGATTAAAAAGGCAAATGACAGCAAATATTACATGAGACTGCCACACCTCAGAGAGCTCTGAAAAAAGAGCAGGAATTCAGGACATTTTGGAATACAAGGAAGTATGCAGGACTAAGGTAAGGGTTAAAGTGGATGTTACTCACTATAGACACACAACCAACTCAAGTGAGTTGTACTGTTAAACAGTGGTAATTTCACCACTGCTTTTATAAGAAGAGGTTTGAAATCAAAGTGTAAAATGTAATAGCAATATTGATAAAAATGGTTAAACATGGTTAGTAATACAGAAGGAAGCAGCAAAAGGCAGCTCGCTGCTCTGCTTGTCACAAGCTGCATAACATTGCCATGCCATATGGTAACAAAAATTGTTCCAAAAATAATTAGATTTTCAAGATGGACATGTTCATAGAAGAGACATTATTTAAACATCTACAGTCTGAAATAATATGAAATGTCACCATTTCATATTAAGTATTGCTACTCCTGTGGGTGAAGACTGAGGAGAGGAATTGTGAGTTCTCTTCCCAGTTCATGCCAGAGAACTCAAAAATATTTAAAGACTTGCAGCATAAGAAAACCAGATCATGGAATGGCAGGCAGAAGCAGACATGAATTTTTTACTGGTTAATAATTTTCTTCTGCACTTTCTTTTCCTCCTCCTCCTCTCTTCTTCCATCATTGCCACTCAACTGCTATCAAATACAGTGGCTCAATATACCTTAATTTAGAACATTTTACAGCCAATTCATATATTATGACTATCAATAATATTAGATTATTATGTCAATACTACTGGAGAAACTATTGTTATCATGCCTCTGCCAACACGTAATTGCTATTTATTTAACACAAGGCTGCTGGATATGTTTTTTTTCTTTTTATGCACTCTTTTGAGGGTTTTCTTGATGTCCCAGCAAAAGAAACACTCAGAACAGCATTTTTTTCTCATCATCAATATCCAGGCTTGAAATATCCTTAAGGGTTATTCTGCTGCCAGTTAATGTCCTCAGATGTCCTTCCAGTTTTCTCTGGCAAGCAATATCAAATTTCAGGGAGTTGCACACAATGCAAACCAAAGTATTTGTGCCTTCACCAAAACAGGTAATACCAGATGAAGGGAATGGCTTTGATTTTTAACTTAGAAAAGAAAGAAACAGGGTGAGAGGGAAAGTTTGTGATGAGAAATTTGAAGCAGTCTTCAAAAAAAATAAGCACACTTTCTTCCCTGTTGCCAGACTCTCTCACGGTGTTCTCTTCCTCGTGTCCTTTGCAGCTGTCCTCATGACATTCACAAACCATTGTGCCTAGAACCAAATACTTTTCAAATCTCACACTTCATGCGGCACACCCTTCCAATTATAAGATACAAACACAAATATGCCACATTTGTTTTAAGCCTCAGAATCAAATATACAGTAATGCAGAAGAGCCCACTGCTGCTTGACACTGAAGGGAGCACTTTGGTCTAGACCCGTACAGCTGATCTATGACCACATATTTGCAAGACTGCAGTACCAAGAAAATATCATTTGTTAGAACAAAATACACAGAAAACTGTTTTGGAGCATGACTCATGCTGTATAGAACTAACCTATGCTGTGTTGTAAATCCTTTGATTAATCATTTTTATTAAGTTAATTTATATTTTTTAGCAAACTTGAGTTTTAATGTTTTTGTTGTTGATTACTTCTTTGCTCTGACTACCACTACCAAAACCACTGCACATGTGTAGTGTAGGAGACTCCAAACTTTGATATTTGTCTTTAAAATAATAGATAACATTCTTGATGAAAAAAACACATAAAACACCGGCAAGTTTTTATTAGTAACTTCATCACGTGAGTTATATTAAAAGTAAGATGAAATGAATACTAGTAGAACAAAAAAAGCTTGACTTCAGATATTTTGAGAAAAAGGCATCAATGAGAAGCATTTTAAAATTAAGCCCTATTATCTGACTGAAACAAAGCTATAGAATAGGAACTGCAACATGAGAAATCCTTGGAAATATCTTCTTTGAACTAAACAGTAAAAAGGAGATCAGATTGGATTTAAATATTTTGGAAAATTGTGTAGCTAAGCACTACCATGTTCTTACATGAGACTTACTCTAAAGAAAACCACTTCTGTGCTTTAAAAATGGAGTTTTCTATAAAATCTTTATAAAAGACTGATTCCTGGGGCTAGCAGGCATGGGGGCATGACAGAAGAGAAACTTTTCAAAAAGGTTTGATGGCATTCAACACAATCTAATACAAAATTCGCAGTCTACTGCTGGTAGTCTTAATGCTAGCAATTTAAGTAATTTCTACACACAGTCTAGAAGCTATTAAAAAATATGAAAACTAGTGAGCATAGCAGATACATTCATATCTTACTTCCAGTGAAAATTACCACTGAACCAAAAAAATATCTGGGGTTCATTCTAACTATCAATATTCCTTCTCTTTGTAAAAGGCTGGAAGAGAACATGTTGCACTTCTTGATCTGATCAGTGTTAAGCATGGCTATTTATAATGCAGGCAAATTCAAAATACACATTAATATACTCCAACTGGCATCAAGAGTCCATTTTAGATTCAGAATCATCCAGGAGAGATATCTGCCATCAGTCTAAATATCTTTTCAGTAGAAAACTACAGGCTCATCAGGATGACTACTAATTAACCTGCTAACTCCTGAAATTATCTTCTTGTCAAGGATGCAAGACCTTCATCAACGTCAATGTAACAGAAGTTTGGTTTAAGACACAAGTAATGGGAGTATAAACAGGAATAACATTCCTTCAGGTGGTTTCTTCTTGAGTATGTGAGCACAGATAAGCCTCTTGCATGTCAAGATTACAGTCTGAAGATGGACAATAACATCCTCTCATTACTGACTGTAGTTGACAGTCACCAAAAACACACAAGAGAAGTTCAAAGGTAGATCAGTGCAAACCTGCACTGGTGTTTCGACCCACTCCAACAACAATAAGTATGACTATGATGAAGGTCCTTGTGCTGCACCAAACAAAAACAGGTCTCTGAAGTAAATAAAATACCTGTTGGACAGCCACTGGAAACTATATGATAGATGAAGCTTTGTAAAGCCCCTTGGTGGGGGTGGATCTCTTTTTATAGAAGATTTTCAAATTTTAATTCCCTCATGTCCCTTGTCTGTTTTTTTTTTTTTTTCCCATTTTGTACTGATTCTTTAGCAGATTTTTTTTTATTAAATGTAAATATTTATTATGCCATAATCTATATTGTTTTATGCCATACTGACTTCTGTGTCATATTTTATTAGGTCATGGTAACAACATTACCCAAGAGAAGAGACTAAAATGATTCTAGGAAGGTTTTTACATTGTTAGACCCATAAATATCCTTACAAATTTGGAGTAATTTCAAAATCTCTGGAAATATGAAAATAAACACTTCTAATCCATTTCAAAGGTAAAAAGCATAATATTCTTCACTGTCAACAGAGGAAGTGTGGGGTTTAAGCACTAATTTTAGTTGCTTACTGTTCTGAGCCAGATGTGAACTCTTTGAGATCACAGGGTTGAAAACCAAAACCAAACNAGCTGAATTTTTAGCTCTATCCTATGCACGACTGCAAGTGCTTTTATTTGGTGGTGTGCACATACTACGTGCTGGCAGATATTATGAAAAGGAATTCTTATTTGATGTTTCACAGGGAAAAAGTTTTCTGAAGTTATGAAACCTATCCAGTAAAAGTTAGGCCAATGAAGACTAAAACTTGTATTTGAAAATTAAAATTTTGTATAAAAAATTAGTTCTCTACCTGAAAACACCAATAGTTTATTAATTTCTTTCTAAGATAGCAATATTTATAATCTGCTGTAATTTATAAACTGCAATTTACTTTAAGTTTTCTAAGCTCTGAATCACAAAACCTTCTAATACAAACAAGTATATTAGAATTTTATGGGGAATATTCCTGTATCCAGTGTGATTTCATTGGTGATCAAGAACAAGAAGCTAAGAAAAGGAAAACAAACTATAATCTGTGTTTTGAGAGAACAACAGGCACTTTCTAAGGGAGAGCACACACAGTTCTGCTTAAGTTGCACCACTCCTGAAATATCCAATAAGTCACTTTTTGCTGAAGAAACCACTGCTTTGAATTATCTACCTTACAAAATATATCCTGTATTTTCCCAACAAGATGTTTAAGAATCTCATGTCAGCTTGTAGCTTCTAGCAGCCTCACTTTTGTTCAGTCTTACCCAAACCATTGCTGAAGAGGACAGTCTGCTCTGAACAAATACAAATCATCCCTATTAACCCTGTTGAAGTACATTCACTATATCCCTTGAAATATTTATGTTTACAATCAGCATGCCAGGGAATGCCGATTCAGACTGTGCAAGAAGTTGAATTCAGGACATCTACTTGTATTTCTAAATCATGGAATTTGTTTTTTTAAATACTTTGGTTATAATTCACTTCCCTTTGAACAGCAATCTTCCCTTCAATAAGCTCACTAGGCCTGGACAGAGGAATACAGCTTGTTACACTTTTGAAAAATCAACTCCAACTTCCTATCAGTCCCACACGACCTTAAAGAGCTAAAACAGAATTCTTGGGACAGAGGAATACAGCTTGTTACACTTTTGAAAAATCAACTCCAACTTCCTATCAGTCCCACACGACCTTAAAGAGCTAAAACAGAATTCTTGGGACAGAGGAATACAGCTTGTTACACTTTTGAAAAATCAACTCCAACTTCCTATCAGTCCCACACGACCTTAAAGAGCTAAAGCAGAATTCTTGGTATAGTTAATAAGTATGATTGATCCAAAGCTCATAGGATTTAATAATAAAGCCTTGAGAGACACAGAAAGCCAGTGTTCTCAGAGCTGCTCTCACACAGAACAAGGGCTGTGGCTGTGCTCTTTGGATGACAGCAATTCTATCTGTTTATCTTTAAGCATAAGACGGATGTACAATTTGATGACAAGACATTAGAAAGCATCATGAAGACATTACTACCAAGTACGCTCCAGTGGGTACAACATATGCTACTGAGATACCAGAAATATGATGTAAGGATAAGATATTGCCCAGGGAAATCATTTACTGAAGGCAGATAAACAAAGCATGAAGTGTAAAACCCAATATAACACAGTTGCTGTTGTAGAATAGTAGAAAGTCGACTAATGTAAAACAGTGCCTCAGTTTCACTGATCTTTATTCCAAGAATGTACCAAAAAGGCTATGTTATCAAAAGTAAAATGATTCCAGCTTTTTATGTGACCACAATTGGAACAGTAATGGGACTCAAAGCAATCTAGCAAAAACAGTGATTGATGTAGCCACTTGATACAAGGCAGACATGTTCAGGTAAGTCACGAATCTCAGCTGGGTCCTCCAAGGAGCAAAGGCACAGTGTGTGGCAGCTGCCTCAAGTTTCATGACACCTCCATGGAGCTCAGGAGTAGTTCTGCAGTACTCACCAAGTACCCTGTCTTTCTTCAAACTCACTGTGAGTCACTCATCATTCTCTGAAGAAACATGAGATTCCTGCAGACTAGAGAGAGGATGTGGCCCAAAATATTTCACACAGGGACTCAAGAGTAACCTGCTAAGACAGATACCTACATTTTTTAAACTCTGAAATCTGTACTTGGCACCTACAGTGCTTCAGTACTTAAAAGGAACCATCTACTGATAATATTTGTACCACATTGTAAATGCTGAAAATTATTTTTAAAAAGATGAAAAAGAAAGAGCTGCCAATCTGTCAAAAACTTGGCAGACACATAACACTGAATGAGAGAAGGCTTTGTAGAAGGAACACATCTGGAGTGATATCTGTACTTGCAACTTCCCTATAAACAACTTTTTTACTAAGTGATGGTTTTGCTTCAGAAACGGAATCCTTACCAATCCCTCAGCTACACAGCAGCTTTGATCAATTAATGTTTTTAAGCACTTTGACACTGGGTATTACAGAATTGCAAAGATCTATTATTACTTTCCACTTTGTGTTAGAAAACATCACCTAGTAGGAACAGGATACACAAAAATCCATAAATTACATTTAAGTTAAAAAAAAAAATTAAATTTCCCAGCTATATGTTCATTCACCAACCTCGGAAACAGTAGGTAGAGTATGTTTATGTTTGAGTGATATTTCCTGAAGTTTTAACAAGTGTGCTGAATCACACAATTGCAAATACTCATATTTATTACAACCAGACCTAACAGCAACTGAAGCAGACAAAATATTTTCATTTACTTCAAATGCTGTTAAAAAGCCTTGTGTTTATATGAGAGTAAGAATAAACCACAATGGCCATTAAGAAAGATATCAACCAGTAATAATCCAAACCAATAATAAGGTCACAAGATGATGCATCACGTATTTCTGTCTGATTGTTCAGCTGTCCTGGGATCAGCAAGCTTTTACCTGTTTAAAATTTTGTTCATCAGAGTCTACTCAATTTGCAGATACAATCATTTTATCATTTTTCTTCTGCAAAGTATAAAAGCAAGTTTGTCAGAATCATTGTCTCACCATTAATATTAAAGCTCTTCATTATCTCTTCTGACAGAACAGAGAAGTCTTCGAACATCCTAGGGAAAATTCCAATTCATTCATGAAAGTCAGAAGCACAGCAAATACCACGAGAACTGGACAGTTTTCAAGACCAGTGAAAAAACTGCATTTTGGCCACTCTTCATGAAAGGACAGGAGTTACTGCCGACAACTACAAATGTTTGTCCCGTTTCTCTACTCAGCTTCACAATTAGGCCCAGAGGGGCTGGCTAAACTCTGAAAGTAAAGAGTCCTAATCTACAATAAAACTCATCTATAAACACTGTCAGAGGAAGCAGTCAGGTTCTAGCCCTCTAGGTCAATGCATTTGATAGGTAAGCCCTACAAAATCCACCTATGAAAATTTATTGCTTGTCACAAAGTACATGCTAATCAACTACAGTACAATTAAGCTCGAAACAGCTGTAACTGCTGGGATTTTTCATGAAGCTTTACTTCAGGAAAAACGTGATTAAAGTTTTAATTCTAACTCCAGAAAAGCAAAGTATACTGGAATGTGTTACTGAGAATAAAACAGTGCTTCTGTGGAGTAGCAAACCTTCCTAACTGTACAGTAAAGAGAATGAAAAATTCCGTACAGAATGACACCAGTAACAGAAGGTAGAAACTATTTATCGAGGTCTCTGACCAGATCATTGAAGTTAGCACTTGTCTACCCAGTAGGCCAGTATGAAAGGCATACCAGCTCAGTTCACAGGTTAAAGGTCAGCAGAGATGACTTCAAGTGAAAACTTCTATGGTCAAGCTTGACTGTTGCCAAAAGAAAACCAAGTATGTTCATAAACTGGTTGGCAGGTATGGGTTTACCCTTAAGAATCAGCTTAGATCTTTAGCTGTCAGTAAAAGTGGAACCCAAATCAAATCTACAGTTATTCTAGTAAACATATAGTAGGCAGCAAGTGTTCCAAGAAGACAAGCTGAGAACCTAATGTTGTCACACAACAGTAATTATTAGTACCAAAAATTACCTGTATTTTCCTGATAGCTAATAGGCCACCATGCTTTATAGACTGAGCTTCAAATAAGCTATCAGTAGTAAAAAAAATTTCAAGTAGTATTCTTCTCTGATGGGCACAAAAATTGAGACTTCCTGAGGCAAAAGGAGGATTGGTTCGTTTTATCTATTTTCTTAACTTTCATTTCAAATCTAACATACTTAGTGAATCAAGAGGGTATCCTGTATTACTGGTAATAAAAGAATTCCTATGGTCTCTAAAGCATAATACCATAAATGCTCTAAATTTTGACCATTTTTCCAGACTTTTTCCTCATCTTAGAGGACATATGCCACAATAAGCTATGATGATCATAACAGAGCTCTTAATGACTTTGAAAAGAATTTGGGTGGGTTTGGACAGCAGTCACCCTGTTACAGCTCTCAAATATAAGGTCCTATTTAGTGTCTACCCCACTGAAAGTTTTAACTGAGAACTAGAGATGCATGATCTCAGTTTCACTTTCAAATTATTACCCTCCAAAAGAACCATGCATCTTAGGGGATCTGTCCTTTGAGTCCAGTCCCCATTGTACTGCCATCACATTATGTTCACCTTGTAAGCCTAGAAGTAACAGTGACTTTAGTTATTCCCTTCTGATGAATTTTAAAGTCTTCAGGTAGATCAACATGAGTTCAACAGAGCATCAAATTCTGACGGATATCATCATTTAGGTACCACTCAGTATTTACAAATTTTTTATTTCTACAGGAAGGAGTACTAAGTATTTGCTCCCCTAAAATCTATTTAACTTCACTTTTTAATTTGTTTTTTCTTTAGGGAGTTTCAAAGCATGAATATATATTGCCATTCTTTTGAACTTTATTTCCTTTAAAAAATCCTGGTGACTCTGTTTTATATGTAATATTTATTTATTACATTGATTTTATTGTCTTATATGGGGTTTCAAGGTTTTGATGATAATGAAAAGTGCTACTTAAATAAATTCCTTTTAGCACTCATATTCAAAAAGAGACTGGGAGTGTTGCTGCTTTCAGGTTGGATATTCATTTCTCAGTCCAACTTTTTCTTTACAGCATGTATATATGCATTATTTGTATGCATGCATTACATTCACATATGCCATGTTAATTCTTGGATATTTATATTATCATGGTAAAATTCAGTGCCCAGGAAGTGTCCACTAAGGAAAACATAGAGAACTAGTTAGTTGGTTACCTTTTACACGGTTAACTCTAGGTAAGTTGGCTCATTTCCACAAAATGCTGCAGCTTTTCAGAGTAGGCATCAGATTGACACTCATTCAGTAGAAGATAAAATGGATTAGATATGGCTGATCCATTAGAAGAGATTTGAATAAAATGACCACAGCACATTCAGGTATACATCACACTCTGCGGGAATATCTCTTCCTTCCCTTGTGTATAAATACTGCAGTAACTACGGTAATAAATACATTATTCTGGTTTCTATTTCTAGCAGCAACTGAATAATGAAATTTGAGAAGAAATAGCAACAGTTTGTAGACCAAGTAAAAATGAACTGCTCCTTCCCAAACAATTGTCCCATCTTTCCATTACTTGATGCTGCTTTTCCTTAAGCTACATGTAGATAACTTCACTTCCCCAGACAGATTCTTTTCTCCCCTTTCCTCATATCATTTCCCCATTCTCCATACACATACAAAATTTTTCTGACTGCTTTTGTGCATTCAGGAAAATTTCTAAAGCAAAGCAAATCTGAGGTGAAATGGCTGAATATTACACAAAAGACAGAACTATTACTGTAAAATCTTTCCAGTCCCTCCTCATCTTTCGGATTCTCACAAACTCACTAAATGTCTGCTCATGTCAAATCTGCACACTTCTCAGTGCTTAAGATTCACTCTATTTGGGGTTAAGAAATATGATTTTCATAATATTGTAATATTCTCAGATACATGGGTTTAATATTTTAAATTAGAATAACACTACTAAGTTATTGTAATATCATTTAATGTCATATTACATATACATACAACATTTCTTCTGAGACACCTTCCTACACCTTGACTGTCTGTTCATAATTTAAGTACTAAAGTCCCATAATTTTTTGCTATGCAACTTACTCCTTCTTGCTATAACTCATTTATTAAATTGTCCTATTTATTGGCATAGCTAATTACTGTTTGTCTGAATGCCATTAGTACTCTTTCCTCCCCGTCTCTGGAGTATGCAAAAGTCTTCAGACAATTTGTACCGTAATTTTAAAATACACTGCAAAGTTCATTTAACAAAAGGATGGAAAGTTATTTTATGAATAGTAATTTAATATTTTTTTTTTCAGCACGTGTCGCCTTCATAATGAAACACAGGAGAGACGTGTATCATCAAAACCCTTAAAATTATTATCTAAAATTGATTGTGAGAAGCAGCAGAAACAAGAAAAAAATTATGTTTAATGGTTCAGTTAACATTTATTGAAAAGAAGAATTCAAATAATATTTTGTTTCTTGATTTGACAATATTTTTGGATTTACAAGGCTAAGTACAAATCACTGAAGTTAACCAAAATAATTTTTAAATGGAAAAGTTGCTCTTTTAGCAATAGAAATTCCGGCAACAGTCATGATGCTAAAATGTCATCTTGAAATCATATTTCAACAGCACATAATTTAAATTTTAACATCTTTTAGGTTTAGGATATAAAATAGACTATCTTCACCTTTCTGGGTTCGAAGAAGGAAATTTTTTATTATTTTGTTTACAGTTTTGTAAATTATCATGTTTTCCCTGTCCATCAAAGCAAATCATATGAACTCCACTAATGAAGTAACTGGGAACACTTCAACCCAAATTATATTCACAGCATTAATGGATAAGACTAGATCTCAAATTATTCATCAAGACTCCCATCTCAGGACTATGACTGAATCCCCTGAAGTGTTAAGCTTCACTGATTATCCAGCTACCAAAGAGTAAACAAACATTGGCTGAATACATTATTCAATTTTACATTGCTAAGCATAACTAAATTTTCTGTACAGTCATAGTAAAGCAACAGTGTTGTTTTTATTAGTTTTTTACAATCAAAGGGAACTAGTTTCACAAAGATTCAACAGTTCAGTTCTATCTAGTTCTATCTTTCTAAAGCAAATATTTAAAGAATATAATTTCTTACACTGATCTGAGTTCATGCCTGTATTCTTTACTCATGAGGAAAGAATCAGAACATCTTTAAGAAAAGTGTCCACAGAAAGTTCACTTGCAAAAGTGTATACATAAGTAAGAAGCTCTAAGGCATATAAGGAAAAGAAGTTGCAGCTGTATCTTAAACAAAACTCTCATTCAAGACAGACAGTATTCTGCCTTTTGCAAAATTAGTGTAAGCAACGAGCATCCAATGTATCTGCTGCACTAATTACATGTAACTACCTACTATTTTAAACAAAGCAGAGCATATTTTTTGAGCACCCCGGAGTGATTCCATCCTAAAACAGCTGTCTAGCAATGTAGTGTTATTATCTCCTTATGCTGACACCAGCAGGCTGCATTCCCAAAACAGGCTGCCCGACCCCTTCTGCTTGCTCTTAAAGTCATGCTTTCCTCCTTGTTGGATTAGTAAAAGTACTTCTGTGGCCATCAGGTGAACTAGGTAAGAAATTGATTTGAATTAAAACTGAACCATGGGGAATGGGGAGAGAAGCTGGTTTTCTCTTGGAGCAGTTTTTTCCCCAGTTTGCTCGACAGGCACAGACATTTGTGCCGTATGTGAACAGCATATGAACCAACAGGCAAAAGGAAGAGGCCATCGCTGGTTTAAAGAAAATCTTGAAGCAGGGTTCAAAACTGAAAAAAAATTAATTATCCACTAAAACTGTTTATTTTCCTTCTCACAGAGGAATCTAAATAATTAGCTTATTTTGGATGCCAAACAGATAGTTGAAGACTTTTGCACTGAGTGACCATAAATCATCTATTTAACTGCCTATGAAGTGATTCTTCTGCAAACAAGCACATGCTCAAGTTTATTTCCATACAGCCCTCTAGTCTTTTTTAAATGTGACTTATAAGTGTACCCTCACTTTTCCATAAGCCTTTTGATGAAAGTAAACATGCTTAGAAATATCTAAAAAAGCCCTGAAGAATGCCAATTACAACAACAAATTACTTTCTCACTTCCTTCTGCTTCTTAATAGTACTGCATAGAATTCCACAGAGTGAAATTATAAGTTGTAATTGTAAAAAATTCTTAAAACTGACAAAAGCAATAGCTGAAGTCATTTGAATAGCTTTCATTAAATGTTTCCTAAAAATGTATCTATGTACAAACAGGTCTCTGTGCATTAGCACAGCTTAAAAATATAAGAGATTTTTTCCAAGCAAGACAGTTCTGAATGTAAAATTCTCAAAAAGTTCAATTTGAGAATGATTTCTGGGAAGTCGGTTCTATGTTTTTTTTAGAGACCAGGTTGACTACTCACTTTTAATTATATCAAGGTCTATTTAGCATGACCACTTATAAAGTTCTTGTTAATCTGTCTGCTAACTCAACAGCAAATCTAGACCTTGAAATACGTAGAAACTTTTATTTCAATAAAAGAATTCAATAATTGCAATACAGTACAATCCAGCGTATTTGGATACTGTAATTCTAGTATTAATTTATGGAAAAATATATATATATAATATTTTTATTTTTTAAGGCTCTCAACTGTTTTAAGAGTATTTACTTCCTACTGTACGGGTTGCATTTTTGGTCTTATATAGTGAAAACTGTCTAGATCACCAGCCTTAAAGTGTTAATACAAAATCTAATGAGTTCCTCAATTAAAGGCATCCCTCAGGGGTCAGTATGACTTAAGATCTTCATTAATGGCTTGATCAACAAAACACAGTGTCCTTAGCAAGCTTCAAATTGTATCAAGTTGGTAGGAGCTACCAAGACACATTAGAAGGCAAGGCTGCCACAAAGGAGGGCCTGGGTAGTCAGAAACATGAAGTTCAGCACAGGCAAATTCAAAACTCAGCTTTTGGGGCAGATAAATCTCAGGTACCAGTACAAGCTGGGGACAAAAGTACTGAAAGCCAGCTTTGCTGTATGAGCATGAATCAGCAGTGAGCCCGTGCAGCAGCAAACGCCAGCCACGTCCATGGATGTAAGCAGGGCTAGACAGCAGGCTGAGATGATTATTCCCACCCCAGCAATTTTGGGACCACATCCTAAGTGCCATGCCTAGTCTGGGGTTTTGCAGTACATCATGGTTTTGGAGTGAGTCTGGAAGAGGAGCACAAGACTGCCATGGGACTATGGCAAGGAAAAATCAAGACAGCTGGAATGTTCAGGTTTAGGAAGAATTCTTCCTGCTGTCTCCAAATACCTAATGGCAGGTTCCAGAGAAGCAAAGCCACACTTTCCCTGGAGGTCCCTAGAGACAAGATAAGAGACAAAAGACACAAGACATAGCAAAGGAAATTATGAGCAAATGATAAAGAAAAATAGATTACAGTGATGACCGTAAAACTGTAGAACTAGTATCTAAAGGAGGTTGTGGAATCTCCAACCTTGAAAACAATTAAAAAATTGACTGGGAACCTTACTGAAATAGTTTTGAGCAGGAGGTTCAATTAAATCATCTCTGGAGGTCCCTTTCAACATAAAACATAATGATTCCATAGTCTTATTCTCAGTTCTAAAGTGATCACGGAAACTTGGTCAATTCTGCATTAAACATTTATAAAGAATAAACTTCAGACCTAACACAAGCATTTAGATATTTTTGTTAAGATCATGGCTCAGCTACATGGCATTTCACAGGTTTGTTGAAGTAACTGGGCTGTAAACCAAAAAATAATTAGATCTCATACTTTAAAAAGTATTGGAGATTCAGTTTCATATGTAGAATTTCTCACATGGGACAAATTTACAATCTAGAACTAAATTTCCTTTAACTGCTTAAAATCTGCAAAGATAATGAGGGAATTTCTGGGAAAAACAGATATATCCTTCCTCCTTAAGAATAGCACTAACTCACTGCAGTGTAAGTATTTGTGTGTCCAGATATTTGGGCATAAACTGCACTTTATATTTTTTTTCATTCAATGCGAAATCAGGAAAGGAATTCTTATTTTCATTGATTCTACAGGCATGCAGACAACTTTGCTAACACGCAAATTTAATGGCAAAGATACTTGTTTCATCTTTTACATTTAGACTTCAGGTTTCAATGGCATTAGGAAAGCAAGAGGAAAATTAGCATCCCCAGAGCTGTTAATCTGCTTCACTTTCTCTCACCACAACGGCAAGCAATGGAAGAAGCAAGATTAAAGCCCAGGGTATGGATATCATTTTAGAGCTATTCAAATACAGAGAAGCTAAATGATCATACCTCAGCTGTACACGCCTATTGCAACTCGTGTTTCACTTCCCAAATATACTGGGTTTAAAACAGAGCAGACTGCAGTTTTGATAACATCTGCTACAACAAATAACAGAAAAAAAAAAGAGTGTGAAGTCTGATGAATGTTTAAACAGAACATTTTTTATGGATCAGCTAAATCTTTTCTGCTTTTTAATTAAAAGTAAAGAAAATGGAACTTAATTATCCTGTAAAGATTAGCTTGTGGGCATCTTCCTGTAAATTACTTCTAATTGAAAGCAAATTGTCAAGTGACATTCAAAGTACTGTCCTTTAAAACACAGCTGTTCTATTGCTGATTTCAGTACATTACAGTGCTTTCTTGTTACAGTAAGGCATATTTGAATATTTTAACAATTTGACTGGTTTTGTATGGATTTCCATTTAGTATATCTTAATCACATTCCTGTCTCCAAAAATCAGAAGAAATATTAGCTACCTTTTTGTATCAAATATTCTAAATTCATCTCTATCTTTTATTTTGAAGCTCATTGGTTAATCCCTGGTTAGCATATGGCATAGGTAACTGGCTAGCACCCTGCTACCTGAACCATTCATACTGCTGGAGCCAATGCATTAGCAAAAACATTTTAAATATTGGAAGTAATTTCAAGTCATTTTATTGTATCAACTACAAATTGAATGCTCACAATAATTTTCTTTCACCTATTTATAAATTCTTGCGACGGTATTTTATATAGTTTCATAGTAGAACATTATCAAATAGCAAGATAAAACTATGGTACATTAATATAAGTTTATCAAATATATTCAATCACTTTGATAAGCCACTTAAATCTTCATCTAAGTGGACTTATCATTCCACTTAGAACTGTAACCTCAACCAAAAAATCTGTAACTGCCTTATATTAGATCTTCCTTAAAATGGCAAGATTTCATTTGGATGGATTAGGTTTCAGCCTTCTCCTTGCACACATGCTCATCTACTCCAGAAAAAAGTAATTTTATCCTACAGTCATAAAGCCAAAAGTAAACAGAGATTAATTTCACATTTCTACAAAAATTACCTCAGCATTGAGCACTTCTAGTGTGATCCTTCAGTTTTAACAACCTTTATTTAAAACCTTAAAGGTTTTAACAACCTTTATTTTCTCCTAGACTCTGAATTTACACACTTATCTGCAGAAGAAAAATAGATTCTTAAAACTTTTCGTATCCAAATGTAGTGCTTTTACACCATTAAGCTTGAAAAGCATGACTGTGGCTGAGAGGTGGTTTAAGAAGGCAACGTCTCTGGACACATTTGTTTTAGACAGCAAGGATGTCAGCATATTAGAGCTGTGACATGAGCAATGGCACAGCTCACCAGCACACAGCTGATGGTGGGCTTCAGTCCCCAGACATGGGAGAGGGGGAGCTGGAAGTGACTGCTCAGGATATCATCTGTTTTTTCTCAGAACTAGCTGCATATCCAGCTTAGTCATTTTGTAAGGAAATAGTGGTACCCCTGGGGACCTATTGCTTGTGAACCCTTAACAATGTTTCCTTCCTCTTTTTATCTCCAGAATGGATGGCAAATGCCTTGTGGCTCTCAGTCAAATTCAGACTCACGTGTGCTTCAAATGTTTGCCACTCTAGAAAGGTATTTATAAAAATGCTATGTCATCAATGGATTGGGGGAAAATTACTCACTTCTCTTACTAGCATAAAGTTGTAAATATTAATCTAAAATAATAATTTTAAAGCTAATTTTAATAAGATAATTCTAGTAAGATCTCAAAATTCTATTTGAATTCAGTATCTCTGGTTTCCTGTCAGGGTATCAGGTATCTTAACAACTTAGCAAAAACTATTGAAAAGAAGTAAAAACCAGGCAGGCAAATTCTTATCAGTTTTTGGTTTCTATTCCCCACATTTAATGTGGTATTTCTTCTCCTCCACTTTAAGCAAGAATGATATGGGAAAGAAAATTATCTAGCATTATGTCTTAAAGGAAATTAGATGCTTGGTTATTCTTATGTATTGTGGAAGTAAAATTAGAAAGATTATACTACATTCTGCATAAAATGCTCTTACAACCCATAAGGCACAAAGAACATCCCCTGCTCACAAGCAGTGGTTTTCAATCTCATCTGCAGGTTGCTTTTGAAGAACATCCCACACGATCAGCAGCTGGTGTCAGCTCAAAGAACGCAGCCAATGTCCTCACAAACATTTTGCATTCTAAGCTCTGCAGTAGTCATCTAGTACAAGAAGACAAAGAACCATCAACTATTTGTTCTTTTATATTAAATTTCAAAATTTGTGGCATAGCAAAATAGACAGTGATTCTAAAGAACACTGGAAATGGAAACCAATAAAAATTTGTGCAAGTAACGCATTTAATACCTCTGTGAAATTACAACAGTGGGAGAATTAATTTTGACATGGACTAATTATTGAGGCTCCTTATTGCTTCTGATATCTGGAGACAAACACGTGTGCAATGAGGGCATGCCTCAGCAGCCTCAGCCATACTGTCCATCCACTGTGCTCCGTAGGTTACTCAGGTATTTGCAGAACAGAGTACTGAAGCTGAGCCTATAAAGAATTAAAGATCGTTACTGTTCTAAAAAAATTCCTGAGAAGATCACCTCAACTAAATACGCCCTTCTGACATTCCTCCTTCAACATCTCGTTTTTTTTCCTTTTTCAATGTGATATCCAGACAGGCACATCCAGTGCAGTGCACCGACAGTGCAGATAGGGGGAAGCAGAAGCTGAACTTCTTGACTATAACAACCAACTTTTTTTATGTTTTAATTTATAAATGTCTTGTTGATTTCTGCAGTAATGTTCTACGTAATCCTTCTGCAAGATTACTGGTGTTCACTTTTGTTCTGACATTGATCATGAAGAGAAGACAGGAAACTGATAATGCACACTTAAAAGGTTCTCAGTTCATTGAAAGTCCCTCTAGGACATCAGGTGAAGCATCATTCCTTAAGAGATGCGAAAACAAATATTAACCAAAAAACACTCCAAAAAACTCTAAAATAAAACAAACAAACAAAAAAAATAAAAAACCCCCAAACAACAACAACAAAAAACAAAGCCACAAAAAACCAACCAAAATCCACATATATGTCAAGAAAGACCAATGTGCCTATCACTGAATCTCAGGTACTCCTGGCAAAAAAAAAGGATTTAATAAAAAAAAAATTGACAAATCATTCAAACCTCATGGAGGAGGGGAGGTATTAATAGAAGACTCCCCAAATATATACCATCATTCGAAGTACCACAGCAAACTGGTATATAAATGGTGCCAAACAGTGTACATAACCATAGCCAAATGTGCCCTCAAAATCCTTAAGGAGTTTTCTTGAAAAAAATACAATAAACACAGAATTCATTTCTCTATGATAAGCATAACATATGTTACCACCATTATTTAAACTTTTCCCAACGAGTACACCATCCGTCTTCCATCATGGAGAAATGGAAATAAAAAATTTAAAATATTTTGAACTAAAGTATTTTGAACTAAATTCAAACTTTAGAATTTAGATTCTTATGACAATTTGTCTATAACCAAATTATATCCATTGTCCATAAGCAAATTTTATTATATGGAAAATCAGTTTACTTTTTTATTACATTCAGGGCCAACAGTAAATTGCACAGTATAGTGCACTTCTCACACATGGATGCTTATTCAGTGCAGGAGTAAGGAGCAGGCAAATCCCACAGGTCTGCCTCCCTAGTATTGATCCTTCCTTCTCACTGAAGATGACAAATTTATGGTTATTTCTTCCCTTTCCACAGGGTCTTCTCTACCGTGGATATAAATCCAACTATAAAAATATTAATAACTCTATTACTATCATTACAGGCATTATAATTTTTATATATTACTTGAATTACAATGCTATTTTAAGAACATTAGCAGACTTATAAAATCATAAAAATATTTTTCTTCTTTCAGGAAATGGAAACAGATTCTTTATGGCCTTGCAGTATTTCCAGAGCGATGTCACTGTGAGGAAGAGGAGTGTCATTAGACACGAGTGGGCAGCCAGCTTGAACACATCACAGACCCCTTAAGCCAAGCTCCAGGACTGACCCATGAGGTACAACAGACCTGGCCACACAGCTCTGCCTGCTGCGCCCATGTTTTGGAAAGAAACAATTGAGGCCTTTTGTCTCTGCAAAAGCATCAAATTTTAATAAAAAGGTAGACTTTAAATGTCCTATCCTATCCAGACATCAAAAAACCAGAAACCACAAGTAGAAGCAACATAGACCTTCCAAAAGATGAAACAGGTCATTTCAATGAGTATAGTAGCTTTCATAAACAAAAGGTAGAGGCAAAACCCAAGAACTTTCTTTGGATCTGGTCTTTCAGATCTGTACAGCACTAAGGAATGAGTAAGCCTTAAATGCCTCTTTTCATTAAGGCCAGGTCATTGAAATCCCTGCATCATATCCAAAAATGCACTGATAAACAATTCCACAATTCTACTTCTGAATGAAAACGAAGCCTTCAAATTAGAGCATGACTACTGAAATTTGATATCCCACATATAACTAAGATATAAATACTAACAAAATTACTCAATATTCTGTAGTAGAGGGAGAAAATCCCCCCTTCCCAAAATGCAATTAAGACATAAAAAATCCTAAAACTTCTCTTAGTTTCTTCAGAGTAGGCTCTCTGGAATACTCCTATTAATCTTCCGTGTAGGCACCCACACATACATGCACACTATTCCTGACATGTCTAATTTCTTGATTTGAAAAATGGGAGATAAAATTGCTCATACTCAAGGATGAACACTTATTCCTTATTCTATGGGAGTTCATGAGAAGATGCTTCCCTGTGGGACTTCATGCAAATGAGAATCTGAATATTTGGGAAAGATTTAATGTTAGTTAGAATTATTAAATATATTCAAGCTTTACATATGGAAAGAAGACTAAACTTTTTTTATCCTGAAATACCTATCTCTTCAAATATTTTTAAACAACATTTTTCATCTGACTTTTATGCATGAGATGGATACAGAGAAAAGATAGATTTCTTACATACATTAAGATACTTAAAATTCCACTTTTATTTAAAAACTGAAAGGCAGTCATGTCATATTCTAATACCTAAGATAGCTAATTCCTATCTGCATCCTGATATTTATATCATTACACCATTTATATTATTATTAGGTTCCCAACACAATGTAACCACATAGCACAAACTATTGACTTGTTTGGAAAGTGATCTTTGCTACAGAAGAGAGCAAAAGCCCCCAGCTAAGATCTTCAGTAAATAAAAAGCATACTGATATCAAATAAAATATAGCTACATTTTTTATTTTTCATATATTCAGGTTGTTTGATTCGGGGTTGGTTTTGTTTAAACATGATCTATGATATTAGGATAGTCTCTGTAAAAGTCAGCATAATGAATTTCAAGGTAGCATTAAATGGAAATTTCAATTGGATGGGTAGAGATAATCTGAAATTCACATTATCATTCACAAAGTCTTCTACTCTACAGAAACCTGGAATAGGCCACTACAAGAGATTTGTACCCAACAAATTCTGGCATTTTCACATCCATTCCTACACTGTAGAGATTTTCCTATACCAATCTTCCAAGGACAAAAGGAATAACAAGCTGCAGTTACTTAATAATACTTATTAATTCTCAGACTTGAGGCTGAAACAGACTCAACACTAGAATATTCCCCACATGAGCTGTGAGGGAATTCTACTCTAACCTTTACAAAATGCCAAGAAGAAAATACTTGTTTTCAGTGCTTCGTCCTTGATCATACTTCTTAGTTACACAGTAAAAATAAAAACTTAGTTTTGCAATACCTCTGGAAATTAATGAGCATTCAAGCACATTAAAAAGTAGAATTATTTTTTACATGCTTCCTGAGCTACTATTAACTGCAAAAGGTTTGTGTTATCATAATACCTTTATTATAGATCAGTGTCTGTTGTTTATGGCATCAAGTTTAAACATGTGAACCACTATCTAGACAGAGACTCCCCATAACTTTACTCACACAGATGGGCTTCCTTAAGAATATTCTTTTCAAAAATAGAAGTTTTCCCATAATTCACCTCTCAGACTGGAGTATGACTCCTGGGCTATGCAAACAGATGCATCCAGCACTAAAACAACCACATGGGAATTCCTCCCCTCTTGGAAGATGGGTTTACATTCACAGACAAAATCTTATGTACTCCTTCTTGCAATGCAAAAGTACTTACTATTTTGTCACAATCTTCAAGAACAAGAATATGAAATTAAATAAATCACACTAATACACTGTGTGTGAATACATAAATACAACATAAAAATTGTAATTTCTTCCCAGATTATGCAAATAACATAAATTCTCAGTTTTTACCAATGCATGTGGCTGCTTCCCATCCCATTTCACTTTCTTCCAAAACTACATTCTTTTAGAAATTTTGATTTGTAAATATCAAAAAGTAACTTACTTCTCTTTAGAAAGATTTCAGGCAAGGAAAATCAGGACAAAAATTGCATTTAGTTTATAAGTTTCTTCCTTTTATGATTAATTTAGAAAAAATCTTCAGGTTTTGTAAGTATTTCTATTTTTTTCTTCTAGCAGAAAAAGTTGCTAGATTTATCTAAGTTCTTATATACTATGTTGATCAACAATTTAAATCTATTCCCAATATGTAAGCAGGTAACAACAGCAATCACAAACATTGCCTGCTATTATTCTAAGTAATCACACAAAATAGAATGCAACTGACTTCTCCAAAGTCTGAGTTCTCTAAGCTTTCTCTCTCTTCATTAGCACAATAATTGACAACTTAAGTAGGACATTTTAATATATAAGAACAGTCTTGAAAGGCAAAAAAAAAAAAAACACAAAGTAATTATACAAACACTCAGTAATTCCAAAATAACATGCAGTAACAGTCATCCTTCCATAAAAGTGGGAATAGACAAAATGGAAAAAAATTCAAAATTGGTATCTACCTTGAAAGTATGGAGTGCTTGTAGCAGAAGGATTACATTAAAAAAGAATGAAAATAAAAGGACAAACTGTGCTCCACATCCCAGGGTGCTGTTCTGGGTGCCAGATACTAAAAAAAACCCACAACACTCAAAAAACAAAACCCCAAAAACAAACCAATAAACAAAACAAACAAACAAACAACAAAAAAAGCCCCCAAAAACCCATACACACTTCAGAGTTCAACACTGATCTGACTACTAGTCTGATTTTTTGGGCGCCTGTTTGCAGATGCGGTAGAGTTATCAATCCAAGCAGACACACAATCCGGGTCCAATGTCACTTCTCCTCATTATGTTAATAGTTAATACATGCAAATGAAAACACTCTAGCAATTTGATTTCTTTGAAGATAGTTTGCATATTGTCTTAGCCATAATGACTGTACACTTCTCTCAGCCTCGATTTATGCAAGGGTAGTTTAGTTCATTTTTATCAGCTCAAGTTCATTTTGGCTGCTACTGGAATGTATGTGTGTGTTTCTTTTTTACCTTTCACCTAATTACCATTCAGGTACCATAAGCAGATTTTTCATGCTATTGGTGTTTTTCTTAATTAAGAAACAAATGAATTCTCCCTAGCAAAAAAGATGGAACAACAGAGTAAGATGCCAGAGGCTGATGTTCTGCTTCTTAATTGAAGCTGCTTCATTGTTAGGTGTCTGTTATGAGGGGGCAGAAGTGTCAGGAGTTTATTGTGAATAGTATAAAAATAAAAGCATAAACAGTACTTTAAAAATTAAAAATTAATACAGAAATATATTTTTTACTGGCATAACTCAACTACACTGTTCTCCCTTCCTTTAGGAGAACAGGCTCTTTAAGTGCAAATTATTCTTCCCATATAGAAAGCCCCAGGTTCTAATCCCAGCCCAGAGTGAATTCCTTTCTTTTTCCTTTGTCGATTATCTGCACCCTGCTTGTGTGCTCATGTTGTTCAATTAAGGAGGTACCTGAATTTACCAGTGAGAGTAATTTTGTTTCTTTCCGTTCATCCTTTCAGCAGAATGAGTCTCTCGCTCTTTCTCACTCCCTCAACCCCTACCATCTCATACCCCACAAGTCTCTGTTTCTAACTCATGCTTTTTTCTTCCTTTCAGTGCTAGGTTTTCCCATGCATTAAAATCACCACTACCACTTGTAAGAAATTCAGGACAGTATGCTAGTCAGGACAATATTCTTCCACTGTAGTTTAATAAGAAATTTAGAACTTCTAAGCATCAAGGCCTTCTAGGAACACCGCATTCTTCTTTTAACATACTTAACATCTTCTTTGGACACCTTTTAAGGGTCACACCCCCCTAAACCACACGGATCATGTCACAGGAGTAAACTGGGATTGGAACACAGATACTGAAAAATGTTTTGGTCTTAAGAATTTGAAACTGCAACACATGGTCAAACATCAGCATCAGCCCCACAGCGTAAATGCAGAGACCACCACAAACATCATTTTGTAATAAGCATATGATAGTTGTGCAAAACACTGGAAAACAAATATCTGACAAAGACTAAATCCTACCACTCCTTATGCATGCAATCTCTATCAGTTTCTACAGGAATTATAGGAATGTAAGAACTACAAAATCAGCATCTCCCTGCACACACAAGAAACTAACACACTTTTCTATTCAGACATTTTTCAATTAAGTTAAAGGGGAATTGCAGGAAAACAATGAAAACCAAAAATATTTTTTAGTACAGTATTAACCACAGATCAATTCTAAGATAATTCTGAATACCACACTGAAATGAAGCACCACATATTGTCTTGAAGACATACAATTAGGTCTGTTACCAACTGAAATTGATCTTCTATAGAAAATCTTTCTATATTTTCCCTATCTGCTTTGATTCATGGTTTTGGACACAAAAAGTATCGAATTTATTTTCTGCTTAATCAATACAAATCATGCAATGACTTTAATCAATATTAATACTAAACTGATATACCTGTTGATGTAAACTATGTGTCATAAGGTAGCAATATTTTTATATATATTTAAATGGAAACTGGAAATGTGTGAGAAAGACTTTTTCCCTCCCACTTCCTTCCTTTGCACAGTTGCTGGAGGTTGTTTTTTATCTCTCAGCAGAGAAAGCTCAATCCAACACATAAAGCAATTTAACACTATGAGGCTTCTATTTATAATCTTTCCTTTTCCAGTGAAAAATAGTAAAATTTCATCTTATTTTTCTTCTAAAAATATACAAAAGATGTCAAACATTATAAAGAAAGCAAAGATTCAGTTTTGTTCATTTTTCTACTGATTTTACACTGGCAGTTCCTTGAGCCTGACTGTTATTTTCCAGCATTTTCAGTAGGATGGAAACGAAACCTCCTGTCAGTAGTTTAATTTCACACAGAGCTGTAATCACCGCTCACAAGGAAAAAAAAAAACCTCTGCTGGTAGTCTCCATACAGCAAAAAAACCCCTTAGCTCTTCACCGACTGGACTCACTTTTTCTGCATCTCTGCTGCAGTCTGAACTTCATTTTTCCTCTCAATCAGTCTCTGACCTCCTCACATGGTGTCCCTGCCAAATTCTTGGCATTGGAAGTGAGGGGGAAGAGGCCATACCATAAGCGTGTTGATAATGAGGAGATAGAAATAGAAAACCAGCTGGATTGTCCTAATAAAGTATGTCTGGGATTCAGAGACACAACAACTCCCTGTTCAGGTCACTGTTCAGCATTTTAACCCTTTGCATTCCAGACTGACCTTTCACTGATCTCCACTAATTTATTAAATTAACATTTAATATGAAATTGTACTTGAAAAATTCACTTTGATTTCAATGAAACCTAAGACCTGCTCCCATCTAACTGTATTTTAATTATGTCATTTTCACCTGCAACATGCAAGTGACTCCTGAAAGAATTTTTGCTCCTTGTTTTTCTCCTTTTCTGGTACCTTAAAAATGCCAATACTGTCATATTTGGTTTCTGTTCTTTTGATGAAGTATGTCTTGGTTCACTGATGCAATTTAAGAGCTTTCTAAATCTCTAAGGTAAAAAATTATTGTTTTCTCTTTACATCAATTATTAAGCACTGGACTTAAAATTTAGTTCTAAGAAATCCCTATTTAAGCTGATTTGATTCCATCTCTTATAGTGCCTATCTTTACACACTCCAGGAGTTCCCCACACTGTCCTCATATTCATTTATAGCACTGATAAGGCCTTCAATGAGGACACAAATCAAGAAAGGAGGAAAATAAATGTTGTGGTTTTGGTTTTGCTTCTTAGTCACACTTCACATCTTTTCACAGAGCACTATCAAGTAAAAAGGGCACATACCCAGTGCCATCAAAGCCATAAACAAGGTGGTCAAAAAGCTTTTTACCATTCAGTTTACTTGCTCTTCCTATATCCAGTGACTGGTCACACAGCATAAACAGAGAATACTAGATATAACACAGCTATGAAGGAGAGTCCTCAATTTCTTGAAAATTTGCCACCATTTCCAGTATGGCATAACTTCAGCATTTGAGCTGAAAAATTTTAGTTACTCATTTAGAAAAGTATTCTTAAATTATTTACAGAAATGGTGACTCTAAAGTTGCAATTTCCCAGCTGTTATGAGACAGTGGTACCATATCTAATGATACATTCCTTAAAAAAATACAAAACAAAACACACCCCACTTGAAAAAATTACTAAGTTACCTTTAATGTTTTGTAAAGGAATAGTTTTCCACTCTGGATATATTTTCCAAAAAAGGAAAATAATAACTACCTTGCAGACAATGAAAGAAATCTATGTCATACCACTTACACAAATGAAGAAGATCCAACAAAAGACTGATATTTAATTTTTAGAAAAGTATTTATTTTAAAGTAAGATGTATAAATATGAAACAGTAGTTATTCCTTCAGTAGTAGCCAGGATAACACCAAGATCCCTACTTTATATTAATTTCTATTTATTGGCAACTTTGGAAAGTGCTTTGGAGGTCAAGTGGGATTACTGAGATATAGTGTCTTTTCCCAAATTTACCCCATTTACCCAATGACAATCACTAAATTCTCCCCATTTGCTTGGTGCAATGGGTGTGTGTGTAAGGTTTAGCCTAATTACTCCATATAGTGAATCCATAAGGGTCACATGGCACTACTTTAATGTAATTTCTGTTAACTGGCTTTTGGAATCAATAGGCAGACTGCTATAAGGCAGATCAGCTATACATAAATACATATATAAATATATATATCTTTGTTTCTTATGTGTGTAAGTCAATGTCAAAGACCTATCAACCTTTTTTTGAACCTGGCTTGTCATTAATAGAATCATGTGATCAAGGCAAGATATTCTATCTTCCTTTTTATTAAGAGGTATTTCTAACATTAGCAAGCTCTATTGTNCCATTTTGCTAGTACCTGCCTGATAAATAATTTCCAGACTCTGATTTAAAGTTTTGCCAAAAACTGAGTAATGATACTGACTGTTCTTCAAACAGGAAAAAAACATAGGAGAAAACTATTAATTACCCGATTTTAAGAGAACATGATAGAAGTACAAAGAAATCTCATACTGAAATGCAGCAAACTCTGTCTACAAATTCTACCTACAACTTACTCTCTGGTACTAGCCAAGAGCACAAGTAATAACCTATAAATTAATCTCCATTAGTAGAGGATATATGGCTTTGACATTGTTGCTTCGTAGTTTTCTTTTAACACCAAAAAGGACCCAAGACAACATATGTATTCTTAAAAAATTTTTGGTCTGTGGAATGTGTCTTCTGTTACTCTGAGAAAATATAATTCCCATTGCAAGGTTACAAATGTTGCATTTCAAAAGCAAGTCCCTCACTCCATCAGAGGTTAAATAATTATTATCAGATAAATAACTTCCATCAGATGTAAGGGATGAAACACTCAGACAATCAAAATGCAAAAAAAAAAGGAATTGCATAATAATCAAAATACATATTTTCTGCTATATGCAGGTTATCACAGGCACAACACCTTCCCATTATATAAACTCACAATTAGAACGAGCAATGTATCATTAATGTGCAAAACAAAATGGAATTCAAGCATTTATTCCACATACTTCACTAATAAGGTACTACTTTATACAAAATGCAGAACATTTACCACACTCTCCTGAAGTTCCTCTAACAAGATGATTAATTAGGAAACAAAACAGACATCAGAGGTGCCCACAGTTTTTCTTAATATTTTACATACAAATGCTATCACATAATTCAGGTATCAAAATATATTTGAATGTATAAAAAAAAAAATCTATCAAAGTTGTCAACAATTACACCTTACAGATTTTCAGTGTTCCTGTACACAGTACATAGTACAAACATGCTCATTCTTCCCTCCCAAAAGAAGAAAGAAAAGGAAGGGGGAGAAAAAAGGTATTATGATGTCCTAAATTCCCTGGATCCAGTTATTCATTTCTCTTTGCCCCTGAATGAACAATACTCCATTCTTTATGATACTTCCCCTTCTAGGAAGAGATCAAATTCACACCAATTTCTTGAGGCTTTTCTCATGTTTAACAGCTTTCAAGTCATCCTCACAATACTGAAATCTAATACAAACAACCAAGAATACAATAGCAAATATTCAACATGTTACATGAAAACAACGAAAAGCTGAAGCAGAAAAATCAGGACCTTTTGTGAAAAGCTTAAAAACAATAAAATAAAAAGAGATTATCACATATGGGCAAAATATTGTTCTATAAATAATTCAATTCAATCAGAGCTACACTAAGTGTTGTGTGATAGCTCAGTTCCCATAAATATATTTTATTTTCACTCATATTTTGCTTCTCAAAAGGCCGAGAGAAAACATCATGACTCACTTCCATGCAAAACTTTACCTCTGCCAGTCTCTGTATCTTTTTCTTATAAAGGCAATTTACAGAAATTCAAAATCCTTCATTTACAGTCTTGTTTTATATTACTTCTATTAGCAAAATTATTCATGATCTGTATAAATGCAGTTCAGTTTTGCATAATATGCCTGGCTTCTTTGTAATGTTATACTGTTATACATTCTGGTATATTATAAATGAGAGCTACATAAAGAAAGCAATTAGGCATAAATTGAAGATGCATGATCCTTAAGGTGCAAAAAAATCCCACCAGACTTGGCACTGGACATTTGTGCTTGCTGTTTAAGAAAAATGCTTGGGTATAATAGTCTGTACAAAAATGCCTGGCATCTTTAAATCACTCAGAATGTAAAATATCTGATATGAATAAAAGAGGAACTGGTTTTGGCACAGCAGTAAAAAATTTCAAAACTTAGGATAACAACCTAGGGAAAATAAATTGTGTATGATTGTGCCTATAATTGCGTAACATTAACACCTAAGACACAGAACTTATTTCCAGGACAAAAGTCCACAGCATTAGCAGCAGCTCATAAAGACAGGCATGGCAAACTCTTTTACTTTGGAGGTTTCATGGTAGCTCCCCCTACACGATCTTGCTACGAAGTAAGATCCTAATCAGAAATTAAATATTTCCGCAGGTCTTCTGGAAGACAGAAAGAAAAATGTTCCAAGAGCTACACTTGCTACTGTAACACTTAGGAATATGCAAGGTACATACTGCATTTATATTAAACATGGAAATTTCCAATAAAAGGAGAAAAACAGTATATCTAATCAACAGAAAGAGGCATGAAAGAATCTAAGAATTTAGATGCTAGTCCTGACAGCACTAGTTAGGGCATCTTAACTGACATCAGAAAGAGTTGTAGGTGTTGAGAATTCCTTAACATCAGGCAATAACTAATGAAAAAAAAAAATTCACAAATAAATAACAACAACAAAAAAAATGTCCACGGATTGAAAAGTATGCACTGACCACACTAGGAAACTTAATGCATAAGCTTTCATTTTGGTATTACTGTAATAGATGCAATATATTCCCAGAGTCTGACTGTTTCCAGGGGTCTGTTTAAGATACAGCATGCAAGATTACTCAAAAAAATTTCAAATAATTACCTCCTAATTTGAAGCTACTTATTTATGACTACTATTATCTTTACCCAGAGTATGTTATTCTCTTCAAATAAAATAAGTGTATTTTATGATAAATTGTTGCTATACATCAATTTCAGCCTCAATTCACATTATTTTCACATACACTGAGATACCTATATACATAAGTTTATTTAAATAAGAATGATGGTAACAAATTCTTAAAAGTTATATTGTTTGAAATAATCCTCAAGTTCAAATTATTAGTCAAAACACTTCCATACATGCAGAAACACAGAACTTTCTATTTAGGTTGTGATTATTATGTTTAAAGGTATTTTTTTTTTCTGACATTACCTGTTACAAAGACAGTTATTTAAATGATTTCTTGCAAATATGAAATGCCATTGAAGAATCATGTATTAGTTTAGCGTTCAGCTCACCACACATAACAGTGAAGCCTCTAAAAGGATGCCAAATAATACCATCTGCATCTTGGTACTTTTAGTAAGAAGAACATCTGCCCACTAAGAAATTAATAAAGACTAACAAACTGATTGCAAAGCATTTAAAAATGTTTTTCCTATAACACATCAATATTTTAATAATAAATGCGATTAGTCTTCACCTATTATTTTTTTATGTTTTACAACATCCCTGCAAACAAAATTCATATCCATACACAACTCAGGACTACAGTACAAAGTATTTTGGAAGAATATGAGACTAGATTAACATAAAATCATACCAAGTTAAACATAAAATACAAGCCAATTCTGCAATTATTTCCCTGATGGTATCATATCCATATTCTCAAAATATTTTTCTGCGAATGCAAAAGTGGGTGTTCATTTTCAAAAACGAGCATATCTGTGTGAAATGGGTTTTATTCTTCTCTTACATGGGTATTGCTGGCGCACAAATCACTCCCAAGATTTGAAAGAATTTACATACAGCAAGAGTAGCACAACTAAATTTTTTTCTCATTTGTTTTATAATGTAAAGGCGATAGCTTCAAACACAATGCTTTGACTGACAATTGATGTTAAAAAAACAAATTTAGCCAGAACTTGTGCCATAATAATGCCCTACCTTAACGTGACCTTTTTTGACAGTGAAAACTTCTGAACCAAGAGTCTAAGAACCTCAAAATGAATGTCAGACTGATCAGACCAGTCATAACATCCCCAAAGCACACTCCCACTAAAATGAGATTTCCTAAGCTGCAGGACTAATCATAAAATTACACAGTCTAGCTGGTCTAAGTAACTGATTGTTACTCTTCATTTACAAGAACTGCTGATCTTGATTATTTTGGCAATATTAATTTTTCTCCCCTTTTTGATTTACCCACCCCAATTTTCCTCTTTGTATAACTAAATGGGTCTCAGTTGTATAGCCTAGAGGTGTAAAATTCCCAAAGGGCCAACAAAGCAGGCTACCATCCTGGTCAGATCCAAGCATTATACTTTGAAGAAAACTCTAATAAAGCTTTCTTCATTTTTATTAAGCATATAATTATATCTTGAAAAGCTTCAGTACAAGATGTTCAGAAAAAAGAACTACTTATACTGTGATGCAACACATTTGTCAAAGAAACACATCCCTGAAAGTCTAAATGCTATGTTCAAATTATCATAGGCTTTTACAGCTTATTTCAGACCATTTGTAGTAATGCTGTNTAAATAATATCAGAGAAGCTCTTAAAACACTTCCACAGTCTTGTCATAAATCTGCTTTCAAAATAATTCTGTGAGCCTTGAGTTCTCTGTTTTAAAATATATCTTTAACATATTCTCAAAGGAGGTGTAGAAAAATAGCCAGGATAAAACTGTGTATTTCTTGGAAAAAATCTTTTGTTTAATTATTATTTCTTAAACGAAGCAGGTCACTAGAGATTAGACACAAAGAAAACAACCTTTCTTGAAATATAACTAATCACTGTTCAAATGACCACCAGTTCACCTGCACTGATCACTTATTACTGGTAACACTCCAGGTTCTTTCATACTGCATTCCAGCTATACTATCAGCAATACAGCACCTTGCAGAATTCATCTTACTGATATTAAGTCAGTTGCATTAGCTGAGACCCAACTGTCCTTTGGAGATGTGACCCTTAAAACTCAGAGAAAAGTGATACATTATAAAGGATTTCTAGAGAGTATCAAACCGTCCAAAAATCTAAATTCAAATCCAAGCTGTCCAAATTCCAATTCTGTGGCAGTTGTACACATTTTCATGGCCGTCTTGAAAATCTTTTTCATTCCAAAGATATTATGTCTTGATTTCATTTGCACATTTTCTCTCCTTCTGTGACTATAAGAGAGAGTGCTAATTGTAAATGTGTTCTGAAAGAAATACACACAACCACAGAAACCCCTATAAACACTCAGGTGGTCATGGTATGGTCGTAGATTGATAAATTATCTCCAGCCCACAAAAACACACTTTACGTAAATTTATTTTAATTATATTTAAGTATAAAATGCTAATTGTTCTTAATCTATTGAAAAATACATACTTGTATAATTAAGGTACAATGTGCTATCCTCTACATAACGGGTCACAGAATCACAGTATTTCACAAGCTGAAATGAATTTATCCACAATGTTTCATGACAGTCTCTCAAAATATAACATAAAACTCATTGCAACTGCAGTGAAAAATCTACTGTGGAAACCACATTTTCAAAGTCAGACCTTATAAATCATTTAATGCTATAAACTATGACTCTTCGAGTAAATACAGAAATTGAACAACAAAAATGTTTTTTTTTTTTTTAATTCACTGGTCCAACAGGTATACTTCCTCTGTTTTCATTCCTTTCCCTCACGAAGTCTTTTGTATTTTTGTATTAATACTGACCAGATTACTTGGCCTTTCAATGGACCATGGAAAGTTAAGTCNCAAGTGACCATGGAAAGTTAATTCTCGTAACTGAAGAAAATCTTAATCCAATACCCCACCTTGTGGGAACCCAGCACTGCCTGACACTGCACAGAACTGACCTTTTTGTCCTTCAGACTTGCCTACCAGGCCCCATCTTCTATCGCAAAAGCCAAATCATCTGATCCCAAACTAACTGTCAACTGCTTGTGATGGTGGGGAAGCCAGACATCAATCAATCAGTTTTTATCAGAGCCACTCTTCGTTTTTCTGTT